>CAJRST010039999.1:5098766-5159643 GCA_907169785.1 Menidia menidia
TATATATATATATATATATATATATATATATATATATATATTCATATCAAACTTGTGAAAAGACTGATTTACGCATTCATGCAGGCAGATGTTTAGATTCAAAACAGTTTAACGATTTGCTGTGCTGATGTTCATATCTGCACATTCATTTAATAAGATAAAAGCTTTGTACTTAAGGTCAGCTCAAATTAAAGCATCATTACATTCATACTCAAACATATGTCTCATAACTCCACGTGCCACTTGTCGCTTTGGATAAAAATGTCATTAAAATGAATTTCCACATATCAAAATATACTCATAAATGGATAGTATGGAGTCCCCTGGGTGTTGCTGTTTGTGGTTGTTTTCGGTTCTGCTGTTGAACAAAAAAAACGGCGGGGTTTAGGAGTTTCCCATTTATTCGGACAGCTTGTGCTTTGCTGCCTCTGGTGAAGAGCACACCCTTTAAAAGTCAGCCCTGTCTTCCTCTCCAAACTGGCCTTTCATAATGCCTGGATTCTTTATTGATAAGGAGGTTTTCCATTCAGGGAAGCATGGGCAGCCATGCAAAGACTTGAGAACAACAAATGACTTTTGGGGTCACACATCATTTGTGAGAAATAATTCAATTTTTCACGGCTTTGCTCTAAGAAAATGCAGGTCTCACACTGCCGACGTATTGTACCACAGCAAGATGAAGCATAAATGTAGAGGCAACTTTATCTTTTCTTCCTGCTTCCTTTCGCTAGTGTCTGTCTCTCTTGGCCTCCCTCTGGATGGCAGAAATACGGGTCTCTTACTGTGTGACACAGATGCTGTCAGAGATTCGTCCCCACACAGCAGAGCGAGACCTGTCTCTCAGGGTTCCGTCTGTATCTGTGTGAGTGTGTGTTTGTGCGTCTACGCTTGTGTAACTATCTTTGTGGGAACCGCTGAGTTGTGCCTTAGACCTGTTATAGGGATTTTTCAGGTCTTAGCTCCTCTAACAGCTTTTTAAAATCTTTAAATGTTAACAATCAAACTATTGATGGCCGGTTTACGGTTGAAGTCAGATGGTCTGATGGTTAATATTGGTATCAGACACAATCTGCATTTAGGCAGTGGAGGTCCTTGCAAATATACACGTGCAAACTTGTGTGTTTGTTCCCTCAGTACTATTAGTGTAGCTCACCATCGCCAAGAAATAAGGCCACAGAAAATCTTGTTCGCACCTTTCCCCAGACAACCTGTCTTTGAAGTGCATTTCTGTGTTATACGGTGAGATGTGTGTGTGCATGTAAGCATGCCCCCTGCAGACTCTGCTGTGCTACCGACAGTGAGGTGACGTGAACATGACTGAGTGCATGTCTCAGTTATGATAGGGGAAGCAAATAAAATATCTAAGTGCCCAAATCCACTCTCCCTGCACTCAGGACAGAGAAACATATCTATTCAGCAGACAGCTGGTCATCCACAACTTCTTTCTCAATTTATGGAATCAAGAATATGAAACATATAGAAACACCCACATCCCAACATCAACAAATGCAACGTCTATACATTTTGGAGAGGAGCACAGTGTCATACGCTTTTGTGGGGGTCATTGACATTAACCAGGACATATTTGGGACACAACGTTTTGTGATATCAATTCTTTGAAAGAAAGAAATAATATAAAATAATGTTGTAACACTTTAAGGTCTCATATACTCGAAGCGCCGCTTGGTGGTACTGCTTGGTGTATATACACAGTACCATTTACCATAACTTATTTTAATATGAAGGATAAATACGGTGAAAAAGTGCATATGAAATAAAACATAACCTTTTCCTGACTCTAATCAAGTAGTTTTGGTGTCAAGAATGTCACACCCTCGGATGGGTAAAATGTACATGGTGCACAGCACACACACACACGTATACACAGAAAAAAAGTGATCACATATCTTCTACCTTTATGAGAAAAAGTCTATTTGCAGTTTGGCTAAGTAATTACTAATCATTCAAGGGTGCTGTGCCTCACAGTTCTTAGGCGGTTGATGGAACACTGGTGATAAGATGCAGAGCCACACTTATGGTGCCATCCTCCAACACGACACTTCAAAGATGCGGGGAGTGGCAGCCATGACATTTTGAGGCTGCGCTGTGGAGGCTGTGTTGTAATCATAATTGTTTCTAGATCAAGAAGTCCATTATTAATTTTTCTGTCTTGAAGTTCAGCAAAGGCGAATAATGGCTGCTTGTAAAGCAGTGTGTGTGTGTGTGTAAGTGTGAGTGTACTGAATTAATGTGTCCGTCTGTGGGAAGGATAATATTCACTCTTACAGCAACTGAGTAATAACAAAGATGCAAAGGCAATAAAGACAAAAAATTGCATGTGGTTATGAAGATGTTTAGTTTTGTGCTGCTGGTCTATAACAGGGTCCAGGCTTGTGGAAGTGTGTGTGCATGTGTGAGTCTTAACGCCATCCCATTGCGATGGAATTGAAATGCCATAACAGCGACAGTTTGTCCGGCTGCTTCTCTCCACTTAATAGTTCCACTGCGGCGGTATTTAATGCAAGGGGCCCTGGCTTTTAAGAACTATTTAAAAGAACGCACATAAATCACAGTGTGCAGAAAATGGCCGTCTTAATGAAAACAGTGTTCCCTCAACACTGCCCTGCAGGTGGTCCAGGACCTGAGGGAGTACTTGGGAATGCAGGGACCACAGGGTGCAGAATAATGACCATGGAACCTGAACTGCAGAGTGCACGCTTGTTATGCAAAAAAGGCAGGACTGGTAGCCTAAGGGCTGAGATGGGAGGGCAGAAACATACATCCATAAACATAGGGAGGGGCAGCTGTTCTTTAATAACCTCTGGTAAATGGTGCCTGAGATAATTAAGGTGCCCAGTGGGAAAGGGAAGGATAAACACTTTGAGGCTGCCAAAGCTCCAGAAAGTTGGTTTATCATAAAAGTTTGGAGATCCAGAATAAAACCCGGATCCTCAAAAGTTGTTTGTTGGATGACCATTTTTACATTTTCAGTGCAAAAGAAAACAGTTGCTATGCCATCACGAATGCATAACGAGCTGAATGCTGGTGGGTGACGTTGTCATCGAAGACTCTGGTCCTGTTATCTAACTGCAGTTCATGTTTATTTCTCTAACTAGCTTTTGTTTTGTTTTTTACTGATGACATCTCATGTTTGGAATCTCTGTTGTCTTAATATCTCTTATTAACACTGACATGATTGTTGTATGGTCGTTAATTAATATTCAACACTAAAACTTGATGAGTGTGCATGCAAGAGCGAATGGATTATGTTTTCTAAACTCCTTAAAGAAGGAACAGACAAACACTTTGGCCAAAAACATGCCATGATGAATGTGAGGATGATACTGATGACAATGACAGATTTGATGATAAGACAACAGCTGTCATTGATGATGACAGTGATGCTTCCTTTGTGTGTGCGTGTGTCTTTCTGACTTATTTTCTTCATCCGCAGATTGGATTCCAGAGTAAAGAGGTGTGTTGCTAATCTTTACAAGAATGTCAGGTGTGTGCGCACATGTGTGCATGTGTGAGCGTTGATTACACCCTCCTCGCCAACATCGAGAGCCGACATTTCTGAAGTGTGTGTAATTATAGTGAGCACACAGCCTCCTAAGCATCCTGTCAATCTGAATCAGAAAGAACCCACACATGTATACATGCGCGCATACTCAAAAAAACTATTGTATTTTGAGTGTGTCCTTTCAAGTGCATGTAATTAGTGTGCGCACATGTTTGTTTCTATGCGGGTGTTGAATTTTAGCCCTGCTCACTCCGTCCTGTGTGAGAATTTGGCATAGCAGGCTTTCCAGAGACATGCGTGCGTGTCTGCACAGAGCCTGCTCCTCACTCCTCCTCTCACACAATGACAAAATTTGGAATTGGAAACTCACCTACATACGTATTCAAACTGACAGTCAGGTGTTAAACAGAGGGTATACTGATTACGCTTTTAGCCTATGGCTCAATTATGGTCTCAATGAGTATCTAGGCCCGAGGCCACAGCTGTCAAAATGTCCTGTTTCCTGAGAATTCCAGTCAAGGAAAAGGAGGTGTGTTCACAAACAAGCTGTCAACAGTGTCATAGCGAAGGATGCTTTTAAACCATGGATTAGTTGCAATGACAGTGTTTTTGAAAGTTCACTGTCAACATCTTTTGAATATTCCTCAAAAGAAAAGCAGTTTCACTTATGTTGTGAAGACTACTTTAGATTTTGGAAACAGAATTGATCTTGTTACACTGTTTCTCAAACTCCTAAACTGGCTTATGTGAATTTAACTTAATTCATTCTTAATTCAAATCCTATTATAAGCCTAGAGTAACGTGAAAGTCGTCAGGGCCATGTAGTGAAGGGCACAAAATCCCAAACCAGAATCCAAAGGTACCAGTACACACTAACCTGCCACTCACAATGACTATGACCATAATAACGCGCAATTTGAAGTTTTGATATACTAAGTAAAAAAGACATAGTGTGGTTGAGTTGAAATGATGATTGATTTAAGAACCAACCTATAAACATATTTAAGGTCACTACAAAGTTGGATAATTTAACAAAATGCCAAAGGGAGATTAACCATATATTAAATGTTGGAAAGAGTAAATAAAATGGCAGCAGAAGGTGCCATTAAATATATGGAAATCTGATCAACTGTTCAAAAAGTCAACAACTGGTAACATGTTACATGCCTGACTCAGGTTCTGTTGGACAAAGTTGTTATTTTTTATACATGATCCAAATATCATTAGCTTTAATGAGAGAAGTTTTTGTTTTGTGATAAGGGAGACTATTGGATGTGTTGGAAATAAAGCTCGGAGGCTGGAGGCTGTTACTCCCAATGGGGCTCACTGGCTATTGGAAACAGCTTTGAGTGGCCATTAAAAAAAAATAATCTATTTTTAGGCTTAATTGTTTTCAGTCTGGTTGATGGTTGCTTGGCTCTGTCACCTCTCTATCATAACCTGCATTAAAGTTTTTCAGCAGTATGAGCCACAGTAGCTGTTCTGTGGATCAAACCAAATAGGCCAAACTTCACTCTCAACTGGCATCAGTGAGCCTTCAGCATTTGTGACCTTTCATCTTTTCACTGTTGCCCTTCCCGGGACCACTTTCAGTGCAGAATCTCACAGGAAAAAATGTTTTTGAGATGCTCTGGCTCATCATCATTCACAACTTAGGCCTACGTCAAAGTCACTCAGAGTTTTGGTTATCTGTTTATCCTTTTTCCAAGCAAAATTAACTCAGTCTCTTTGATGATTTTATATTAAATTTATAGTTTGGACAATAATTAAGAACAGGTTCTAGCAGCCTTAATTTTTTTAATATGATATTATCATACAGCCACAGAGAGTTAGCAGAATCTTTATATAGATTTTTTTTTCAACCAATCAATAAATGCATGTTAGTTAACGATGAATATTACATATTTAATCTTTTAATGATTTTCCTTCCCTTTTAGCCTCCACCAAAGAAAAGAGGTGTGGCTATGGTTTAAAGACTATTTTTCTTACATCTCAAGGGACGTAAGATATCGCAATATCGGAAGAAATGTAGAGGTTCCACTTATTCAAGCATGCATTCTAAATTTAGTTTTTGGAATAGGTGCTCTGCCGATCAGAGATCCCTTTGTTTATGTTTCTATGTAAGACAACAAAAGCTGTTTGCTGGACAGCGACTGCTGTTCAATCTCTACACGTCTCTGTATAATGTTTCATGTGTTAAACGTATTCATGATGGAAACCCCGGAGGCAGCTTGAGTTTCTTCACCTCACTTTCTTTTGCTTGCAATGAATTAAACAGAGCGATAGTGAGAAGAGGGTGGTGCAGAAAGATAGAGAGGGAGAGAGTTAGGAGAGAAGAGTGTTAGAGATGTGGTAAATTACATTGTCAATTCAAATCCAGCCACTAATGCATCTCATTGAGTCTGTGTTGCTGTCATCCCAGATGCTCAGTTATCTGTGTCAGTGCAGCCAGCAGAGGAAAGCTGCCATCTTAACAGCCCAGCAAAAGCCGAGGAAAGTTTAGCTAGCTGCCATGCCCTGAGCCGGGATGACTGAGAGGACGGCAGAGATGAGTAAATGTGCTTGCAGTGAAAAATTCATCTTTCCAGCACGAGTTGGTGCGAGCGCCTGCAGAGCAGTATCAGCTTAATTACAGCCAGAGCCCCATCCTCTTTCCTGACACAGCCTCTTTTTCTACAAAAATTAAAACATAACCATTACCACACGCACATAGTTGCAATGTGCACACGCAAAAGTACCGGCACTGCACACATGCACACCACTCTGTTGTAGCCTGTTCACTCACTAACCCCACCCCCACCCCCATCTCCTTTATTTCCCTCCACCAGGCCCCGTTCCCATTCCTAGTCCTCAAAACTATTTGAAAATCAATTATCTCAACAAACCAGCTGTAAGGAGTGGGTGCCAGCCACTTACTCCTGAAGTGAATAACTTATTTGAAATTCATTATTGTGTTGAGCGCTGCAACAAGGCCCTCCAAGACTCTGCTTCTCTCTCTTAGTGTCTTTTTCTTTACATAAACCAACTACTGTGCAGGACTGATCATTTTTCTTCCTCACGGATCTTCCTCCCCTCCTCCTGTCATGCAATTTTAACCAGCCGAGTGCCACAGACAGATTTGTGCACTTACACAAATACACACAAAGCTCCCTTGATTGGTTCACCTAATTTATTTATCACATGCAATCAAGGGAGGCCTGAAGATGTTTTTTTCCTTCTATTTGCATCTTACAAGCATTATAATTGATGGTGGGAGTGAAGTAGGTGTGGAGAAGGGGGGTGAAAATGAATATAATAGAAGCATTTTTTTAAATTGTAAATTTTTCTTAGACTTCACAAGTAAAATGATATGAGGGTTTGGGCAGCCAAAAAGATTCAAGATCACCTAACCTTTAGCCAGGTCTTGTACCTTTGTGGGGTCGTTAGGAATGTTGCATTTATTAAAGGAATTGTTTTTGGAATCAATTACAGAAACCACTTCATGCAACCTTGTTGAACGAGAAAAAAAATTACATCAGAAGGCCTGAAAAAAAGATAAAGTTATAGGGATAAAGAGCTTTTAAGGCTTTCAGAATTTTGACTGTGGAATTTGGACAGAATATTCTGTAATAAATATATATTTCTAACGGGAGCAAATCCATCAGTCTAGTTTGAAACTTTTTTGCAGCACACATCTTCCAATCACCACCAAAAATATGCTCTGACATTCTGCACATTTTTCATGTTGCAGGTGTTTTGGAAGAGAAGTTGAACTCATGAAGGAATTGATTCAATTACACTGCAAAAAAAAAAAGAAAAAAAAAAGGTAAATATATAAAAATCAGAACGAATTTGAAAAGCTACGGCACAGAGCAGTTGCTCAGTGAATAAGCCTAAAAATTGCTAATTCTTTAACTCATTGTGTACAAGTTGCAGGAAGCTTTTTTTATTAAGTGACAGTGGGCTGAGAGAGGTCAGCGAGCAAATGAGGTGAAAGCAGGTTAAATGCAGTTCTTCTTTTTTGCTTTCTGTAATTTTTGTCACCATCTTTCTCGTTGGTCTTTCTCATGACCACCACACACTTCTTACTTCCATATATCCCTTGATGGGAAGGGAGAGAGTAAATTAGTGTGACAGGGGCTGTCATGTATGTTCCTGCGAAGGCCAGAAAGGGCCAGTGCAGAGACAGGAGGTGTCATATCCTTACATCTCTCTATTTCTGCCACCAGCTGGACTCTCCCCTCGCTCTCCTTTTCTGTCACACTTTGTCTCTCTCCCATCCTGTTCGGTTCTCTGCGGCTTCTCCCCATGTCTGTGTTCAGTTTCCTCTGCCACACTTCTGAGTTTTCCACCTTGGTAAGCAAACAACATCCTGGATGGATGATTGGCAGACAGAAAAATAGCCGGACCAGAGTGACTTCCATCCCTGTTTTACACGACATGTTTCTGAAAAAAAACACAAGGTTTAAAAACACTTGTGAGTAGGAAGATGGGGAATGGTGATAGGGTGTCGGTTATCCCCATTGATTTTTCCTCTCTTCATCCACTTTTGTCTTTTTTTTTCATTTTGGACATCTCTCTGAATCCCTTTTTTGCTGAGAAAAGTTCCTAACTGAGAAAATGATCTTCCAGTATCAGCATCTTTTTATATAACATAGGAAATACTTATCCAACCTTTCTGAAAGGCAAGAGTACAAGACTGATAACATCTGATGTGCAATCTGTGATCATTTTTAAAAAATATACTTTTTTAATGACCAACCTTGATGTCAAAGTAACATCATGTTTCATCAGAACACATTGCACATGTATTGAAAAGCATTTTTTCGATTTTTCACTGTAGCAGATTTTTAATGAAGCTCCTCTCTTTTTCCCATTCCTTACACATTTCCCCCTCTAAACTTCCTTCATCTCATCATTTTTCTTGAGCACGTCCAAAAAAGTGTTTTGTGGAAGAGAAGTGGAGGTTGTTTTTGTTTTTGCTATTGAACCGATCCCTCTCTCTCCCGACACCATCAGGCAGCTTATCCATGTGTAAAAGCTAGCAGATGCTCACAGATTTTTGTAATGACATGCATGTAAGCACTTGAGTTGAACTGTTGAATTAACACACCTATTGTATTGTTGACTCCACCCTCTGGGCAACTCTGCAGCAGGAAATCAGTCGACTGTGCAACTGGAGTAAAAATGGGGTCAATTTGCCCTTTTCACGTGTAAACTTCCAATGCTTCATAAAAACCCACCTACCGCTCCACAATGCAACTATATGCATGAACCCGTGGTAAATAACTCCCAACGTCTCAAGAAATCACAAAAATCCAAAGAGATAAGCTGAAAGCTGCTGGGTGCATCATCTGCATTTGTATGTCGAAGTTTCCGTCAATGCATGTTGCATTTGCCTTTCAGCTGTGTAAGTGTCTGTGTTTGTGTGCTTCATCATTTGTGCAATCTCCGATCATATTCTCTCAGCTGCATTCAATTCCAGTTGAATTGGGTTTGTTTGCATTGGCAGTGAGTGAGGGGGAGTCACGATCAATGCCAAAACCAATATGGGACACACTTTAAGTAGAGCAGCCCCATTTTAGCAATTTGGCAGTAGCTGGGGCCCACATATGGAATTATTTGATCAATAACCTTGTAGCTTGATAGAGAGGAGTAAATTATACAATCGATATTGTGTACAGTGTCTACCTGCTCACTTGGAGGGATTCTGTTTGTATGATTTTTTCTGTCTGTGTGCAGACATACCAGCACTCGGATAGGTGCTGATCCATGTTTCCTAACAGCTTTTGTCTGCGCATTGTTGCCGTGCTGCTGCACCATTTACTTTCCTACTCACTGAAATAAAGACCTTGTTTCCTGAGGCTTTTTGAACATTCCTTACTTTCTTTCAAGACATAATATGTTCTGTTTGAGAGTGGAAACACAGAGGGATATCAGATGGCAGAGATGAAAATAGAATGAATGGGGAGAAGGGGAGACTGGCTAAATTATTGATGTGTATCATAGTGCCTATGAACACACAGCATAGTCATCCATCTTCTTTGCTATTCACCTCAAATAATACACTCTTATCACTCCACCAACAAGTGCATCTCTCATACCTCCATATGTATTATACATTTGTGTCGAATACATGAATATGCACATATTCACAGTTGTTTACGACAATAAATAGGAATAAAGCATACATATAAAAAGGTCTTCGGTGTTTTGTTTGTCGTAAGAGTCTCATGACCTGAAGTGGCCCAAGTTCAGAGGAAAACTTCTCACATAAAGAGACGCACAATGTTATGGCACACACCTTTATCCTGAGTCAATGTCTGCCTATGTGAATGAGATCAGTGCCTCCGATTGTCGGTCTGAAACACTGCCTGTGTGTGTCTTAGCCTGAGCTCGAGTGGTGCACATCAGGGTGAAGCGATACCTCTCCTCATTGTAGGTTCATGGTCATGTACATGTCATGAAGTCGCTGAGAGACAGAGAGAGACAGCCTGATAGCTTGGCAAAGCGGCCTCGCTTTGAGTCTGATTTGTTTTTGTTTTTTCCATCTCCCTCACCCTTTCTCCTGTCACATGGTAAAGGCTGAGCCGTCGGGGGAACGATAAGTAAGCGACACGAGGAGGTTGGGGCAGGGAAAGAAGGGGGTGGGTGGATGGATGGTGGTAAGGACAGAGGGGGGGGACACAAAGGAGAACCTGTCACACTCACTTAGATGCTGAAATATTAAAGTGAGCAGTCAGGTTGTAATTTTCCTGAGAAAGCTGAGGGAAGAGGGGGATAAGTGAAGCAAGAGAAGGGGGGGGGATTGTACGAGTGATAGGGATTCAGTGAGAGGAAAGGTATCACCGCTGATCTCTCTTTCCACTCTTCTTGGAAGAGACACAGGCACACAGTTAATACTGTTACTTTAATTAGCTTGGCTTTACACTGTCTGTCTCACTCTGCTCCTTTTCTCCACAAGATGTGAATAATTTAGTGGGAATGGTGTACCACTGGCTCAAAAAGACAGCAGGCTCACTGATCTGCAATGCATCTTTTGGAATGACAGGAAGAGAAAGTGAATCCTGTATTTAAGGCATATACAGTGGGACAGCATCCACTATCAAAAGCCCAAAGAATGTTGACTTTTTTATGATTCAAAAGGGTCGGATTGTGCTGGTGGTCTGTGTGTCTCCTTAAATGTACTCATAGTGTGGTTATATGACAAATCTGCTTTGGAGGAGTCTAGCACGCTATGGGTCAACATGCAACCCTATCTCAAATATCACATTTACAACCCCAATATATTGAGGGAACAGACGTGCATCCTTTTTCAGACCCAACTCGTGCTCTTTTAGCCTTGTTTGAGACTGTCCCAGCTGTAACCAGACGAAAGGCACGGTACACCATGGACAGGTCTGCGGTCCGTCACAGCACTGACAGAGAAACCAACCACCACGGATTCACTCACATGCGTGTTTTTCAACAACGGGTGGAAGCTGGAGTATCCGACGAGAAAATCCCAGTGCAGCACAGAGAAAAACCCTGCAAATTCCACAAAGAGGGGCCCCGACTTTGATATAAACCGAGAACATTTTTGCCGTGCAGCCTCAATAAACTCTTCACGTTCGACACTTCATTTGAATTAAACTATGTGCTTACTGATTCAATTTAAATGTACATTACATATTAAATTAACTGCACACATACAGTAGTCTACTGTTTGTTCACTGAGCAATAGAAAATGAAAACCGGCCATGCCTAATTCCACCTTGTCTTAACACGATCTTTTGTAATGCATATGGATATCACAGCACTATGGGTGTGTCATTTGTTGTATTTACAGGCTTTAACATGTCATTTGACAAAAAACTAAATGCTTTGGGTTAGATTGAAAACACAAACATGGGCTCACCCTCAAAAATACACAATGTATTTTGCAAGAGTAGAGAAAAAGACACTAATTACACACAATGGGCAAGAACTATACCTAACTAAGGCTGTTTGAAATGATAGGAATATAATTATTTCATTCACATTCACATGTGATGACATCCTTCACCTATAAATGTCGTGCTGGATTTTCTCATTGACGTATAAAGAATTTCTGGAACGTTCACTGACTGGTAGGAAAACGTCAGCTAGCTACAAACACGATGCTGACAGTGTACTGAAAGATGTTTATGCACTCGATATGCTTTACAACCGAGTCTCAAACCAAGTGTCAAGTAGTCACAAACCCTTCATATGCTGATTTCAGCACATGTATAACGTGATCTATTTTGTGGCCATTTTATGTTTTCTCTTTACACTAGAACCCTGCAATAGATTTAAAGTTCTGATTTTTAGCCTGTCCGTCCATTCAATATCTAAATTGTAAAAGACGGCATGTGCTTAAATGCATGTAAGCATTTAAATCGGTTTTAGCTTTCTTGACGTACACTTCTTGTCTGCATGAGCGTGTGTGTAAGGGAGTGCTTGCATGTCTTGGTATATTTCACAATGTATGTACTGGTGTGTGAAGGCATGTCAGACTCTGCTGACTCTGCTCACCAGTTTGAGTTGCTGAGGATAATTTGTAAGGACACCGCAGGTTGGTGGGTTTGCTGGTAGGTTGGGAAAGACATGATAATGGGAGAAGAGGTGATGCAGCGTCTCCCAGTTATCATCATATTGATATCGTACGCACTTTTCGCAAGTGCATGCGTGTGTGTGTATCTGCCATGACAGCCTGTCAAGATACACATTCACTCTGAAAACCACTCCTGTCTCAGGTTCCCCAGCTAAGCAGCATCACTGTCTGGACGAGTACAATTGGTGACTGAGGGGGACACTGAGTGCTTAGTGGCCCAGACAAGGTGAGGGTTTATGTGCCAAGCAGAGAGGGTTTGTCCCTAGTGTCGGCACTGGAGGCTTCACTTTCACTGCTCTCGGGGAGACAAGAGAGGACTGAGACGCACACACGCACAATGATATAAACACTGCTATGCCGCACGTCATCCTTCAGCTTTTGAAGAAGTTTTAATGAGTAGAGAATAAATGGAATTCCTCCATCCCCCATCTGTTGTTCTCTTTGTATCACTGCTTCTGTCTCCCCTTTGTGTGACTTGTCTCCATTCCAATCACAGCTCGCTTCAGTGATTGCTGAGTCACAACTGAAAGACAATTGACATGGCAGCCTGAGTCAGCCAGGACAGCGAGCTGAGCACAGATTAGTCATCTTGGTGAGGTGCTGTTGTCCGGGGACAATGACAGATCAATGAAACGAACAGGAGAGTGATGTGCCAAGGGTGTCTGACTGTCTCAACTAGGATTAAAGATACTCCTGAGTGTATGTGACCATGGCTTTGTGTGTGTCACGTCTATAAAAAGACATGGCTCTACAACTCAGTCTCAAAATTAAAGATGGAATTACTTCGGAGTGCTCTTTGCTATATCCTACTTTTCAGACTGAACACATCCAAATTAGTGTTCACCTGAGGGGATTGCTGTGGTCAGAAACAGGTTTAAAAATTTCAAGTGTGTTTCTCAACCTCCCTTTTTTGTGTGTGCTACAAGCCAGGCAACAATTTGCAACTCAGTTGTGAGAGCTGTTTTGTAGCTTCCCAATCAAACATGATCCTCTACCACTAATCTTGTTTGCGACTAGATCGCACACCATAATCCGTTCTACAACAAATAGGCTTCTACTGCCCACAACGAAATCCACCCCGACCAAGCAAGTTCAGATGGGCACTCACACTGTCATCCACTGGAAATCTGTCCTTTATTTGGCTCCCTATAACTTTGTCGAAGAGGGGTGTGCAAAATCAGCCCTACATTTAGTTTTCCATGTTGTCACAATATTTATTTTCTGACAGACATAAAAAAGAAAAAGGTGTTCATTCTTCAAGGGATTTTTTGTAGGTGTATATATCCATTAATATTAATGTGGGATATATGGGTCATTTTTCCTAACTTTCTCATCTTTGTGTTGTAACTGAATGTGTTGATGTTAATTTTGACAATTAATCACACTGCTATTGTTTCAAAATATTTTTTGTTGGTTGTTTTATTTTAATTATTTTATCTAAATGTTTTTGTATTAATGGTCTAATCATAACTTGTGCTAGAGGTTTTTGTATGTTTCAGGAACCTGCGGGATGATTATAAAATTAGAGAAACTCAAACATGGTGTAAACCAGACTATCTAAGTCTGATATGATTAGCAGAAAGACCATAAGAAAGCAACAATCATAATGCATATTCAGCTTTGACACAATCTACTTTTCTAGTTATTCTTATGCTTAAAAACAAAAAATCTAAGTTATCCAGTGAGAGACAAAAACTATCAAGGATGTTTAACAGTATAGTTTTATTTGTTGTGGTGCCTCTGCTAATTTACAGCAGAAGAAAACAACATGTTTATGCGAATGAACAGGTTGTAAAGCTGCTTGTTGGACAGTTTCCCATAGAAAACAGATGGCCTCAGCAATGCTGTTAGTGTTGACAATGGAAATGTCCTGGCTGATTTAGACTGAGTTGCTGTGTTTCAGTGACAGACAGACACACAAACATTCCCACAACCTTGTCCCCCTATTTGACATGGATCAAGGAAGTGTATTGGAGTGCACAACTGATTAAATCAACTTTAGTTTCTAATTCTCCTCGGTTCACATCGGTTATGCTGCACCATCACTGCTCAGGGTGCAGGGAGGGCTGATGAGGTGATAGGATGAAAGAAAAGAGGGAGAGATTCTGCTGCTTAAAATACAAAGCTGCTTTGTAGTTTAATAGAGTTAGAAATAATAAGATATACATGTGGTGTATCACACACACAAAGAATAATGAGGATCTTTAGCCAGGACAGAGGTTGTCTCCAATTGCTTTGTTTTAAGGCAGTCTTCTGTGTCTGTGCTGCTCTTGGCATCGAGGATGAAAAGCAGGTTGATCGAAAGAAGTGTATTATAAATCTAAACAAATACATTGGTGTGTTATTGGTTTGTACTCTGTGGTGCAGCCATCCATCAATAACAGTGCTAGGATCTTTAGTCTTGCAGACATGCAGGTCAGTCAAAACTGTTTAAATGCCACTTGGTACAAACCACAGGGTTATACACAGTACTATGGAACTGTCACTAAACAAATAACAGTTTTTTCACAACAGGAGTTGCTGTTGAGGCTTGTTAAGTTGGGTGCCAGTCAAAAATTACATTGGTGTGAGCCCAGATTTTGGAAGCCTGTATCTTTTTTAAAAGCATTGCAATGCTTTGACATCAGCTTCGAAGTAAAATTCAATTTATGTTACGTTATGTTAGGTTATAACCACCTTTTAAGCTTTAAGTTGTTAAGAAAACTACAAAAGCGGTGATTATTTTCTGCAGTCACAGCACCAGGATCGATATGATGACATCAGCGTCAATGTGATATCACAAAGATATCCAAAAGATTTTTGACTCGGACTGCAAAATGTTTCAGTTTCAGACAAACATCCTACAGTCACTAGGCTTTACACAGAAATGCAGTTTTTGTTGTAACTTTGGTGATCATTTGCCCATTGATAATGTTGCAATGACAGATAAAAATGCTGATTTCTACAAAAAAATGTCAAATCTGTTTCCAAAGCATTTATGGCACAGGCAGGTGTGTCTTTGAAACAAACTCCATGATCTCATATAAACTCCCAAACTGGTTTGGATATCATATGTTCGATTTAAAACACATGCATGCATCCATAAGTGTAGATCAGCAGGAACCAGGCAAATAGGGAAGTGAATTTTCATGAGAGGGATTATATCGGTCTCACACGCCTTTCCTCTATCCCCTGCCTCATTCCTTTTCCCCTTCGGCTTCCTCCTCTCTGTCCTTTACTCCCCCCCTCCATCATTCTTCAATTGTGGAAGGTGGTGAAATATCAGTATTGTTTACGCAGAAGATTAGGGCAGAATTGGGCAGAAGGCGGTTGTTCTGTGACGATCGAGATAAGATAGGGATAGTGGTGTGTGTGTGTGTGTGTGCGTTTTTGTGTGTGTGTCTGTGTCTGTGTGTGTATGTGTGTGTGTTTGTGTGTGTGTGGATGAAGGATGGTGTGAATGCCACTCTGCCATGGAGCAGGCGGAGCAGTCACATGAAGTTGTTCACTGTAATTACCCGTGGCAAGAGTAGATTTCATCAGGAGATTTAGGGGAGAATGTGAAAGAATAAAAGCAAGAGACAGAAAAGGGAAAGGGAAGGTGAGAAAGACGGAGGTTTGGAGATATTGGGGTGCCCACCGTTATGAAACACACACCTGCCATTACACATGCACCTCTTTTTTTCTTCTGTCTGCATATTCTGAATATTTCACTGCTCTCATCTGCGATATCTTAATGCTGTCATATGTCAATGACCTTTAGTAAGCGTAGCATCTTAGTCACTGTTCTAATAACCAGCTACTCATACCTCATCTCCATCTTTCCTCTCTTTTGCAATCAGTGATCTTTTCTCTCGCTTCCAGTGTATTGCTCTCCACTGTAATTATCAAAGAGGATGTGAATGTCAGGTCTGTTAACCAGATATGCATGCATGGAAAATCAATTTGCCAGCTGTTGCAGTGTTTTTTACATTTGACAGTTTTACAGGACTTCACAGATTGTTCTGTGTAAATTTAATCGATGCCTCTGTTGTTGTTGGAGAAAGCTGGACGTTACTCAGCGGTGTTAGGTCTGTCACTGAAGAAGCATCCCTGATTAAAGCCACCATGGGGCTTTTCTGATTTTTTTTGTGGATTTCCCTCATCTTGTCATTTAAACACAACCATTAGACAAAACACTGCAATTACCACTGCTGCCACAACATTTCTCCTGAAACGTATCTTTGATTTCTCACAAAATTCTATGACGAAATAATGACAATGTTGAAATGTCTTTTAGGTTGATTTAACTTATCTCCCCTGTTGATGACTGTAAATATGTAATTTACATGATGAATCTGGGGATCTATGTTGTCCTACACAATCATTTTAGGGCTATATAACTAAAGCATAACTTTTCTTACAATAATTATTGGAACATAGAACAAGGAAGTTAAATGAATGGCGTAAATGGCTCACAACCTTTCCAGCAATCACAGCTCTACATGTGCGCAAGGTGTAAAAAAGTTTTTTTGCTATAATTGATACCAAGGATATTTCTGTTCTTAGTCTAACCATGCGGAGTTGAAAACATCAGACAGTCTCAGTCTACATCTGCCTTTCCCTTTAAATGTCAGGCTGAAAATAATGGCAGTCAATCGTATGTAGAAATAAATGCCATGGAATTTCGAGATGTTATTAGTGTTTTTTCTACATGAAATCATATTGTTCATATTATCTCAATTTATACTTCTACATATTGAAGGAAAGATGTAGCTTAGAGAAGAAAGTGCAAGACATTTTTCCGGTCTTTTAAAACTATGAATAGCTTTAAATGGCAGCCATGTTCACTGATAGCAAAATGACTGTAATTCTAGTACATTACAAGATTTCTCTCACACTCCGTTGTTAGTATTCCAATATATTTGAAGCGCTGTACTTTACTGATATACTTACAGCTTTTTCCTCTAAAATTCTACAATTTATAATTGATTTAGATGGAAGATTATCTGTTCTACAGAACTAATAATCATCTATCTTTAGGTGCCTTCTGAACCAAACAGTTATGAAGGGTTGCCTGAGGGCAATGGGGTATGTGGGGGGTCCTGGAAGGAACCAATACTTTCAAGATCTTTTTCTCTTCTTACAATTGCTCAATAGATAGAAATGCTGCATGATGCGACAGCCAGATAGTAGTGGGTCAACCCATTCAAATCAGGTTCTGGTGCTGCATCACGTGTAGCCTCAATACACCCATGGACACACCATTAAAGTGTAGGAGCTCCTTATATGCAATGTTAATGCCACAAATGGGTTCTGGTCAACTTAAATTTCAAGATACAATGCAAGACGGTGCTTATACTCAACCAAACAGCATGTGCAATGTTAAAAGTTCAGCATGGGATGTTTTGGATTGTATTTGGGCAAAATATAAACGAAAATATAGAGCGATATGCACGCTCACTAGAAAAAGTTGTCTCTGTCTCTCTTTATATGGATTCCTGGCTTCTTCATCCATGTTTTGTGCTTATCGGGGACTGTGGTCCAACATAGCCAGCAGGACACACTGTAATGCAATTAATCATGTTGTTGTAGTTACAGGCTTGTCTTCCAGGACTGGGGAAAAGTGTTAGATAGGAAATTCCAAGTTGTTTATTTTACCCTCATTTTATTACACAATTTTTTGTATGTGTCATAAAAAAGGAAGAATATCAATAAACTTTGTTCCGGCTGTATCCGAGTAGATACATTTGTGATCCTGTAACGTTCTGTGGTTGCCAACGATAAGGATCATACTGGACAATTGCACTTAAATGACCACTTCACTGAGGCCATTTAGCCCCTTTAGCGACTGCACACCAAATTTCACAACAACCACACAGTCATGTGACAGTGATATGCTCATTGAGATGGTGAGCGTGGGGAAAGGTTTGGAACTGAGGTACCGTGGAGGGGGTCAACTCAGCCAGTTTGCCGGAAGTCTGCCTGGTCAATGTCCTCAGCAACATCACAGACTCACATCTGGTCCACTCCCTCCGCTGGCAGGAAAAGGCAGGCCTTCCTTACCCCTTCTGCTGGGGTGCTGTCACTTAGTCCTGACATACAGCCTCACCTCATGATTCGTGAACTGCAAGGCAGTGGATAAGTACCAACTCAGCAGGATAATAAAAACTGCGAGTTAAATCGTCGTTACCCCCCTTCTCTCCCTGGAGGAGATCTTTGATCCACGCCGCATGCACAGGGGTGTCAGGTTTATCAGAGACAGTCACTAACCTTCCTGTGGCCTTTGTCCACAACACCATTAGGGAGAAGATGCTGAAGCCTCCACAGAAAGACAGCAAGAATACTCAACAGTTTTTTTTATTATTTACAGTGACAGCTGTAAATAAACCGTGTCAGCCCCTGTCATGCTAACTGCCAAGCCAGAGAGAAAAACATGTACTCCTGCTGAATCATACAGACATGTAATCGTTTTTCTTTATGCTTTTAAGATAGATTACATTAACACTGCAACAGTGCATTACTTACTGCACTGAACAGTCAGTTTTGCTTTTCTAATTAATCTAAAGCACATGGAGATCTTAGGCTTTCATAAAGATTCTATTCACAATATTGACTGATTAGACCTTGAAAAAGATGAGTTAAGTCCAATCCATCCATTCAGCTGAATGTCTGTGAGAAACCACATAGTGTTGAATATTATAGAAAAGAGCTAAACCATTGATCATTAATGTTTTGTTTAATGTTTACAAAAGATTTCTGAATATGACACATTGATAGCTCCCGAAACGTTTTCTGTGCTGAATTCAAAGATTGCTTACCAGTCAGGATTTTTTTGAAAATGTCACAATGTTACAATTTTTTACTAAAAAAATGTAAAAACAACATGGAGTAAATGGTACGATATGAGCTATTTTCCTTCATATCTGCAACTTTAGACAAATTTGCTGTGTGGCCTCCGGTTACTAATCTGTGAGGTTGACTAAACTTAACCCGTATCTTCACATTATCAACACCATTTACTGACACACACACTGACACACACAGATACTTCACATCACTCCAGCATTCAGCTCCTCATTAGCTCAGCCTAAAGAGATGCTAATGTTATATAACCGAGGCATTTTTACCCTCAGCAGTCTTCTGCAGGTGTGTTTACAACTGTGTGTGGGTTTGTGTGTGTTTACTTGCGGAGGGTTCCTTTCAGACGTACTCATCAAGTCATTGGGGGGAATCTCGGTTGTTCCTCAGCTGAGCGAGCAGTAAAAAAAGAAAAAAAGTGCCACAGGCAGAGCTAACTAGCTTCAGAGAAAAACGAGGGGAAGAGTAATTAATTATTTGCATGAATTCAATTTAGATCATGTCATGTTGCCAATAGTCCTGTTGCTTTTCAGAGGGATAGGTTGAAGACAGAGTGCTCCCCATTGTTTTATCAGTGTCGTCCTCCCATGCACTCTTAAAGTGGTGATATACTTGCTTTTTTCACTTTCTTCCCTATGCAGCACACTTGCGAACTCAGGACTCAAAAAGTTTAATCATCTGATCAGTCAGCCTGAAAGCTGCTGTTGGATCTACTGGATCAGAAACAGAAGCCTCTGATCAATTACTAAATATAGATTTAATAGAAGAAATTAGCTTCTTCAGAGATCCTTGACCCAAGTGTGTGATATACAACATTGGAACATCAAAAGTAAGCTTTGTACACCTTAATGTGACGACGTGTAAAGCTCAGTTCTGATGATGCGCACAACCAATGCACCACATGAACACAAGTACATGCACAAAGCTGACCACAAGTGTTTTGTAGAATTTAGATAATTTCCATTGAACCTCATTGCTCGATGATCTTTTACCACCACAGGACGAGCTGCATATGCTCCTTCTTGATGTTGCCTTTACAACATCTATCACGGCTGCCTCCTTCCTTAGTTCCCACACAAAAACACACGTGTGTTCTGTAAAAGAAGAACTTTAATAAAAAAAGGGGATGTGAAGTTCAATAAATAATTTTCCCTATTATTGACTTGGTGAGTGAAACAGCTAAAGACATCCACACTTGTCAAGGTTGGGGAGTTATGTTACAGAAAAAATAATAAAATACATCAGTGGCTGCTGTAAATAGAACAGGGAACTATTTCTTTCATTCAATTATTTGGTATTGTTATTGTAAAGTGCTGCCTCCAATGCACTTTGAAGTCACCACAGGAATGTCATAATTTCCTCACCCTGAGAGATGTATCCCTGCCTTTGTGACCATTTAATAGGAAGAAGTGGAGGGCCACAATCTTGTTAAGAATTGATAATATTTTGCTAAGAAGTGGAAAATGACTGTTATTGTGTGCAGGCTATCAGTGAATAGAGCTTTGTGTTGTCCTCACTTGTCCTTTCACCATTTGGGCATTGAAGCACAGTATATGTTTTCATGCATGCCTGTCTAAAACAACCTTGCCGTGTTAAACCTAAAAAAAAGAATAAAAGGAGGCTCAGTCAAATGTATTTTTCTCATTCTTTGGCTCTGTTTCAACCTCACTCATTCACACATACTCAATATGACAACAGAGGGGATTTCTGAAAAGTAGGTTTGTAAAATCTAAGGACAATCTGAAGTGTATTGACATCAAATATTTAGTAAAGAAAGTCACAAAAAAATCACCTGAATGTGATAGGAGAACAAGCAACACAGGCATGCGACAGAAAGAGTGCTCACTGAGAGGGAAGCCGTGAGGTGATTGTAGAAGTGCTGATGACAAACAAAATGAGACATTGTGTCAAAAGGTCAGAGCTGAAATGGAGGCAAAAAACATCAAATGCATGAGCTTGACAGACCAACAGGAAGCCTGATGGCTTGTTTGGAACCTTTATTTTTCAAAATGCTAGAATCTGACAACGTTTTTTTTGCAGTACACTTTAAATTAAGAAACTCAAAATCGAATCATTTCTAAGATTTTTTTTGCGTTGTTTAGAGTAAGTGTTTGGCTTTTGTCAAGACAGTTTATCCTTTAGCTTTTAATCAGCGTTTGGTGGGACTTAAAGCCACATGGATATGTTGCTATTTGATATGATATAAAATATTGCACCTGGCATGGGCCTAACAAATTATACATTTATTTTATCAGTCATCAGTTCTGAACTGAACATGTAAATACACTACAAGGCTTTCACTTAAAAAACTTTAAACAACTTTATTATCTGTCAAACTTACTGCTGGTAAAGATTTTATCGAGATTAAACTAACACAGAAAATAACAGTGTAAGAAATTGTGTTCTTTAGTGGTCAAGGTTAAATAAACTCTTGGCTCACAGAGAATAGCTGTGAGCCAAGCATGCTGCCATCATTTGGTGATTTGTTTCATTTACCCAACCTCTTGCTTTTGTCCTTCTTTGTAACAAAGTCACAAAGCCACAAGAGGTCCTTGTCAAAAAATATATTATTTTATTTAAGCCATCTAAACAAAAGTCAAAATCCATTAGTTTCTTTCCATGACAGGACAGAAATATATAGAGAGAGATGCAGAAACGTAAAGGCAAAAGTGTCCAAGTAATTTTTTGGGTCAGTTGCAGGACATGAGGCTCCACAAGGGAGCATCATTGTTGTTACGCTGTTTTCTGCATGCCCACTTTTCTTCTCCATCATTTTCAGCAGGACAAAAATTCATCCATCTATCATTCATGAGTGCTGACTATACAATCCAGACTAGATCATGCACATTAAACTCTCAGCATAGGATCCAAAAAACTGCAATCCAGGTCTTGACACAAGAGTGGTCACTCTTTATTTATCAGTTGTCAAACGACTTGATCTTTTAAGGTCTGTTTGGGGTTTTTTTGTTCTTTTTTTGTCTTTTTTTTTTTGCATAACCCCAACTTCCACCATATGCAGTCAAATCCAGATGGTTCTATAAGTGTTTTCCCTTTTATGAAACGGCAATGCAACTGAACTATTTTAATTCTTTTTTTCAGTTGGCCTTGTCCTTTTCACTCCTATGGAGCTCTCAGTCACATTCACACACAGCTGAACACTCATTTGCCCCCAGGTCCTTTTTTTTTTCTTTTCTTCCAGTGACTTTGAATAAAGCAGACGAGGTGAGTGAACTCGAGGGCACAAAGACGAACTATTGACACTCCACCAGGGACATTCCCAAAGACAGTGGCTTATTTGACACTTAGCCAATCAGCTTTTAGCTTCTGCATGACTGACAGCGGTGGTGTCTAATTACACAGGAATGTTTGGAAGCACCCAGATAATCCTCTAAACACCTATCCAAACCTAAAACTCCCCACTTTGGATAAACAGCAGGAACTAGTCATTGTATTTCAAGCAGAATCGGTTTGAGGAGAGGGGAATCCCCTCTCGAACAAGTTAAGTATATTTTGAAATGCGGAGGGGTATCAGTCTGAGTGCATTGTGGCTGTTCAGACATGTCCTGAACAAGCAAAGGTGTGACACAGAATTAATCCCCTAATTCCCATCCGTGGAGAAAGCTGACTGACTAGTGGAGGTGAGGGATTTGAGATGGACCCAGTAGGCCATTAACGTGTGATGTTCCAGGCGTTGCACGGCCGCAATGCTAAGGAACTTTCCAACACCTCTCCTGGAGCTCCAGTCAAGATCCATGTTCAACACTGTGCAAGGTGTAGAAACCACAAACATTTGACCTTCTCACTGACCGATCGTCACCGGCAGATGTCCAGAAACGTAGCCCGGTGAGTTGTTCTTTCCGGCAGCAGGGTTAGCATGCGGCAAACGGGTTGGTTTACATTCACTTTTCACGGCCCAGGCACATATTACTGAAACTGTGATTAAATAAAATCCTCAGAGAGCTGCTCCTGTCTCTGTTTGATGACCTATGGAAAGCAGTGAAGACAGCAAGGGAACAGAGTAGTGAGCCATGCACTTTTAAAGGTAAAATGACTCATGTGGGCTGTGGGGTTGTCAAAACAGAACTGAGCGAGATGTGACCTGATTTGCAAATGATTGCATTGCATGGAATATCAAAATTATAAAGGTAGACACACATTAGCCATGGAATCGCTGTGCTCTGTGGTACTCCAACAGCGGGCCCATCTCTGTCTGAGATCGTGTATCACAGGCGTGCAGCGGAACAATCTGCTTCTCCTCCTGAGATTTGCTTTATGATGATGTTTTGCACTGCCCTGCAACACTTTAAAAAACGTTAGTTAAAACATGAAAGAGGATGTTGATCATTTTCATTGCTGTTTCAGAGACAACATGAATAGAAAGGATAAATGAATAGGATCTGTAAGAGGACCAAGATGGAAAAATTGCGAGGGAGAATGCAGAAAATTTGCCAAGAGCACTGGTAGGGGACACATATAAAAAAAAAGAGAAAGCCACTGACAACTAAGTAGGAAGTAGCTTCATGTCATTCTAGCTTTAATGGAAAATTCATGTTTACAAGGTCACTAATCACTTCTGAGAGATTGATAAAAGTTATGTGCGTTTGGGAAACAAAAGGTTTAAAGGAAAGAGGTTTGATAGGAAAGCAAAGGAAATAAAGGAACAAAGGTTGTCCAAGATGAAAACGGGAGAAAGAATCTTCGTGATGGAGAAGAGGAGGAGCAAAAGTAATCTGCTTTTAGTTATTTTCTAATCAACTCCCCAGCAAATCTTTGGGTTTACAGTATTGTTAGAACTTTTTAAAAAGCCCTGCAGGTTAACAACATTCATTAAAGGTCATTTTTCAAACTATTGTTTGGATAACCTTGTAAAAATCTAGTTGTTCTTAACATTTAGACTTTTAAACAAAACTGCTGTTTCCTCATAGATCTTGACAGTCTGTGCATGCTGGTAAAAGAGGCTCTAAACAGAAAGAACAAGGCCTTGAAGGTGGAATTTCATGTCCCCAAGCTTGTGAGACCAAGCGACATTGAGAGAATTACATTCATTTCATGGTTATTATTTCTTGTAAAAAAAAAAAAAAAAAAGAAGTATCAACTAATGTTTTAAAGGTTTTACTTCCATCTTTTTCATTTTCTTACTATCAAAATGGTCATTCCTGCTCTTAAAGAAGATTTCTGGTTTGATTTTTTTGGCTCTACGTTCCCACAGTTTTCATTCATTTTTAATTATCATCTCAGTCATATGTGAGTCACTTTTAGGTTAATATTTCTGCTGTATCAAGCTATGACGTTAACGTTGACTATGCAGGTAGAGTTTATGGTAAGCAACCTTATTGCCTATGTTTAGTCTCCAGTGTCCTACAGCAACTGACTAACACATATCAAATTGGCTTTAATTTATTTGACTTAAAGTTTAGATTTAAAGGATGTCAAAAGCTTGAACACAAAATGCTTACAAAATATATAATGTATATACTTGCACAAATAGGAGAGTTAAATTAAACTGCTTTCAATTGAACTTCAGTTCTTCACATTCTTTTATTTTTACTTCAGTTTGTGATGAATGATGGTAGAGAAGTTGTTCAGATCTTTCCATTAAGAAAAACATTATCACACCGCGTTTGGAACCTAAAGAATTAAACTTTTTGTTCCTCAAGGTCAGTGTGAGAAATAAGTTATTTAGGTTTGCATTCACACCACAGAAAGGGGAAACTGAGCACTTTCATTTTGTACACACAAACACACACATACAATGCCGATAATCTCTAACAGGCTTTCAGTGAGTTAGATTTGCTCCTTCATAGAAGATGAATGACACCCACTGGCAGCCAGACACACAGTCCCCCCCATTTTTCCAGCATCCTACTGATCATCACACACTTGGTTGGATCAGGAGAAAGCCGGTGTGTGTGCGTGCTTGAGTGTGTCCATATTATGACACGAGTGCTTATCTTAGCATGTGTGATTTAAAGTATTATATTCCCACACTGTTGTCGGTGTGAGGACGTGCGTGAATGTGTGTTTTACTTGCACTTGACTAGCCATCTATATGAAATGAGTGCTAATGTGCGGCTAAGGTGCATGTTTATGCATTATGTCAGAAGATTCTGCCGGTCTCAGTTCTTGTTGTGCTCATGTGTCTCCGGTAGGTCTTCAAAGTGCCAGGGCAGTCGGCTTGTGTACACTGTTGGGTGAGCGATAGACAGAGAACGAAACAGTGAGAAAGCAAGAAAGACGGGGAGTAGGGGGTCTCTGTGGGTTAATGGTGCTACATGATTATGGTCTGTTCTAGGTCAACCTGTTGTTCTCTCCCTCTCTTTCTCTCTTTTTCTGCCTTTCCCTCCTTTCCTGCCTCTAGTTGGCTTGCACCTGCCTACTCCGCCCCGGCATTGTGCCGCTGTGAAAACGTTTAACCGATGCTGAATGAACCAGCCAACCCCCTCCCTCCCTTCCTCCCTTGCCATTCCCTTCAGTGTTAGAGAACTAGCAGGGGTGGGAGTAGGTGGGAGGCAGGATACGGAGAGATAGAGAGAAAAGGGCAGGGGCAACAAAGGGCACATTCTCCCCTCCCCTGCATACTTTGCCCCACTTCATTCTGGCCCAGCCCAGAGCAGAGGGCTTTGTTTCCGGGACAAGGCAGAAACATGGCTGATGGCTCCGCTCTTCTAAAGTGAGCATCACAATATGGAAAGAGGGGTGGGGGGGGCATGGAGAGAAGCTGAAGTCCAGGGATACTGTAGTTCAGGGAGAAGGCGTAATCATGTTTCCCGTTCAACAGGTAACAAAACCCACATAGTCTTCAAAGAATGGATCCAGTTTGTGAAGCTTGGTTATCTTGTCATCAGAGATGAGTAAACAAAATTAGGATTAAATTAAGATCTCCGCCTTGGCATGGTGGCAAAATTAGATTATGAAGTCTAAAACTATTTGACTTTAAAATAGAGACATCCATTTGAGATAAATCCGTTAAAATGGCATTTGTCTCTGTACCTTCCATTTTTCATGACTTTATGGAGTTAAAGACCTACAGTCAGGCAGACTGCAGGCTGTTGATTGGCCATGGTGTCACACGATTCAATTAGTCCTTTATGTACATCACGCCAATTTAAACAACGCAGTAACAAATGGCTGATTTATTCATTTATGGGACCATCGATGTTGTAAATGCCCAAAAGGCAGACAAATACCGCAGTTCACCTGATAGGAATTCTTCATGATTTTCAATAGATCAAGTTTTATTATAAATACGTGCTTTAACAGAAAGCTTCAACTAAAACAAGAAGAGAAGTAAGTTAAAAGCGTTTGGCATTTTAAGTGGTAGTTACTGTAAAAATGCTAAACCATGCACGCTCACGTCACATCACTCAGATCAATTTGATAGTACAGCAAGCAGTTTGCAAGATGTTCACTGTTTGGTTTAACTTATTTGTAAGCACACTGTGCAGTTTTTTTATGAAATCCACCTCAAAAGTTAAGACTATTCCAACATATTTAATCATGTTTTAGGAGATAATAAATGGATGATAAATATCAAATATGGAACTTAGCAAAGAACTTAGCAAAGCCATCAACTGATTAAAATTGCAATATCATGTCATAATCTAACTCTGTGGCTTACCTTGGTACAAGGAACTATAGATTTCCCATTATATTGAGATACATACCATAGCTGGCCTTTTACTTGTTTGTCAAAAGCACCCTGGGCAATGTCTTCAGAGTTAGGAATAAAAAAAGTATAATACTGAAGCACAAGACTCAGAAGTAAACAAAAACACCTCTTTACAAACTTTTGGAATGCCAATATCTGCAGCATCTGAGTTTTCTTTTATCTGCACTAATAGCCATGAATGCGATCATCACTCTGAGGAGTTCTAGATCTATTGATATCCATTATTCAAAAGAATGAGCAATCTTTTAAATAAAGAATGAACAGCACTTTCTTTTTACAAGATTTGAATCATATTTCGTAATAAATTAAGCTTTCAGTTCTATTTAAGTGCAATATCCAGTTTAAAGTAAAGCTCCAGTCCCCCAATGACCCCTTTACGGTTACGAAAATGGATGGATGGATAGAAATATGAAGCCATAGTGAGCTCATCCAAACTGTTGGTAGCTTTTACAGACATTTCTGTAAAAGAAAAATCAAACTTAAACAGAAGAAAACCTTAATAAAACTTGGCTTCATCAAAGTTGTTTGATTTTCTTTGGATTTAGTATAATTTATTTTGGCCATACCTGAGAAGTGTGTCTCATAGCAGTGTGTCTCTTTGCTTTCATACCAATAGTTCTCTTATTTAAACGAGAACAAATGTTTTAATACTGTATTTATTTTATTTAGAGCAATTCACAACATGTATCCATCCAGTTCCTCACACAGATGTACACACAGAAACACACATGTGAACATATCCATGGAGTGAGGCTGAAAAAACAATTACAGTTTCTCATTAAGGCCCTCCTAATCCCTTTATGCAAAACACAGTTACACAAGTACACACAATGAGGAGAAAGAGAGAATGAGGGATGGGAGAAAAGAGGAGGGAGAGTGAAGAAAAAAAAACCAAGCGCAAATGCGAGGAGAATAATTACATATATCATGAAGCCGTCCCTTTTATTTCGGATGTCACTTCTGATGTCACTGGCCGGCTTTGGCGCTAATTTGAATTCAGACCTTTATCAGTCGCCGGCAGCAGATTTTGAGTGACAGCGCCACCAAACGCCTCTCGCCAGCCGTCCTATTGATTTCTCTAAATCCTCAACAATAGCATTTGCATGCTTGTTTCTGTTATAATACAGATATGCCGTTTCGGAAATTAAAGAGCGGCAGGCAGACCAGAGGTAACTAATTGTGTGCCTGTGTAATGAGTGCAGTTTCAATTTGATATAACCCACAGCTTTTCCCCTTGCAGGCCCGCACTAAGTACTTTCAAGTCTTTGTGGGGAAATAATTGATTTTTTGTGCTTTGGGCACAGGGAAAACTATTATGATCTTTTTGAATAATGGCAGCAGGAGAAAAGGCACGTTGAACAATTTAAATTGGTATTAGAGGAGAGGAAGGAAAGCATGGAGGACTTGGTGAGGGGTGGAGGACTGATAGCATTGCGGAATCTCGGGTTTGACTGACAGTCTGCAAATGGCTACCTGTGTGTTGATTATGCATTCTCTTAAGGTGGAAGTGGGGCAATGTGAGGTTTCGATATGGCAGTAGGTAAAGCCACATTGAGTCTGACTGGCTGCTTCTCCGGTTGGAGGGAAGGTTGAAATGGAGGGGATTGGGAGTGGAGGGCAGTCAGGGTGGTCTGGCTGACTTGGGATGCCAGGGCCCTGTTAGTGGGCCAAAACAGTGGATGAATGAACCACCACACAGGGTGGGGTTGGCAAGTTATCATTTAGCTTCAGGGTTTTGAATGGGTGCGCTTTTTGCTCGGCTTGTCTTACAAGTGCCAAGACACAGGATCGTGAAAACAGAAAGTCAGTGTGCAAAGTCAGAGACAGTTTCCTCACTGTGTGTGTGTGTGTGTGTTTGCACCAAGTGCCAACCAGTTTGATTTATATAAGGAAAATGTGATTATTCTGGATATCAGTGAGTCAAGCTGTCGTCCTCTCTCACGACTGAGAAATCCTTTTCTGTCCTTTGTCCCTCCGCTCTCTTTCTTCTCTCCTGAGGCTTTGTTTCTTTTGTGACAAAAGCAGGGTTTCTTAGTTAATTCAGCATGTTCTAATTTCACACTCTTAATTGTACAGAGAGATAAACAGGTTTTTCCATTGTGGTGGTGGGAGAGGAAATAGAGGGTGGAGGGGGGGGGGGGGGGCTATCAGCTTTGCGCTCCTGTTGTCATTTTACACACTGAAGGGCAACAACCATGCCATGTTCTCATGTCCTTTGAAGTCCACTGGTTCCCTATTAAAATTACAGCTACGACTGTCAATGGCATTAAGCAATGCTCGCGGCTCCTGAGTGACAGTTAAGTACAAAAGGAGAATAGAGGATGTGTTTGGGAGGACGTGCTGTCATCATCCAGCCGTGTGAACCAGAAACACCACTGTACTGTACATGAAGGGGAGCATCGGCATTCTGGGACGTCTCTTTTAGGGCTGTTGTTCTACATTTGTTCTATATTTTCAATCTGTTTTCTGATCACTCAAGTTGAGTATGTAAGAGACTAAATTAACTGATGAAATTTTGTAAAAACTGATCGTTTGCAGTATTTTTTCACCATGCTTGTGTGTAAATCTTACCTAGAAATAAAGAGATAAATAAATAAATAAATAATAAACAGAAAACTAATCCCAAATTAGGCCAGCGGTTCGCTCTGTGTGAATTAACCTGCTGAGTGTTCCTTTATTTGGATAAGCGAGGCTGACTTCACATGTGTGGTGCGCAAGCTGTTCGAAAATTATGATCATATCTCACATACTGAGCTTGGAGACAAGGCGGCAATGTGAGGGGAGATGTGGAAAGCAGACATGACTACAATGAGAGAACAGTCATTTGCATGGAGGCTGCAGCCGCGCGTCGATCGCACGGCCCAGATGTGATGACTTAATACTGTTAGCGCATTCTTAGCAGAGGGCGGTGTGACAATGCGAGTGTGTGTCGTTAGGATGGGTGCGTGTGAGCAGTCAGCTTGTGTAAACAAAATGTCAGTGTGTGTGTTGGATGGGCCCCAGTAACTGTTTATCTATCCGGTCAACACACACGCTTTGAGACACACCAAAGCACAGGCCCCGATGGGCAAGTCAGTGTTCTTCATGTCACCTCCAACTGTCACAAAAAAGAACCAATGATTGAGCAAAGATCCGTGTATGGAATCAATTTGGACAATAAGAAATCTAATTTGTGAGTGCATGTGAGTTGTGTCACTTAATAGGATTTTTTAACTAGTCGGAATTTAAATATTTTCAGTCCTGAAGCTCAAAATCACCGTCAGTCAACAGAGTGAAAAAAGTTGTTTTTGTTTTTTTAATACGATAATCCTTTTGGTTATATGAACATTTATCATGAAGATTGAGAAACAAAATGAACATTTGCTTTTGTAAATATACTGACATGTTTTCCAAATTATTTCCTCACTTCAGACACTTTCCTGGGAATGACTGTGTGGGTGTACTTATCTCTGTGTTATGATATCACTGCATGGAAGGAGTGTATGACTTGCAAAGCGCAAAGTCCCTGAGTGTGTGATGCAAAACGAGACACTTCAGAGTGTACACACATTGCTCAGAGGACTTGGCCTCACTTCCTATCCCTTTCTCTTTCCCCATCACTCACTTCTCACCCTTTTTCTATCAGTCTCCTTCTGTTTGTCCCCCTCTGTCCACTTGAGCCTCTGCGTTTTCATTCCATCCCTCTCCTTCCTTCCCTCCATCTCCCACTCCCTCCGTTTTCCTCTCTCTCGGGAAGCAGTGGTGGTTAATTTAGTTGGTCATAACTAATAGCGGCTAATCTGCAGGCAGGAGTCTTCCGAGGATATTGGACAGTGTCGAGGTTAATCGCAGCCTGCTCGGCTAGCCAAGGCAGACAAGGGGAAGAGAGGGGAGGTGGGTGGATGAGGAAGAGGTGGAGGAGGAGGGCTTAATTCCACCGAAGGCAAATGGCATGCCGGTTTTTATCTGGGCCCCTGATAAGGGAGCGCTAATACACCGAGGAGAATGGATGCTCAAGGGCCGGGTTCCTCTTATCAGCAAACTTTACAACAGGAGCCCCGGACTAACGGCACAACCCCCACGCCGTGCACAATAAGCACCTCATTTCACCTCTCAAGCAGAACTATCGCCACACCACCACCCACCCGCCTCTCCCGTACGCCAGCATGGCACGCGTACACACAAGCGTGCATGCCGCATCCTCTCCACTTCACTCTGCCTAGTCGCCAACCCCGCCCACCTCCACCCCTTCGGCTGCCACCACCCCATAAAGCTGAGCGACACACACATTTACATGGACGCACACACACTCGCGCATGCACTTACAATCGCGTTGCTTCCCTCCCCATCTCCCTGCAGCCCAAAGCAGGCAGCCACCAGGAATGGAGGAGTATTATGAGCGTGGGCTAATTGGAAGATCACTCTAATGCATTAAGAGATAAAATAGTTTGGCTGCGGGCCTAGAGGCAGGATCAGAACAACATTGGAGGAAGCTATCTGGCCCTGTCACACATTCGCAGATTTCCATACTAACGCAGAGAGAGCAATTACCCCAAACACAGCTCTGTTGGCGCTACAACACACTCCCTGCCAGTACCAAGGCCCCAGGAAATTAGAAGAGTTCTGTGTGTGTGTGTGTGTTTGTGTGAGACAGTGAGTGTGTGTGTGTGAATAAGCTTCAGCAAGGGAGGAAATTGGCTTAATGTTTTTTAGCTGTGTATTTGTTTTTTGGGGGGTAAAAAGAGAGAGGAATTGGCGGTAGGATGGGTTTAGGTTTTGCCGGGTGGCCCGCTGTGTGTTGTGGGGGGGGAACAGAAAGAGCGGGAACAACAAGGGATCCCCAAACACCCGAACACACATATACAGACACCAAAACAAAGATATTAAGACAGTAGGCTAATCAACACGGCTAACAAGGAAACAGGCATCTGCTTACTTAAACCCTGTCTGTGTTGTTTTTCACATGCTAATCACTGTTTGTTATCACTATCAGTGGGAGGTGTGCGTATTTGGGTATGAGTGTGTGTTTGTGTGTGGTTGGCTGAATTCTCCGTTTACTGCTCTTTGAGAAAATCATCCTCTGATTGTTAGTTTTCAGCTTTTTAAAATTAGCTCCATCTTGTGCTAACTGAGCAATGAAACTCTTTGCAGTGATTTGTGTTTGTGTATTTTAGAGTAAATGCTGCATACCCCATGTATTTCAAATTACTGTTAAAATGAGGTGAGAAGAGATCAAGTACAACAAAGACAAATACAAATACATGTTAAACATTTTCTTTTAAGCTTGATTCCGGAACATTTTCAACATCTTTACCTAATCCTTTTTTTGTTTCACCTTTCCAGCTGTCACTAAACCTCATTTGAAAAGTTTTTGTGTGGTGAGGTGGCACCTGTAGGCCTGAGCTGCGGATGTAACAGGTAGGGGTTCAGTCTGTCTGGTGAGCTGGTTCAGACTCCGCTGGCATGTGCCTACGGGCAGGAACAAGGACTCCCCCGACTCTACTCAACTAAATGGATAACAGGTCACGGCTGGATATGGAAGATGCTTACGGTCAGAACGATTTCATACCTTAACCGAGATGAGACCACTTAGCCACCAAGGCCCTCTCTTACATGCAAACACATACAGAGGGCTTTGTAGATCCTCGCTGTAGGGTGGGACACACAGAAGCCTTTAGCGTCCTCAGCCATTGTTGCCTATGATTTGCCGTTAAATCCTATTTATCGCTGTTATGGAAATTCATCCCTACCCTAGGGCACATAAGTGAGGGTTTATTCCACAAAACCCCTCCATTTATCCATTCCTCATCATCTTGTGGATTTGCTACAGTGGCGCAGCTTAGATTAATGTAAAAGCTGCCTGGCGGTACAGTATATATTTTTAATTTGCTGATTGTGCAGCATATAGAGTTTTAAGTAATATTTGAAAGTGCTGTTCGACAGCAAAAAGAATAACTAGAAAGACTGAAAAAAATATCAAATGAGAAAAATAACTATTACATATCCCAAATCTAATGTTCAAATGTCTTCATTAAAAATGAACACATCTGCACACCTAGCTTTCAAAAACAAATATATTAAAACAATAAGGTAAGTGAGGATCAGAGCGCTACTTCTAATACTGGATATTATTGCCATGAACAGTTTTCTTGGAGTTATCATCTAAAGAAACGCCTATCTCAAATGTCACTTTCAACGCCGTACAAAGACAAATTCAATTCACATACCTTGTACGGGATTTAGATAAAGTGCCAGGAAAGAATGCCAACAAAAGGAATCTGAGGAAAGTTGATTTTCTTACAATGATGGCAAATGTTATCTTTGAATACAGATCGAATTAAAGACACAATGGGTTAAATAGTCGGTGCACACAACTCGGTGACTGTGCTCCTTTTGTTTGTCTTTTAAAAAAAATTGTAACATGCATGCACTGGCACTCAGCAGAAATCTGTCACATGGTGAGACGGTGTCATGTGGGAATGGTGTGTGTTTTACCTCCACCCCCTGTGCAGCTTGCTAATTGCTCACAGGGGTGATATGAACAACTAGATCAACTCCCGTCACAGTTTTAATTTCGCCAGGGGTAAACAAAGGCTCGCTTTGGAAATGAGGGTTGGTACTTTGTGCATGCGAAATTAGTCTATGTCTGTGCCACGTTTTTGTGTCTCACTCCTGTGGAGGGTGTGGTGCGGGCCAAATAAGCTAGTGTGAGGTGCATGATGAGAGCCATCGTAAGAGAAGGGATAATCAACCTCAGTGACACGGGAGCCTCCGGCGCTGATCTTTTTCTCCAGACTGGCTCCAGGTATCAGAGACAACCAGCAAACGGTGGCGAGGCTAAGATATCTGAGATATGTGCTGTGTGAGGAGAGGATTTCCAAGTGTTAGGATATGTGGCTACACTTCTTACAGTTTATCTGTCTGCTTGGTTCACGCACTTGCACAAGGATATAAACACACATTCACACACTCGCACACATCAGATCAATACAGGCTGTTGACAATGACACTGAGATGCTCAATGTGAGGCCAAGAGTTGATTTTTTTTCCATCTGTTTTTGCTCCAATCTCTGCTGTCTTCTCCTCACATGTCTACTTGCTGGCCTCTGCAATCTTCTCTTCAAACGGTCCACTATGGAGCATTGTCTCACCTCCACTTGTCTCCTGCACTGCTTCCTCCCCCGTCCTCTCTTCCTCTGCTCTCCAGCCGTACCCTCCCTCCTCATAGTCCCTGTGAAACAATTGGCAGATGTAACATTTAATTATGGCTGTATCTCCTCAGGCGCTGTCGAAGCAGAGCCAAGCTAACGCCACTCAGAGCAAAGGAGGAGTTGCATTACAATTTGCTGTGAAGTGATTTATTCACCGAACAAGGTGGGGAGGAGGAAGAGGAGGAGGGTGAGAACCAAATAGGAAAAGGTAATTTTTCGATACTCGCTACAAAAAGGTCAAATGCTTTTTAATGACTGTGTTTTCTGATAATGCAGAATGGAGTATGGCGCTGGCTAAAGTGACAGCGGCGCTGATGAGGCGGGGAGAGGGCCGGGCAATAATAAAGTTGCAGATTGATATCACATTGCGACCATTTAATGGAGTCTTGTAGCTGAGGACTTAATTTACAACAGGGCTCACCCCGTCGCCTCGCCGCAACTGTCACTGTGTGTGATTTCTCTATTCCAGCCGGGACCTGTCGTTGTTGTTTGCTATCAACTCGAGCCAATTTTCGAAGAGCAAATGAAGTGTGGCCTATTAAATTCACACAGTCATTTGGTGTTCTTGTATGGTGATTAAAATAAGAGACAGATGAAGTGACTGTGAGCATACGAAAGACAAACCACGTTCAACATACCTAAATGGTTACGGGAAAGGATCAAACTGATTAGGACAGAATGGGTGGGGATGGTCAACAAAGACCAAAGAAAGAGATTAAATCTATTACAATACAGAACCTTGTTTACATTCTGAGGTTACACAGGAAACATCAAATATATTTGGCTGTTGTGCCCTTTTTTCAGATGCTTGAAAGCACTCCTGAATTTATTTTTTATTTAGAATACTAGCTCATTTTCAGCACAGGTAAATTACAGCATAGAGACACCCAGAGACATTCAGCACCATTATACTCCCGGTTCGTTAAAAATCTAAGGTCAAGGAGGTCAAATGAATCTATCGGTGATACCTGCCTATCAAATTGTGTACGGCACTACGTCATTTTAATTAACTTAAAAAATAATAATGGTCTTCAGGCTGCAAAGTCTGTTTACAAGCAAATATTGTGTGCATGCACTCATTGCGTGGCCATGTGTTTCACAAACATTAATCTATGTCAGCACAAAAGAAGCCTTTTAAAATGGATTTAATTACAGCTCCGCCTATATGCAGCAGCACAGGCCACGTATTGTATTAGTGCTTAATGTGGCTTCAAGTCTCCAGGAATTATCAGTATGTTGCTCAACATCCCCCCCCCCCCCCCCCACATACACACACCCACACCCACACCCAAGTCCTGTTTTGAAAATTACATAATTCTCCTTATTAATGAGCGTGAATTGTACTCAACAATTAGAGATGGGTGGAAAATGTTAAGTTGGGTGTTGAGAGAAATGCTTCCAATTACACGGCGACACGGGGCCTTGTACCTTCCCAGCCTCCATCGCTGGTAATTAAATCCACAAGCTTCTTAACGAGGCAGCCATGAAATAAGAGTTGAAGGGTTAATGCGACTATCATTTCTCCCCGCAGAACGACTCCATGAGGCGCACTCACACACACACATTAGCATAAATATCTACTGCAAACACACAGAGCAGGGAGCACGCTCAGTCGTTACGACATTTTTTTTACTTTTCTTTATCTTGGAAAATGTGAATAATGCAGCGATGGCGTCAGGAAATAAGAAATCACTCCCTCGTACTAAAAGACAGAGTTAAACGTTTCCCTACAGATGCGCAATTAAAAGCAACACTGCGTCGTTGAACCATCAAACATGTGTCCCCTGTGGTGTCCTCATTCCTTCTTCATTTTAACCTCTAAACTGCTATAAACGACTTTCCTTGTTATTTCGAATGAGTCCATTTTCCGTGTTTCTTAGAGGCTGAGGATGCAAAGGCCTACTCTGACAATTGCTGAGCAAAGTGATGCCTCCCAGGAACAAAGCGAGCCGGGGAGTCTGGTGAGATGATTATGGAGCTGCTGCTGCCCCTCTGCGTCTGCTGCAGCGAGGATGGGGAGTCCCTCCAAGCCCACTTTTTCCTTTTAATTTCGATGCGGTTAAAAATACAAATATGGCCACCTATGAGTTTTGGATTTTGACGTTAAATTAATTTGCATCACTAAATTTGACAAGCGTGCAGACGTCGTTTAGCCACGTTTAATGGTGTAAGTCACCGAGGGTTTTTTCTTTTTTTTTTTTTCCAGAATTATGATTTCATGTCGCTGCACCGGTGACATCTGAGGCAGCACGCGCAGGGCTCAGGCTATTTAATAATTTTGTTAACTTTTCACCTTCGTTCAATATCCTGACAGGACGACTGAAGGCTGTGCTTGCCTTGTGCCATTATCATCAGCAGCCCGTGACTTATTGTAATGGCTCCCTTCAATCACCGTAGGATGTATTTGAATTCATAATAGCGGCAGAATCAGCGTCTAATCTGCAGGGGTGGGGGGGGTGGTGGTGGGGGGGTGAGGGGCTGGAGCCGCAGTGTGTGGTCACCCGCACTAATGGAGGAAGCGTCTCCCCGAGAGAAGGCACTGACAACAGCATTTCCAATTGCGCAAACGTGTGAATAAAAAGATCAATCTTGAAGCGTAATTTGCGTTTAAATTCTATTGCATTAATAACACTTAAATGGTTCGAATAATATTCGAGATTGTTACTGAATTTGGATTTATGTAGTAAAAAAAAAAAAAAAAAACTTTAAAAATCCGATGGCCAGATTGCTTGTATTTAGAGCTAATGCCAGCTATTTTAGGGTAATCTGCACACCCATGCAAATACCTGAACCCCTTTTTCTAAAATACCGGACCTCTGACGGTGTGAAACTTTTACTCCATCACACAAGGTCCTCCTGGCTCGTTAAGATAGTTGCATAATCCGCAACCACAATGACTTTCCCATTATTCCATTCGGCCCCTAATCCTCGGCTTCAGCAGAGGTCATATCTGCCCAGCTCTAACGTCGCAGTCTTGAGTACCCCCAATTATTGATACCTTCTTCCAATAGGCGATGGGTTTCGTTTGTATTTCATTCAGCTCAGTATGACCTGAAAATATGTCAAAGAGCTGACATTGTTAAAAACCATCGATGTGGGGAAACCTCATCAGTGCGCCGACCGTGCCGCTTCTCTCCTCCAATAATTAAAACACTGGTAAAATATCAATGTCCTGTGAGAAATGAGCGCACTTCTTTTCTCAAAAATGGGCCACGCACATAAAAGATAGATGAGGCCGTTCATGCTTCTGTAATTCGGAGAAAGAAATGGAATCTGTTCATGGTAATGTAATTTAAGGTATTGGTGCTTTCTAATTTCTGCGGTCCTGAATATATCCTGGTATTCGACCTGCATTTGAAATTACCTTCTGTCGTAAACGCTGGTTCAGTGACATTGCTTTTTTTATTTCAGTTTTGCATAAAAATTATACTGAATTTACTCTCATCTAAAGATACAAATAGCAGAAGCCTGTAGATAGAGACACAGTATTTTTGGGGCGGTTTAATATATGTGGGTTTTTATTGAGGAGGGCCATGTTAAGTTCCCATGTAAACACACGCACGTGCATCTGCACACACAGTCTCCCATTATTACACTGTAAGGATTCATTACCTTTGTTTGTTTTGTCGACCTGTAAACAGTGCAGGCTGATCTGGTATCTGTAGCTTGCAGCTTTTCCTGGGCCAGACACAAACACATTCCTTTTAATGAGGCTGCAGAACTGCCTGCACAGTCCTCCACTCCAGATCATTAATATTGTATTGTTCATATCATGAACTCCTAGGTTACACCGAGCATGCATTTTTCATTGCGATAATCCTTAATTATTTTTATGCACCCTTAATCTTTCATATAGTTTCAGTGTTTTGCTTAAATATTTAATGGCATGATGATGCGGCTTGTCTTCCAGGACTCGGCTTTCTTGGAGGAGGAGGAGGGGAGATGCAGAGGATGTGGTGGAGGGAGAATGGAGACAGAGAGAGTGATGAGAAAATGGATTTTAACGCCTCTCCCAATATAAGCCTCCTCGGCACTGTCTGGTTGACTGACTAGGCCTCTAGTGGAGACGCTGTTTTAATTCACATCAACACTGACCTCATTCAAAAATAATCCTCTCTCCCTTAATCGCTTTTATTCTGGAGCTGCAACTCATTTCTTCATATTTAACAGCAAGCAAAAATGGATGCTGTATAAAAAAAAAAGGAAAAAAGAAAGAAAAAGAAAGAAAAATGTAAAAACACAAACTGTGTAATGGTGGTTTCATTGTGAAAAAAATATTTTTAGTGTTACTGTTATTTTGAGCAATATCTTCAGAATAATGAAAAAAATATCACCTGTATTAACAAGTAGGTGCATCATTGCATTTTTATTTATCTTTTATTGAATAATTGTACAAATTATGTAATAATGTTGAAAATTATCATAACTAGGCCTATAGAACTGCTAGTAAATAATGAGATGTATTCTCTTCTTTTACTTTTAAGTATCTAAAACATATAAAATTTACATGTAAAAATATTAATATTAAATGTGAATAATGATAATAAAAATATTAATTATGGAACATGCACAGTTGCTACTAAAGGATCTACCTTAAACATTCTTACATATTTTTAACACAATAACCAACACAAATGTTAAATTTCCCCCCTAAAAGAAGTATTGTAATGACAGTGACCTCTCACTCAGAATCCCCTGATGAATTAATCATTGGTGCCTGAGCAGGGCAACTTTGAAGCATGTTGTGAATCTTGGCAAGTGGAGACGGGCTTTGCGAAATGCTCTCAGTTACTTAGCATGTAAATATTTGCAAAAAGGAATTAATTCATTAAAAGGTGACAGTCTCGCTATAATGTATACGAGTCAGAGCTCATTCAGTCCACAGAAAGCTTAAGTCAGATAAATTTCTACATCATTTGTTTTAGGCCAAAGTTCAACCTGCAAACCCAATCATTGGCTTACAGCTTTAGGGTGCTAATACAGTTATGGTTAGTGAAGTATCGCTCTGCCCTTGGTTTAAAGCCCCTGCAGCTGAGTGGCAGATGGGCAGAATTGTTGCAGGTTCAAAGGTGCATACTTAGATGTGTTTATCCCCACTCCTTGTACAAGGGGAGTCTAGTTTAATTCAAGCATCACACAAAGGGATCTATTAATCTCATCGGCTGATATGACAGGAACAAAGATAGGATAAATCTCCACCAACACATTACTGGTAATGTTACTGCAGTAATAACTGTAGTTTTGTGTGCGTGGGTGTGTGCCGTCCCATACAGGGTAGTTTGAAATAATCTGGTTACAGATATAGCCCACAATGATTGATAGGGTATGATGATAGAGGAGGAAAAAATACAGATTCAGAGAAAGGAGGGTTAAATAAACAGTTTTCTTATTATTGGAAACTTATCTTAAGTTAATTTAAATATATATATATATATTTTAAAAAAACATTTATAACCATTTTTACCTAAAGTGAAACATAAGTTTAAATCTCATGGGCAGAATCTTCATCTCTATGTCCTCTGTCCCCTCTACCCCACACCCGCCTTACAGTGCTAAGGAGACACTCTTATCCCTTCTTCCTGATTCACTTACGCTTAGCTTTTGCTGCACTTAACTCTTAAAGTGATCTTTAAGACCACCCAGGTTCTCACTGTTTTAGACTTTGGTTAATTGCTGTCTGACAACTTCTTACCCTGAATGTATTTGAACATTTAAAGCAAGATTTAAACATACAGCTAGTTAGAAAAGCATTTATTAAACTTTTCCTTTTTTTTTCTAACTGAATGGCAGTTTGGGATTTGAAACTCTTCTGATTTTGACTATATGATGCAATGAAACCAATCACAAAAATCACCCAGAACTCTTATATTGGTCGAATATATATGAATGAAATATCTGTGAATTTGCCTCCTGTTAACAGAATCTGGACCCTGTGGGGGTGTTCAACAAGTCTGTTAAACAGCATCATGAAGAAGGACAATCATTCACCAAGGGACACAACACCCCTGATCTCCACATGGCATGCCTATCCATAAAGGGCTCTTCTGAGGTCCCCACTGAGTATTTCAGCCCTGGATGGCCTGCTGTATAGTGTATAGTGTGAAAGCAAGAGTATAAGAGGAAGCAGGGTTCATCATCTTGAGCAAAGAATGGTAAATAAAATGCACTCGTATGAAGGAAGAACAGGAAGAGCAGAAAAGGACAAGGACGAGAGGAAGAAAAAGGAGGAAGAGAGTTTCTTCACTGCTAATTAGCCACCTAGCACAGGCCCTTCCTAGAAGAATACTGTGATGGTAAGGACCAAGACGCTCACGTACACACATGCTGAAGCACAGGCCTGTGTTGTGTGGGGGGTTTAGCATCCTCCGAGTGTTAGGTAATTGGAGCGTTGTACCTCTAGAGAAAACTGCTGATTTCATAGGAAGTGCTAACAAGACCTTTGTGTGCCATGTTTCCCTTTTCCAGGGAGCCAGAGGGGCCAGACACAGAGAGAGCTCTGGGTCTATAGTGGGAACAGACCCAGCCATACCTGAGTACATCCAGCCACAGCAGTAATGAACCTCTTCACATGGCCGTTCACCCAAAAGAAAAAGAGGTGGATAAAGAAAGGAGGAATGAGAGAGAGGAGGGGGTGCAGCCTAATTTCACAGCCGCAGAATAGCAGGTGGGACAAAAGGTCTAGCTTGAGGAGCAGAGGTGGGTGGGTGGGGGGCTTTATTAGTGGTATTCTCCTGCCCCATTTACACCATCTCTCTCCTCTGCAGTGGAGCACTTATCACAAGTGTACCCATCCAGCTCACCAATAGAAACAAGCAAACGCTATCCGTCAATGTTTACCATTAAGGATCTGTCATTTGCAGATCCACCATATGTGGCAGATTAATGGGACACAGGCCCCTCTTTCCTTCTCTGTCTAGTTCTCTTTCTCTCTAGTGTACATGTTACACACCGTGTGGCCAAACTCAGTGTTGTTCTGAGAAGCAGACTGAAAACAAACCACAGAGAAAAGAAACAGATAGCCAAAGGAGCAAAAAGACTGTCAGCTGGGAGGTAAAATAAGTTTTTTATGAATGAATTTGCTAAAGTTGTACCTTTACGTTTATGGATCAACTTCGAAAAAGCAGCCAAGCAAATGTCTGCAACCAATAAGATCAGTGGTGAAGAATAAGTACAAGCAAAATCTAATAATAAAGTAAAAACTTTTTCTTTTTACCCAAAAAACAATTAATCTAGAAACATATAGCTATCATTTCACATAGAAGTCATGGGTAGGAACTCCTCCTCCTCATTTCATAATTACTATCTCTGTAATACAATTGTTAAAAAAAAACAGTGTTGTAATATTACTGAGGCAGAAGACACTGTCGCCTAGAAACTGAACTTATTCATGTTGACAGCGATACTATAGCAAAAAAGAGAATTAATTAGTGTTTGAAATGTGTTCCATTTTTTTTAGTTCTTTGTATATATGCAAAAAAAATTCCAAATTACTAAATATAACAGAATTGCATGTACCTTTGTATCTTTGTACCTTTGTAGTCTCAGTCTAACTTTAAACATAATTTGTCAGTACTTCAACTTTACTTGCTATCTGACAAAAGTCTGTTCCAAGAGCAGGTTTTGAATGGGCATGCTACTAATATCATGGTGTAGTTATTTCTTTCGATTATCCTAAAAATGCCAATAATGAAAAAAAGACTGGCTGGCTGTCTTTTCATTAATGGCATTTATTGTCTCAGTTTAAAATCATATTCGATTATCAGGGATTATTTTCAGAATAGATTTATTTAGTAAAAAGTTTTTATGTTGACAAAATCTAAAATGTCTATCAAAATTAACCCAAAGAAATTTGAAGATACTCACTGGATCAGAAGTCATGGGATGTTTCGAGTGTGTCATATGGAGGCCTGAATTGAATGAATGGCATAATTATTAAGATACCAATTAATTTTGGTATAAATGTTATTATTTCTGGACTGCAATATTTTTCAGATAACTATTTTTTTAAAGAATTTTTTTCAATAGCTAAATAGACCTGATGTACAAAACCTGTGCAGAGTAATCCAGAAAATTTACCACCAAAATGTAAAACTCTTCAACTTAGTCAGTTTGCCTGAATTTGTGCAAATATATTTTATATACATACAGTAACATATATATATAGTTTATAAGTTTAACATTTTTCATTTGATATTTCAATTAAAGCTAATTAACTTACTATGCCTTTTGTGGACTTCTCTTCAACTATTGTGTATCCAGTCAGACACACAAATCCGCCTGTTAATACAAGGAAGTCAAGCTGTCGCTAGAGACAGTGACTTCTTTTTTTAAAGGCTACATACTGGACATCTTTGTCAGAGCTCTGGGCTGAATGGTAGCCTACTGCCAGAGAGGAAGAAGGGGAAGAGGGAAGAGACGGGGCATGGGGTGACACTCTGGTGGTCCTGACTCCCCGTTTCTTTCTTCTTCTCTGTTGGACAAACATCTCCACACTGTGGTCCATCTGTCTGTGTGGCTCTCTGCACCCTCGAGGCCATGTCTGCCCATTCAGCAGGGTCCTATAAGTAAGTCATTGAACAAGAGAGGGGAGAGGTGGGGGACGGAAGGAGGGAAGGGCAGACAAATAATTCGGGTTCTCTGCTTTTTGTTGTGCTCTTCCTCTGAGCAACCCAAGAGAACACAAAACAACACAAAGAGAAAGTCCTGTCCCTTTTCCTAACCTCCTTCCTCTTACTTGTAACCTCCAAAAACACATACAGAGGAGACCATTTATTAAAGACAACTTACTGTAGGCAGTATTCCATGCTCCTCTCCCAGGGTCTAAGGACAATTAAAGTCTCTTTCTATAGGTTTGTCTCAGTGTGCAAGGGGCAAATTCTTCTTAAAAACAAGAAAATAAAAACACACGCACACAAGGGATGGCTTTCCTAAATATGTAGAAAAAAGAGAGAGTGGGCCGGTGTAGAGGACAAGAGGGATGAGAGTGTGCAACCCTCTGCAGGGGTTTTATCTCATCTTCAGAAGAGAAGTACAGAAAGGATAGAGATGCTGCAAAGGAGGAGAGAGGTAATAAGTAGAGACCAGATATCCAAAAAGTTATCCTTCATTTGTGTTGTGCTTTCGAGCCCTGATGGCCTCCTTTGGAGGGGCCCTGATTTTTTTAAAACCAATTTTGAAAAAAAGGTTGAAAAAAAGATGGGAGGTACAAATGAGTTAAACAAAAATCTTTTGAATGGACAAACTGGAAACTTATATGTTGGACATATAAATATTATGGATGTGTGCAGTTGTCATCTGACTAATTAAGAATCGATGAAAAGATACATGGAATTATACTCCTGAGGAGGATATTGAAAAGTTGAAATATCAAATTATTGAAGGGGATATCTGTTTTGCTCCAGTACTTTTGTGCTAAAAAGAGCAACTGTATCGTTGTCTGGTATTCACAAAAGTTTCATCATTTAACAACATAATTCCAACCTCTTAAATGTCAACATCTGATTTATCGGTATTTAGATAGCTGCGCAAATTAGGACTTAAGTGTGGCTGATTAAAGGGAAGATTCTGAATATCACTGTATTACATGCAGATGATTCCTCTTCCCTTTGGAAGTGAATCCAACTCAGCTTATTTTTTTCTGGTCACATGGCAGCTCTCAGCAAATTACACACCTTCCACTTTCTTTATTGGCATTTCAAGTTGTTGCTGTTTACATAAAAGACTGCAATGATGTCAAATTATAGAAATTAAAAACATATTAGCACTTAGGAAAGCTACTGCCTTGCATCATTTGATGCTGTTAATTCAGTTTCAAGGTATCATCTGTATATATCACGAATCATTTGCAGGCCAAAGCTATTCTCTGCTCATCCAACAACGCCATTAAACAGCATGAGAAAATGAGCAGTTTTAAAAAAAGGAAAAAAAAGGAGGAGGAGGGTATGTGCATCTTGTTCGAGGTATTGTAAGTGACATATTATTTACAGTAGGGTGTCAAGGAAATGGTATGTATGATGAAATGTCACGGCAATCAACATGTCGTCAAAAGGATCATTTGACATATGGTTTAGTGGATGGTAGTCAGAAATACACTGTGGGGGATGCAAATGGAGGATGAGATACGGGCATATGTGTCAGGTACAGTGAGGAAAGCTCCAAAGAGTCACAGATCTGCCTCAGATAAAGTAAAAGACCAGCCAAGTGAAGAAGACTGCATCGTTTACAGTCGAGTAAATATTAAGATGGATCCACAAAGTGAAAGAATAACACAGTGAGTTTCTTATACAGTCTCATAAAGGCTGAGAGCGAGACAGACAAAAGGCCAGACAGAGGTGCGTTGCACACAGAAAGACAGGTTTGTGTCACAGGGAGCTGATGGACAGATTTGACTGACAGGCAGACAGACAGGTCTTTTGCAGCCCAGTCAGTCCCATTATGGCGCAGGGGTGTTCCCTCTACAGTGGAAGCTGTCACTCCTGTATCGCTCAAATGACAAGCCACTCTAGCCGGGGACGCGCTGCTACGGGCTGAGAAAGCATGTCATCTTTTTCTTTTCTTCCCCCTCTCGGTGATGTCTCGCTCGATAAAGGAGCAGCCGCAAGAACAATAGGAACGACGGACTGGAAAAGGACAGAGAAAGACAGAGAGATGGGGAAGAGGGTGAGAGCGAGATGGGGCGTTTTGACATCTGAATTACATTTCTATCGCCTCAGACACGAGAGAAGAATGGAGGAAAAAGAAAGATGGGAGGAGGGAGGGAGGTGGGACGCCAAACCATCACTTAGATGTTTATTTTAACTTCACTGTATTTGGCTGGCATCTAAAACCCTAAAACCTGTGCGCCTGTGACATGAGCTCTTTGAATATGGCTACACGGAAGGAGCTAACAGAAAAGTGATATTCATGTTATTTTACTGGTGTGGCAGAAGAGGAATTTGGGCAGGAATCAGTAACTTCTTACTCTGCCGTCTACAAAGACCACACATGAGGCCTGATAAGAGCCCAGTGTGGTCTGACAAAGACTAGAGCACAGATAACTGACTTTAACCTGCATGTGAAGAAAGACTCTTCTCTTTAGTTGTGCTGTGTTGTAGCCTGTTTCCCGCACCCCTTAAAATCTCCATCTTCTCATCAGGTACATTGATGTCAGTGATGGTTTATATGTTGCAAAATACAAAAAAAGCAGAGCAGGTCGTCAATGAGCCTTAATGCATTCAATAAATAGCGTGCTCTCCCAGATTATCCCATTCTAAGCTTTTCTCTCTTACTTTTAACTTGTCACACATCTGTACGTGTGTCTGGAGAACATAGTGTGCGCGTGCATATGCAAATGTGTGCGTGAGCATGACTGCATGTGACACCCAGCCCTCTATAACCTCATTAGAATCTTTCAGGTCCCGCTGTGCACCCATCCACACACACTCACACTGCTTTGATTTCTCAAAGTCTAAAGATGTCAATCACCTGCCCCCTCTAAGTCGGAGCAGGGGAATTCATACAGGCAAGCACATGAATGCGCGCGTGCACACCCAAGCAGGCATACACACATGCATAAACTATCTATCAACGTCCTCCTCCCACTCCCCCTCCATCTCTATCTTCCTCTCCCTCGTCACTCCCCCTCAGCCATTCCACTATTTGAGAGTAATTTCATGTGCCAGCGTGGTGCATAATACACTTTTAATGGACAACTAATTCTCTGCCATTACTTCGTCAACATGATTACGGGATCTGCCGCTCGCAATCCTGAGGAGTTGGGCCCAGGCTTTTTAAATATACACAAGACATTAATGTGTCTCTATTCAGCTTTACATCAGGGGATGTCAGCCATTTACATAATGCTGCCATTGAGGTCTGTGACAGCCTCCCTCTCTCTCCTGCCCCTGCTCGATTTTCCAACATGATTTCTTTCCACAAAGGGCCTCAGAGCATTGCCTTTTCCCTTCTGCCTCACTCTCCCTTCCATTCTATGAATGCTCGCACTTTCCGCCGATGCTGTGGAAAAGAGGTTGGAGAGATGGAGGGAGAATGAGACAGAGAGAGGGGAGCAGGGATTAGGTAAGGCAGTTTTTCTAAAGGAGTGTGAATGGGGAAAGTTGCCTTTCCATCACCTGTACAAAGATGGGATATCAGCAGATAAAAGGGGATGAGTGTATAATTTGACCACTTAAATGGCTAGTTCATTAGGCCTGTCAGGATAGCACTTCTGTGCCTGTCGGGAGGCATGGCAGATATGCAAATCAGCTCCCTGCACTGCACAAGACATTCAGCATTTGGTTTTTGAGGGAAAAAACACAACACAGGTTGCAAAACTCACGCTGTGCATTTAACGGGGGAGATTGGGATTTGAAATGTTTGTGAGGCTGATTTGTTTTCACCAATAACTTGACAAAAAGAGATTATAGTAGTGGACCAAAAATCTGGAGTAACAGTCCTGGTCAACTAAAAGCAAAGATTAGATATAAAGTTAAAAGTTTTTTTGTGTGTCTGTTTTATTATTTTTTCTTCTTTTTTTCTGCACAAGAACTCCATTCATATCTTGGATGTTCTGCTATTATCACATCTTTTTTTCAGACCTGAAAACCAAATTTTCTGCAAACAATCACACATCTAACTAGATAATGAAGTAAACAACAACAACAACAACAACAACAGAGATCTAAATGAGTGTGTTTCACTTCTTTTCTCTTGAACTGAGCTGAAAATTTGTATCTCTCAAATCATGGCAAAAAGGATTTTTCATGGAGCCATCACAAAGAAATTCAAATTTCCAACTCTTGATGTTGAAATTTTGTCTAATTTTATTATATGAAAATCTTAAATTCTGTTTTTTATATGATGAAAAAGACGATTATGAAAATATAGATATTAACATAGATGTCAGACTTCTCTTAACCTACTTGACATAGCTGGGTCTTTGGAAAATCCGTTCAGTGATCAAAGTGAGTTGATTTTCACATAAATATTACAGTTATTTTTTGGAGGCCAGAAAATAAATTTTGCAATTCTGAAAATATAAAAACGAGGACTTACTGATTTTTTAAATTACTGATTGAAAGAAAGGCTACTGATAATACAATGTGTCTGTGTACAAATATGGTGACCTGGACACATAGGAAACCGAGTCTCTCTGCTGGCAGGAAGTTCAGCCAGCGACTGAAGTTCATAAAAAAAAAAAAACTCCATCCACTTCAAACAGGTTGAGGTACATATTGGCCTGAGTACACAGCCTTGCGTGCAGTGTTTGTACGTCGGGGTCTCCTGTTAAATCAAAGTCACCAAAGTTGTTATTGTCTCCACGGGGACATTTCCTATTGAGCTCTGTTTGATGTGTGAGAGCAGACCGCAACTGGCCACTAAGGCCAAATACAGGAAGTTGTCTTTCATTTTGTTAGATGCCATCTTGTTAGGTCACGGCAGGTTTATGAGTCTCTCTGGAACATTGAAATATGAACAGAAATGAATGACAGTCTATCATCGACAAACAGTGTATGCTGTTTTTGACAGCGTTAAATCAATTCATTATAGTCAGTATATTATTGATTTATTATTAATAATTTAATAATAGTAGTATGTGGGATAACAATTTTTCTACAAAAAAGTTACAAATCTGTTAGCCGCTATTGACCAAAGTATCATAAAACTTGTTTTTTTCCAGTGCATACAATGCATACTTGACATGAATAAATAATAATAAATCTCTTTGACCAAGAATGATAAAACCATGCGAGAACGTTGCAGGTAGGTGTGCAGTGTGAGCAGTGATTGCCTCTAATGAAAAGACATATAATAGCAAGAGAGTAGGAAGGCCATATAGCAGCTTAAGTGTGAGAGTACTTTCTTTTGAAATGGAAAAAAAAATACTCACTGAAAGCCTGCAAGTGCGTGTGTTCATGTGTGCGTGTTTTATATGTGTGGGTGCATAGTTGGGAGTTCTGCACACTGACTAGCATAAGGTGGTAACAAGTGTGTGTTCAGATGTCCAGGGGGGGAGATCTGTGGTTGTAATAGCATCGTCTGTAATTTGCTGCTAGCATTAAAAGCAGTGTAGATAGAAGCCTGCACATCAGTACGTGCACATGCACAGACGAGTACACAGATGTGAGGCAGGAAAGGAAATGTAAGTACAAAATAAAAGAGGACATTTAGTCTCCAGCTAAGACGCTGCATATAAAAGGTAGAAGCTCTAAAAACTGAGGTCAGTTTGAGCAGGCCTCTAATCCGTAGCCAGTACATCTATACTTCTGACCAGTGGGGATTTCAACAAAAGTTTGATCATATAAATGTCTCTAATTATGTCACTTTTCACTTTAAAACACCAATTCACACTTTTGTTGTGACTTTCACTGTTTCTATCCAGCTGGTGCCGGTGGAAATTTGTGAAACTGGAAGGTAGGCAGAACCAATAACGCAATTTGTCATTAGATGCATCTTCCGCAGCTGCACCATGTCTTGGTTTGTTTGCAATTTGATCAAGACTTGTGACCATGCGTGTAAACATTAGCACATCACATTTCACAGTATTTAAAGTAGAGCATAGGCTAGAAGGATTAAACCAAATTCTGTACCACGACAACACCCGTTCAAAAGTCCCAAGTTGCATTCATGTTTACACGTAAAGTCCTGTTCAAATTTCTTTTGCTAAAAAAATGCGAAAAATAAACATCAAGTGACTTTATTTTATTTAGTTTTTTCGATAATGTTACACAGTGAAAAACATAATTTCATTTTACAACTTGATGCCACTGTTTGGGCACCTTTGGGATGAGTAAAAGTTTTGGAGAATGGCAATTTTGCACGGAAAGCAGTGACAATTACAGGATTTTCAGGGGCACCTCGGTGAAAAACTAATTGAATAAAATGTTTCGTCCATCGAATTGGGCTTTTAAAATGTGACTGCTCATGTAATATTGTTTTGATTTCAAAAGCTCAGCACCTGCATCTCAGGGTCTGCAATGGTGACAGGTAAAAACACATGCAATATATGATAACAGACATTTCAATGAATAGCTGAACAGTGCCATTAGAGAGGTGAGGGGTGTCGAGCTATGCAGATCACAGAGCAACAGGAAGATGATATTGCTATTACCAGGTGTTGACACATGAGATTGCATTTACATTTTCATCCAATGGAAACCTAAACACAAGCTGTTGTTTGTGAGAGTTAGCCACCAATCATGCATGCCAAAACAGTAATCAATATGTAGAATAACTTTGGGGAATTGCATTGTAAAACATGAACACTCTGACATCTTGCTCTTTCATCTCCCCTGTCTCGCCCCTCTTTGTCTCTCCTTCCTCTACAGGCGGCTCACTCTCATCCCTCATTTCCTCCTTCTTTTCACCCAGCCCACTCTGACTCTCTGGAGCCTGAATAGGTTGTCGACTCGAGACTTGTCTGTGTTTGTGTTTCGTGTTGTCAATGGCAATGGCGTTATCAATTAGTGCAGCAGTGGGAGCCCAATTAACAGCATCAAACAGCTAATTAATAGAGCCGTGTGAGTTCGTAGTACACAACAGAAAGCTGCATGACTCTACGCTAGCGCAGAAATGCTATAGGATGTCAACACTGTAGGAAAGACAGGACTATACAAATACACGTTTGTACACACACAATAACACAAAACAACACACGTGCACACATAAGACTGACAATACAGTCAAACACACAAAGGCTTAGATGTTTATTTGCCCACAAGCATTTACAGTGACATGTTTAAGGATTGTAAAAGAACAGGCAGGGTCAAACTATGATGTCACCACAATCCAAAATCAGGTTGTTTGATTTCCCTCACAAAAAGTGAGTGCAAAAAAAAAAACTCAGGACAATACAATGGATTCACTGGGACTTAAAGTAAAAAGATAAAAAATTGGAAACATGGTGTCCAAAAAAAAAAGTGACAAAACAGCTGTGTCCCCCTGGAGTTAAAGATGAATTCCCCACACAAAGGTATATTTTGGGAGTTGGCAGGAGGGTTTGGATGCTCGTTTCCTGGTTGATAATGCTCAGGCCTGAGAAGAATGATGCACAAGCTTGTGGTTTCCATCCATTTCCTAAACCTGAACATTTCAACTCGGAGTCTTCTCTTTGTAAGGGTTGTTGTTTTTAAAACAAACAACTTTTTACTCTAGATTACTAATATTTTTTTTCTTTCCTGGTATAAACCGACAAAATTTGATGTATCAGATTTTTCCATAAACCCGATTTTACTGATTTATAATTGCATTTAGTCCAGCACTGTATATTCCAACATCTTCTCAGCATTGCTCAGACATTGTTAGTTTCTCATGGTTAGGCATTAAATACATACAATGTTGAAAAAGTTATATTTTTGCAGAATGCTTTGCACTCATTTCCTGTATATTATAGTTTTGGAAACTCTGCAGATCATAAAGCAAGAATTTGCGGGGAACTTTGTGTGTTAGATCGAACATTAGTTGAGAGAAAAGGGTTTGGCTATTTACATTGTAGACTAGTTTTTATATCTCTGATGTGTGCTTTGTGTGTTTCTCTGAACTGTCCTATCAACCTTTGTGTGTCCACATCACCAGCCTCACTCCTGTACTAACTGCCTGCACAACTGTTTGCAGCACAGCATCCTTCTGGTATTGGTTCTAAATAATAAGAATTTGCGGTAATACATGATATAACTGGCAAAGTGAATACCCGACCAGCCATTCGATGAGAGCAGTCAAATGTAACTCCCAAATTAGCTGAAAAACTTTAATCATCATCACAATAGGTAAGCTGCTTTCCTAAATTCTGTAACACTTTGCACGCACAGTAAAAGAGTTTGAAAGGAGCATTGTGGCTGGCGTGAGCTCAATATGATTGCTTTACAAAAAACTTTGCTCAGAGCTGCCTCTGTGTGATGGCCTCATGTGAGTTATAAAAGAGACTGAAATGCAAGTCACGATAAACCATGCAAACCGTGCACAGACCAGACCTCGTGTTTTTGTTCATTCACACTCACAAAAATAGATATCTGGCTCTAATTAATCAATATCACTTGCATCCCTGCGTGTGGCATTCTTTGAGTGTTGATACAATTTATTTATCGCTACGCTATGCACTGGAGGCTGTATGTGTTTTATCACTACATGCAGAGGTCGTACTCGGACCCATCCGACTAATTTTCTGAGCGTGTGAAAGGCGGAAGCTGTCGCTCTTGGCCCTGTCAAGGCTTGCTGGCACAGCTCAGCTGGAAGGGAATCATGCCAGCAACTGTAAAAAGTGCTCAATTTTTGTATTGACAGGTGGCCACTTATTTGAATCAGCTGCCACCAAAGGGCACAAACTATACTTCTGACAAATGGCCCACTCATCCTGCATGGCCGAGATCCAAGTGAGAATGGGCTTCAGTGGAGAGCTGCACGGGTGATAACAAATATGACACAGCACACACAATTAAGCTGTGCATAGAGAATGTGTGCATTTACACGTGCAATACAACTGTAAGCTGGCTTTTCATAGTCATGCCAATATTTTTTGGGGGGTTCAACACTTTTAGAACATACTCAGTACAATTCATTGAAGCCAATGATAAAAAAAAACACCCCAAAAAAGACAACTCAAGGCTGGTAGACTCTTGGCAGAAGACAGCGTGCCAGGACCAGAGGCTACACTCAAGCTTAAAGACAAGATTCTCCCTCTGCAGGACGTGTCCATGCCATGACACAGAAACAAAGAGCCTGAACTCATTGGGAATAAATAGTGCTGAACATCTCCAGTCAGGAGCAAATAAACACTTAGAACAATTAGAAGTACACACCCTCGCTCTCCTTTACACGCACTAACACACAGACACGCATTCTCTCAGTCCCTCACAGGAGGTTGCGGTTATGGCTTTGGGAACACTCCCGTTCTTTTCAATCAAACAGAGCACTAATACTGAATCAGCTAAAGGTTAATTGGGCCAATGTCCTTGTGCACGTATGGATGGAAAATGGGTTTGTGTCAGTGCGTACGTGTGTTTGTAACTAACAGTGTATCTGTTGAAACCCTTACCCAACTGCTGTATTCAAGCAAAATGCCTTTTTGTCACAGAGGGATTAGTGTGGACATAATCTATGTACATTTCCCCCTGAGGAGGCAGACAAGTGGCTGCCGGAGTATTTACCTCCCCCAAACAGAATAGCCGGAAAATTGTTTGGAACAGGTGCATGCCACCCTGTAGGGTAACACGTACCAGCACCAGGCCCAAAATTTTAAACTGTAGTTTTTGCAATCAGATGATTATTGTGTATTACATTTGAGTGTATTTATTTGTATTTTAACTGCTTTACACAAATATTATAAATAAAGCAAAGAAAGGTAGGTAGAAAAAGATCCTTTTAAGTCTACAGAAGATATAAAAAATGGTAGTTACCAGACATAAACATCTGTCAAAATGGATCTAAGGGGCCAGTAGAACCTTTTTGGCATACGGCATTTGCCCACAATTGAAGTTATACAAATATGTTTAAAAGTACGCCTGTCTGACTGTCCAAGGAAGAAAAGCATTTAACCTGCGTAAGATTCGACTGTTACATCCCTGATGAGCGCCCAGAGCTGGAGCTTCCAACAATGCTCGTGTCTATTGTGGTTGAGCTGAACACCATTTTCAATTCTAACTTTTGCAGTGCTAATAGAAGTGGCATGGGGGGGGTTGGGGGTAAGAGTCAGAGGCAGAGTGTTGGGCAGCGGCCTCATTGACCTTCAAAGCAGAGACGAGGGCCCTCTCCATTCCGCCAGCACCACTTGTGGCAGGAAGAGAGGCTCATTGACTGGCCCCTAATGGCCCCCTGGCCTACAGGAATATGGGTTGGCAGGTTAGAGCTGTTACCCTGGAGACCACAGACATATAGGCCAAAGAGGGGCATATGGGAGGGTTAGAAATAAGAGGTATAAATGATGGAAGGAGGGAAACTACAAGGTGAGGAGGCAGATGGAGTGTTGTTCTTACTGGAAGTGGAAAAATTAGTCTGAAACCTTTTAGAAGTACAATGACTGCAAACAAACATTGATGAAATTAGTTTAAAGCACTCGGAATTCTCAAAGGTTTACCCTGATTTTGATAAATCTATCTGGGATAGCATTAAATAATCCAAACGGCAGCAAACCCACGTTCCAGGTGGCCTGAAAACTGGCCAAAGATGGACAGTAGATACATGCAGTTCAGGAGAACCATCTGTGAAGTCACTGTTGCATCACAGAAAGTCACTGATGTGCAAATAAATCTGATCACTTGAGTGGTTTGTAGGTAAAATAAAACTTGAAGAGTGAAATACAATTTTCCCTGGTAATTTTTTTAGTGATCAATCACTTTCCATATCCATTCCGCCGTAACTGACACAAACCTCCATGAGCCACGGATCCTGTTTTTGACACCGACCTCCCCAAACCCCGCTTAAATTACAAAACTTAATTCTTGAATGGCAACCGGATTCTACTTTAATCCTTGAATGTAAAGCCAGCTGTGTGTTCTGACTGACGGCCTGGCTGATTAACCGACGGGCGGAGTCAGCGGCAGACAATGGGACGCAAAGGAGCTGCTGGTATGCAGAGAGGCAGGTGTTAATTCTGCACTGCTTCTGCGGAGGTTAATGTTGGCCCTCTCTCATTGTCGGCAGGGTAAACACAGCCACAAGAGACTGTCAACAGTTATAGGAAGGACTCTTCACCAACATCAACCACTTGTGTTGGTTTGTAAGTCCTAAAGCCCGTTTCTCCTTTTCCCTGTGCGTCTCTTGTTTCCACCATGCCTGACCTAATCAGCAATATGTTGAGTGCTTTCGTCAACAGCAACAGCCCCTTCAATTAGCAGCCCACTGCCATAAGCTCATGCGTAAGCATCACTTTGAAATTGCTTGCATGCGTGTGTATTGCTGGCTTCCAGACTAACCTCAGCTCCCTCCCGTTAGTCAGCTAATAAGTCAGTGATTGAGCAGCCTCCTGTATATCCAGATCGAGAGGTTTAATGGGCATTAAAGATGGAAAGGCTGAACAGGTAGAGGGGGATAACTACCAGTGGGCTAAAGCCGTCCAAGCCACTGAGAGAACAGATGGGAGTCTACACAGCTGCTAAACAGAATCCACAGGAAGCACAGAAACCTGTTTTTAGAAGAAAAAAAAAAATATATATATATACACATCATTAAAAACACACTAAAGCAGTATCCCATTGCACTCAGTTTAAGGTGACTGCATTAATACTGCAGAATTCCACCTCCACATATTTCTCCCTTCCCTCTGCTGTAGTGAAACACATTATTGTCGTCAAGGCCAGCATCAGATGTGCGTGTTTTTATACGTGTGTGGGAGCTGGGAGTAGCTCCCACTCAACCATGTCAACTCATACTCGATGGCTTTTGAAATGAAATAAATAAGTAAATAAATAAATAAAAATGCTCTCAGGGACTTTTGTGAATTCCACTTCACGAGCACAAACAAACAGATCAAAAATCTATTCTCGAGGAACGGGAGCCGGGGAGGAGGGGGTACAAGCACCGGAAGCCCCTTAAAAACAAAGAGAAGTAAAGGGGGGGGGGGGGGGGGGTGGGGGGGTGGGGGGGAGGGTGTTAGAAAGCAGGAAAGCAAGCAGACAGAGCTGAAAAAGCAGAGTGACTCCACTACTGATAATGAGCAGATCGTTTAAAAAGCCCTCCTTAAATTGCCCAAAGGTGGAGAAGAGAGAGGAAAAGGCTTGAAAGGTTTTGAGTCACTCGGAGCCATGGACAGAGTGAGGGTGGTGGAGGAGGAGGAGGAGGAGGTCGGGTGGGTGGGTGTCATGCTGCTTTGTGAAACACACACAACTCTGCACCCAGAAATTATACAGATGGTTTTAATTCATGTTTGTGTCGTGGTCACCTGAGCCCACCTGGTCCACACCACCTCTGAATCTAGGCCGATTCAGGGGGAGTGAGGGGGAAAATGCATAGGGATTTATAAATATGTATTATATGTATATTTTCTTCCTCAAATGAAATTAATATTTCATCTTAATAAGCCTGAGCAAATCTAATCATGTCATTCTTTTTAAACAGCTGTGCACAAGGTTTGGTCCAAGCTATTTAGAATAAAATATTATCCAATAGAATCAATGGACTAGACAGAGCAGTGATTACCCAGTTTAATGACACTCCTCTTTTTTGTCTTGTATGAAAAAAAAAATCAAATCTTTTTTTGGAGAGCGACTGAAAAAGTCTCTGTGTGTGTATAACTATTCCTGAGGAAGTGCCGGCAAAAACTGAGACAGTGGCAACCAGCTTTTGGCCCTCGGGATGCCAGCTAGCAGGCATCAGAGTATCAACAAGCACAACGTGATGAGCATAAGCGAGCTGCTGCAGAGCCCACGTCCAGTGCTTTTGACAGGGACTTCTTGGCCATGTCTACTAATGTGTGAGGAAAATGAGGAGGGTTTGCTCACATAAATGTGAAAGAAGGATGTAGAAACATATTCAGTTGAGAATGGTATGACTTCTTACCCGTCTCAGCCTTAAAAACATATTTAACATCCACCTTAATGATCAACATACAACAGAAAAAATATTTCATTTTTTGTAGAGATAAAAAGTAATGAGATTAAATACCGGACTAACTGTTGTTATTCAAAAGGCCATTGTAGGCCTATTTAATTTTCTCATCACTCATCTGAGCCGAAGACATTTTTTGATATACTATGGTAAATTATACAGGTGCTTCAATATTCCCCAAATTAATTAGAAATATCAAACTGATTCAGCTACTATAAATATAACTAATTTAAATGGGTGAGGCTTGGGAAATTAATGAAAAATAATACTTAATCAAACAAAAGTAACTTGGACCAGAGATTTACAGCGGACAAACAACAGTCAAGTTTTCCGGGTGTATTGTGTAGTTTGCATTTGATGCACGTACTTGCATGGAGGATATTCCATCACAACAATAGATTAAACATTACCAACTATTTCTTTGCCCACCATCCACCGCTCACATACCAGCCTCAAGTTCTTCCTCTCTGTCTCTACTCCCTCAGTCCCCTTTTTCATCCTCCGTGTGCTCGCCTTTCTCCCCTCTCTTCTTTTCCTTCCCTCTCCATCTTGACACAGTGCACTGAGCCTAATCGTGGATAATTGGGTGGGAGGGGCAGTGGGCTGGCCCTGCCTTTGTGTGCAAAGGGCAAGTGGTCAAGTTAATGGGGCCCTTGTGTCGAGCTGGGAGCACTCTGTCTCTCTTTTTCTCCGTTCGATCATTCACTTGGCCAGTCAATCTCCGTCTCTCAGTCAGCTACTTTTATTTCCCTGCTAAAGCTTTTCCCCGCTGTTTCGATCTAGTTTTCCCTCATTTCCAGCTGTCTCTCTCTTTGCCTTTCCTTCTAGCCACTCAGTGTGTCTTGTACAATTTATGTTGCCCTCTTGTCTTTTCCCTGCCTTTGTCTTTCTCTCTTTGCATCTCTCTGTGGCTTTTTCTATCTCTTCTCTCTGCCTCTTCAGCACAATGTTGGGGAGGAGAGAACAGACCTCTTTAAAATATCAAAAGACAGATCAGGAGGCCTCACTGGTTCCCCCTCCTTCTATGAATTCTCCCTCCCTTCTTCTGACAGATAAACAGAAGAGAGAGGCTGCAGGATTAACTGCTGTGTTCTGCTTTCCCTCCCTCCTTTATCCCTCTCTTTTCTTCCTGTGGAGGGGTAGACAGTTGACTGGGCGAGATATGTGTGTATGTGTTTGAGCACATGTGCACGTATCTGTGCGTGTTACCTTGTCTGAAACCAGCTTAGCCTGCAGGAAACCATTGTGTTTGGAACCCAGGCCACAGATGATCTGGGTCTGAGGAAAACTTCATTACATTTGAGAGTTTTGAAAGCAAGATTTTTTTTTTTTTAATGGATCATTTGTTTTTCACAGGCAGCCATCCATTTGGGAAGAGAAAAACAACAAAAATGGACAGTTACACTGACATTCATTTGTCATGGGCACAACAGAAGGAAAAAAAGTGTTTCCTTTGTAATTCTGAAATAAAATGTTTTTAAATCATAATGAAAATAGCTGATTTTGATGATTCACAGAGGGAAGTCCAACGTTTTTGGAGAAAAGGTATTTATTTCATTTGTTCACCAAAAACAAATTCAGCAACAGAACTGAAAATTCAACCTCTTCTGAATACAGTAGAGCACAAAGAAATTGAAGAAATGCACAATAAGAGGCAATGTCCACAGTAACACTGGATCAGTTGAAGTATTTAATTTAAGTACCTCCACTTATTCAAGTGTTTATGGTGCCACACAATTGTCAGCCCTGAATTAAAGCATTCTCACAGGTATAAAGGGACTCATCATGATCCTGTTGACCCAGAATCAACTCTAAATTACTCAATTCCTTTTTTTAAATGACAGATTACGGAGAAATTAGTCAATGCAATTGGGTATTTTAAAGAAACTGCCCACTCCTTGTCATCCTGAGCAAATTTTCAGCTTCAACACATATACTGCTCTAATCAATTTGTGAACAAATACAACTAAAGATCATGTTAAAGTCGGTTAATACTTGTAGCCGCGAGGAGTGGTAAATTATTACCATAAGTGAGGGCATCACCATGTGAACACGTGACATCACAGCAGAGTGAAGGTGGCCACTAACTGAGGCAGTGATTTTGCAACAAGCAGCAATATGACATGAATGCCAGTGTAACCAGTGGCACCAGTGGCAGCAGGTGCTGAGGTGTTAGAAAATAACCAGGATTGCTGCTGGTGATGTCACACTTACACAGTGATGAAACCACTGGACACAGTCACAGTGAGGAAGGTGGTCACACACTAGCCCAGGAATTTCGAACACTGTCAATCTCATTTCAAAGCTCTTTCCAGCTTTTCAACTTTTGCAACGGATCCTTCTTTCTGAGTTGTCACTTTTGTATTTCCTTATGTGAATAATCTTCAGTGTAGGAAATATCAATAGCAACAACAGGGAGGTACTGCATAGCTTGGTGGCTGTAGTGCACAGCATTTAATCACAGTGAAATATGAAATCACGTCACTCGCTGTTCTTTCAACTGACCTACTGAGGCTTTTATACGGAAGCAGAAAACAGATTTATGTATGAGAACACACCTGAGAACACTTAGTTGATAAAAAAAATTGTATTATTTGTGTGATGTTTCAGTAGGGGATGTAAAGAACACCATCTTCCTGTTATAGCGGATTTCCCTTATTTGGAGATCGAGCAAATTCAGGAGTTTACATGTTTACTCTCATACATTTTACCGTAAATTTATGGTCACTGTGTGGTAATAGATATTTTATGGCTGTATTTCACTGATTTAGCTCTTGCCAAATTCAGCATGTTATTTTAAAAATTTTGAATAATTAGTGAAACGATGATGTCTCGATTGTTTTACAAACTCAGACAGGCAAATTTCACAAACAAGAAAATCCTAATAATTTCCACAGTATTGGGTCACTAAATACAAAAGGTACTGTACAGGTCTTAACAACCTGCCGCGGTGTATGCCATGAAAACCTGTGCACATTTCCTGCAGTTTCATACTAACAGATGCACAAGGATGCTTTGATTCAAAATCTTCACAGTTAACACGACATATCTGAGGCAGACGTGAACACAGTAGATATGAAAATTCAAACACTTTTTGTTTAAACTTGTGACAAATCAAAACTGCATTTGCTCAACATACAAGCTGTATTTTGAGCAAATCAAGAGCTGAGTTGTCTCTCAGTTCAGATTACTTAACACAATAATATTCATACTTTGGAAAAAAAACTGCTAAAACAGGGTGAATTGGTAATATCCTGTGGTGCTGTAAGGGTGAAATACAGGTAAATCAGAAAATGGTTAATATCTGTGAAAGTACAATGGATTCGCTCCAGCCTTTTCGATGTGTGTATTGTATACATAACAAACTGGGGTGATCATGTACTGTTGGTGTGTTGTGATATGTAGTCATTATAAATGTGTTATGTATTTCCATCATACAATTAAAGTAAACAATGGGATTCATATGCAAAGGCCAACAGTGTCTACATAAATGAACAAATCACACAAAATATTATACTGAAAAAAAAAAGATCCAATACCAGTTGTGTGAAATGAATTCCGATGTGATGTAATGGGGACTCCTTTTGCCGTTGGCAATAGCCTTGTGTAATATGCAATCTTCTGCTCCTGGGAGCTGGAACTCCTGGTGTCTAAATGCGCTAATGCACTGAAATACACAAATAAAGTTCTTAGCAATGACCTCTGACTGTTATGAAAGCGCTGCATTAAATTAAATTAAATTAAAGGTGGAAATAGACGGAACTGTGTGCTGCTCCCCACTTAGTGACTCTCCGTGAATTAAAGCTGGTGTCCATGCTGAGGCCAGAAACACAGTGGCATGAGGTAACAGTGAATGGTTAAAGGGAACCAACTGACTGGATATTTGACACATGGAGGCCAAGGAATAAACAGGAATGAACCGCTAGTTTGTTTGTCGGCTGAAACGGTGAGTGGATAAGAGGCAGAATACTGATTGTGGAATGCAGATGTTGACTGTTTGGCTATGAGGTTCATACTTCTTGTGAGAAACTGGAGCTCTCAGCTGGTTTACAAGGCGCTATATACGTGTACAGCCAACGGCTCGCTTGTTTTGGTTTACTGGGCGTGGCGGTCAGGTTGAGGTCCTTTGGTCAAGGTAATGAGGAGAGGGTAGTGGATGTTCTCATCATATGCCTGCTTTCCTTCTCTCAGCATCTGGAAATCACAAAAGAAGAAAAAAAATAATTAAAAAGAAAACTCCAGAAAAAATGACAGTCCATATGCTGAGCTTGACATTTTATCTAATCTTATCAGCTTTTTAAAGAGAATTATGAAAAGTGACAGTTGTTTCATTCCTCTGTTGCATGTTACCCTCCAATCTTTTCTCAGAAACTGATTTGGGCACTTTGCACTAAAAGGGCTGGATCTTTAACTTCCATACAGATCCATGCAATACATTGACATACATATTAGTGCTGAGACACCTTCTTAATAAAATATCTTGTGGTTTGCTAAACTTCAGTCTTAAGTCATTCCGCTAATTTTAACTTTGGTATGTTCAAGAATCAATAAATTATCAATTTGAAACTGAAAAATTCCTTTCATGATCACACCACTATCAAAATAATAAAAAATAAAATAATAAAAAATAGTTAAACAAACAGCCGTTTCCAGAGACTTTCGGTTTGGACATGTAACAGCTAATCAGCTCACAGAGATACGATCGGAGGGGCCTGTGAGTTTAGTGAGCCTGCTGATGTGTGAATGTGTGACGATGGGTGTGTGCAGCACGAACAGGAGAGAAAAGTGAGTTAAAAATACTCTTCGCAGCAAATGGAAATTGAGACCGACCCGTAATCCACTTGCAAACAATTCAAGCCCACTTACCGTGCAAGCTAAGATCACCACAGAGCGCCGAGATTTGGGAAGTGTTGAAATTATATTATGAGTCTGTGATCCTGCCGTATTTAGTGATTTTCTCACTACTGAGCATATTAGTCAGCAAATCCAAAGATGGATCATACAAAAATGACTAAGCAGTGCCAGTTATGAAAAACCTTGTGCTCACGAGGAAAAGTGGGACGTTAATGTCGTAACCGAGGGCATCATCAGGTCAGCCTATGAGATCAGGACAGCAACCTCTGTGACCCAGTGTTGAGGTTATTCATTTCAATTCAACCACAAAAGGCCAATGTAATACATTAGAACATAGTGATACTTTTTAAATAGCACATTTCCCCTTGACAAAGTCCCCCCCCCCCCCCATGTTCCATCCCATGTCCTTACCACGTCTCATGGCATGAAAGCATGAAGTTCTCCCACTGAAACATATTTTTTTTAAAATAGTTTCCTATTTTCTTGCTTCTCACATTTTTGGTGAACGTGAACGAGCTTCTTCTCCCTTCTTTCTTTCAGTCTCACCCTCTTTCCCTCTGCGGCCTTTATGTGCGTTATCTCTCTGTGGCCGTCCCTCCAGGCAGCGCCCGGTGACTGAACCTCTGACCTCCGGAGAGACAGTGGGAGGGAAAGGATGGTGAACGCAGCGAGAGCAGACGGGGAGGGGGTGGGGGGGGGGGGGGGGGGGGGGGGGG
>CAJRST010039999.1:5159743-5228236 GCA_907169785.1 Menidia menidia
GGGGGGGGATACCAGCCAGCATTCACGATCTACCAGGCAGGAGGAAGGAAGTGATAGAGGGAGCATAAGAGGGATAGAGAAGGAGGGGGCTTACGCTGTGAGGGCTGAGAGCTCGCAGAGGTGAAAAGTTTAACAAGCAAAGCTGTTCCTCCTGATCGCAGGCTGCCTAATCAGCTTCATGGGTGGCTGGCTAAATCGGCTCTCAACCCAACCTGCCCCCCCCCCCCCCCCCCCAACCCCACCCACCACAATCTTTTCTCTTTTTTTCCCCCACTTTCCAAGATGCAAATAATTTATTTTATAGCAACTTTCATTCCGTTTCTCCATTTTATTCTGCCGTTCATTTCCCTTTTTCACTTCTCTGCTTGTGAAAAAAAAAAAAAAAAAAAGCCCAAAGTGGAAAAAGAAGAAGGAGGTGACTGAGACAAGGGAGGGATGGATGAACCGGATGTCTGGGGTCTCTCTCGGCAGGATTAAGAAATGGAGAATGAGGGATTGGGTGGATGGAGAGATGAGTAGAGGAAGGGATAGAAGGACAGGCTTGACTAAATAGCGAAGTGGGTTGTGATGGAGGAAATGTGAGGACAGAGGGGAGCGATAGCAGAGAAGAGTGAGGGAAGATATGTCCGAGAAAAGAGGGGATGAGGAAGGGAAGCCTGGCAGCCTGGAGAGAGAAAAGGGAAAGAAAAAAACAGGGAGACAGAAAAAAGGAGGCAGGGAAAAGAGAGCATGCACGGACACAGTGGGGATACTATTCATGTATGTGAGACGAGCGATGTACACGTGCACACACACACACACACACACACGTATGTCTGAGTGTGTGTGTTGGAGAAAAATTAAAATTCATGACTCTCTCCCTTCACAACCATTTGAGTAACAAGATTAAGATGGCGGGTTAGAAAATAGCGCTGGCATTATCAGGCTGCTTGCAGTCCCTCCAGCTGCTTGCCTCTCTATTCCACAACAGTGTGGATAAGAGGATAACGCGCTGGCCCTGTCTGCCGTCCCAGCACACGCCTCACACCCGCAATCTAACACACACACACACACACACACACACACACACACACACGAGCGCGAAGGGTGCTTAAGACACACGACCGGTGCACATTGGCCTTCCTGCCTGCTGTCACCGGTCCCTTAGAGTGAGTTTGTGTCAGAGTGTGAAAGTGTGTGTGTGTTTGGAAAAACTGAGCAGAGTTGTGAGTGAGGGGTTCAGAGACAGCTTTCAGAGAATGGCTTAAACACACCCCTCCTTCGCACACAAACCCATGCAAAACAAACCGCAAAGCTGGCTGCGCACAGTCGCACCTGAGATGCCCAACGTGGCACAGGGAGGAAAGCGGGAATATTCACGGCTACTGCAGGCGCATGTGCAACAAAATCTGTGCTAGGTGGAGGAGCTTATGTGACACTGTGGGAAGGATGAAAAATATTGAACTAAAAACAATGTAATAAGTATCAAAGGGTTCATTTTAAAGATGAAACACAGTTGGGCTAAAGTTTGAGCAAGTTTGGACTTTGGAGATGTTTTGCATCTTGATATTAACGCAACTACAGGGCCGTCAGTGGAATCAAATCTGGATGATGTGATCACAAAGGTTCCTCCACAAAGGACTGGCAACCTATCCAGCAAGCTGACAGAGGATTTTTTAAAAACTGTTAAAGCTTTGATGACCGCCACCTTAAAAGGACAAGAATATTCTATTATCCCAGATTTCAATATAGATGCAGGTGTCGATTGATAAATTAGTCTTGTAATTGTTTGACCAAACAGTTTTTTTTCTCAGATTATTGGCTGACTTAAGCTACCAGTCCTTCTCATTTATTTACTATTTCTCTTTAGGATAAAATAACATGATAAAACACAAGAAAAAATGCTTATGTGCAGCAATGTGGATATTTATGGTACTTTTTGTTTAGCAAGACACTATTCAATATTCCATACATTGCCATAATGTTTGATTGTAATGAGGAATATAATTCCCTGCGACTTTGGGAAATTGTTCCCAGGATGTTTCTGAGGTTATTTAGAACTTAATAAGATTTTCAGGTAATTTGATGCCCAAACAAACAGAATTAGGCCTGCAAATGTCTGAGAATATATTTTTTTCTTTGTTCTTCTTAACAACATCCTTACATGGTGCACATGCATTTGTGTAGCTGACCTTATTTAGAAATGTGGCCATTTCCGAGAAACAAAAAAAGGTAATTTTCAAGTTCATTTCCGTCCCGTATGTTCCTAGAATTTTCTATTCTATTACAGCTTATAATACCAGATAAAATGTTTGTAAAACATCTGTTTTTTAGTCCTGCCATCATAATCCCTTTCACCATCTGTGGCTTTAAATTAAAGCAAGCTGCTTTCTTTCAGGAAGACTTTTTTTATATACCGAGAGACATTATCCTGAGTTCTTAAAAGAAGTCTTCTTGGAACAACCATACTTTTAACACAGAGTATTATCTTCTGCCAGCTTATGAAGGGGTTATCAGAACCTTTACAGAATGTTTTGGATATTTTTTCAGTTAGATGTTGCCGTTAAAGACAACAAACAAACAAAAAACATAAACAACAAATGGTAAAAGTTAATTAATTTTTCAAATTGTAAAACTCAAGCAGGAAGGCTCCACCCCTAAACATGCTAAAAGAAGGCCATTATACCCCTCACAGAATTTTGTGCCAAATATATGGTTAAATGAAAAGCATTTTTAACACATTAATTATTTTGCTAATTTAGTAGATCTATCAAACATACACATTTCACCACATGATTAAAAACTTTAACTCTTTAAATGTATATTTTTCTTTGTTCTGTAGTCCAGACTTGTAATGAATATCTGTCTGTTGCAAAAGCTAAATGATACTGTTATGATAAAGGCTAAAAGATTAATTTTGGGGGTTCAGGCAGTGCTTGTGTTGGTGTACCCAAATCATATATGGGCCACTGATCTAATCAAAAACACTTGCTTAGAAACTACACCATTTAAGAGTTTTCGGTATTGCAGTCACATACACACACATGCTGATGTTTAAACAACCAAACAACTTTACGCATGCTTGGGGAAGTTTCTTTGATCGTTTCAAGCAACGTGGGAGAAAATCCATGGCGAGTGACCCACTGTCATTTCTGATGTGCATTTCTCTTCTGTTGTGGGTCCTCCTGCTGAAAGCAAATTTAGCTGAAGAAAGCTAATCTGCAGTGCAAATGAGCGGCAGCTGCTCATTTGGATGTGCATGCGTGTGCACAGGGCTAGTGTATGTTTCCCTTGTGATAAGATCATGTGGTGTGTGTTTGTGTGTAATGTCTGGCCAATATGCTGTCTGAGTGATGTCTGAGATGTGATATAGCTCGTTTCTTAGCTGTGCTCAGTGTGAGTTTGGATTTGTGAGTCTAGAATGATCATTTGGGCACCTCACGCTCAGAGAAACACGCAGGAAATCCACTGAGGGCTTATTCCCTGTGTCCACCATAAGATAAGCAGAGGAGACTTAATCACTGTTGGATGTGAGGCGGACACTTCAACTCGTCCTGATATCCACACACACCACCTGACCCCACTGAGCACGTGGAAAATGCACGACCTGTGCGGGGTTTTTGTCCCAACGCTTAAGATGACGGTTTTGTGTTACTTCAAACTGAAATTTACAATTGTCAGCTCACACACACTGTCAAACAACAAGTAAATCAGGCTGAGTGGCAATTTTCTCAAGCGGTTGAGGTGCTGAACCATGAGAATTATTCAGTGTCTGTGGTCTGCAGCCTTGAGGACCAATCAATTCTCGCCACAGCTTTTCATAACAAAGCTTTACTTCAGTTTAAAGGTTTTAGACATGGCTGCATGCGCTTTAACGAACGAGAGGCTGTTTCTCTCTGTTTACTTTGACTTTTTGTACTTTTTTAAACCTGCGTTCACCAGCCTGTTTAAATGACTCTTTTTTTAAGAAGACTTTTTTACTCAAGATGTAAAAAACTCCTGATTTAGTTTAAGGATATCTAATAAATTTAATTCCATACAGAAACATAGGTGGAATATTTGGTTACAACAAAATGATTCAGAACACATTTTCTTATATTCTTTAAAACCATTGATCCAAATATTCCATCAATTTTTCAGTTTATTCAGAGTTTGGGACTAAATTAAAATTAATTTTAGATTTTCCTCAAGTTGTGAGTTCCTCATATAATTCCTTAAAAACCATACAAATAATAAACTAATAGTAGATAACTAGTAATAATCCACAGACTCAGACTCTGACAGTGATAAATAATGTTTTTGGTCTGATATGAAACAGAATTGTCCCATCTCAATCAGTTAAAAATGCACAATGTCTCTTCTGATTACTTAAGGTACCTTATATTAATAACTGGTTGATCGCATGACTCACATCTAACTTTAAATTAATAAAAAATCTACAGCATTTTTTATTCTGTTGAAATTTTACCGAATACATTTTTGTAAATGTTCCTCAAAACCAGTCTGCTGCCGATGTACCATCAACTTTAAAGAACAGATGGAGGTTTAACCCGCTTGTGATGTAAATATTTTTAAATGGATATGACTGAATAATGGCTGGAGGACACAACAAATCACAACCTGGCTACAGATGACGACGCATGTAGACTGAAGGGATGACATCACTCATAATTAGCCTTGAAGTGTCTATATAGGCCCATTTTGACGAAATGGTCAGACCACCTTTTTCCGGATTAGCTCTTATTGAAACGCTCTAACATGCATTTCATGAGTGGAAATAAACACATTGGGTGGTAAAATGTCCCCAAACATCAAGCGAAAGCCAACACTATCGGGGATGGCGCAAACCCAACCTGCATGAATGAAAACCTCTGTGTGACATCCCCGATGACTCCTGCAGGCACACTCTGCTGTGGAAGGAGACGGGCCCTGACGGGACTGTAAACGTCTGCTCACTGTCAGAGTGCTGCGATCTGACAGGCGCAGACACATCCGATTACGGCCGAGTGACAGCGCTCAGGTGCTGAGGTTTTCACCCAGTGTTACCGTTTCTGGAAAGGTTATAGTATGTAACGTTTTCAGGTTGACACGGAGTGGTGAAGAGCGGCGTCTGTTGCTGTTGCTGTCTTTATGTGATCGGCCTGCGTGTGATACAGGCCGGATGTGCTGAACAATGAATGCCATTACTTATTATAGGAGCATTTACTGTATTTATTTCCAATGCCACTGGAGTTAAATGATTTCGATTCACATCAAGACTACATTAACTTGTCAACATGTTAATGGTCACGGCTCTTAAAGGCCGTTCTAATGCAGAACTTTGAATACTGTTTTCTGATTAATTTTTTTAAATCTCATATGAAGCTTGGATACCTTCACATATGAACATAATAAATGTTCAATTATTAGATGTGCTGCCTGAATGGTCTACGTTCTTGGAAAACATGAATTCCTACTTTAAGCTAATATTTAATACTACGAAGCTCACAAGATCAGGGCGATATGATAAACCACTCACTGACCTCCATCACATTACGTCTAAGAAAATATTAAATGTGATTTACTTTTTACAAATGGATACCATTGCAGCAGACGTGCAGTATGAAGGAGGAAAGGAGTTAAATTTACCTCACGGAGGTTTTGGACTCATTAACGGGCACTTTAAGGTCCAGTCTGTCCAATTGTCTCACCAGTGTACAGCAGGGGAACGTGTGCACAGCAATTTAGCCCACTTCTTGCTGTCCTCTTCCTCTGTAGCTGTGTGTGTAATGGAGTTAACAGCTGGACACCACTTCTTTTAACACAGCCAACTCCTGTGCTTTCTGTCGCTCCTTCCTTTTTTCTCCACAATCCTTTTTCTTCCCTCTCTTAGTGTTGCAATGGCAGGTTAAGGCAGCTCGATTTATTCAGGTGTCTCTTGTAAAATGAGAAAGCGGTTCAAAAGGGAACTCTGTTCAGGTTGGACGTTGCATGTTTGTTCATAATTTTCCTTATTAAAGATAGTAGATTAAAAATAATTGTTATAGGATGGCGTGATCACATGATGAGCACAGTTTTGTAGTTTGACAGGAGGCCTCGATATGGGGCCCTGTAAAATATTTTCTCCAAAAACATGGTTATTGCAGTAAAAAGACATTCAGTATAAATTCTTTTTATTTCCTCACGCCGTCAGGAAAACTGCTTTGACAGAAACAGATGACACAGTGAAGAAAACTGGATGAGATTCATTCGGAAAGGTGGTTGTCGTATGAGCTTTTGACCAAATATTTTTGTTGGAACATGGTTATCTATATATTTTATCTAGACCAGTTGACAATACTGGCAGCACAATCAGATATTTAAATTCAAAACAACAAATTACCATTGAATTCCGGCTTCTTCCTGAATTGGAATCATCTGAAGCAGTCGCCTAAATTGGCATATTCATCTTCATGTTACATTCTTTGGGTGGAATTTTTTACTACTGTGGAACTGAGTGACCAATTACACTGTGATATGTGGACTTGTGAAGTTGTAGATTGACCAAAGACTTTCCATTTGAAGGAGAATCACTGTACTTTGTGAGAATGACACTCCATTGTCGCACTTTTCCCAAGGTAAAAGTTATTCGAGGCCACTATTTCCTGTGCCAGTTTGTAAAAGCAGTTGTATTAAATATCTGCATCCACAGGAGCCTACATTTCACATCAAAGCACAAAACAGTTTCCAAACTTTTTCTTTATGCAGTAAAATACAACAATTACATACAAATTGTATTGATTTTGTTAAAGATAATACAGATACACCAGCTGTAACTGTCATTAGCTTTGCACCAAACCAATTGAATAACTAGAATAACCAAATTAAATTTGACTTTTTTTTTGTTACATCGCCTACAATTACATTGAAACTTTTATCCTTATATACTACCAACATAACTAAAATTTGAAATCATTTATAACCAATTTGTTGAGTTTTTGTTTGCATTCACTCTCAACATCAAAAATCTTTTCTTTTTTTTTCTTTTGCAGGAATCTATGCCATAGTCATGTTAAAAGAATGCCTTTTGGACATGTTCCTCACCTTTAAGTGAACATCCCAGACCTCAGCATCATACTGCTGGTGCTGAGAGACGCATAATCCGGACTGCTGCGCCAGCTGACAAAACAGCCTCAGAGTTTCACCTCGCAGGGGAGCGAACACCAGCGCCATGCCCTGAACACGAAACAACAACCGGAGAAAAAGGGTGACTTATTTTGGTGTTGGGGTACTTCACACATAATTTCTACCCCCCATTTTTTGTTCAGTGCTCAAGACTTTTTCTGGTAAACATTGTAAAAACAGAAAGTTAAAGCTCTACTAATCCAATCAATGTAAAAAAAATAAATCATGTGCGAGTGTGAATTTATCCACATAAATACACATTCTTACGTGTGTAGGTGTAGAAGACAATGAGGAAGACGGAGGGGTTGGTGTGTGCACATACATTGCAGGCACTAATTGACTAAGAGGATTACTAACAGGTTCAAAGTTTCTTTGAAATCACCCGGCTTTCAGTTTTATTTCATGTTGATCATGTTTTACTCGTTTGAATTCAATTAAATAAAGAGGATGCTCAAACAGCCAAACGCTTATAACAAACACATACCGCTGCGCACAGAGGCTAAAAGAACATGAAGGCGATGAAAGCACGGGGATCACTTGGTTTGGCAGATGATATTTCATCTGTATATTCAGTTGCTTTTTCCCACACCATGCGCTGTCTAAAAGCAGCAAAAGCAAACAAACAGACAAAATTCCTTCTAGCACTAATCAGCTGATTAAGGGATTCCAGCCCTACGGATGGACCACCTTTGTCAGAAACAACAAATTAGTGCCATTAGATGGGAGACGTAATTGCTTTGTTAATTGTTTAATCAGCTTAGGAAAATTATTAAATATTTGCCTTTTGCTTGTTGTGGCGGCAGCAGTTTTATGGCCAACACTCAAATCATATTAGGCCCTGATTTATCTCCTACGGATTAAAGAGAGAGACACAAACAGACTTAACACACAGCTGTACAACAGCAGCCAGATGTCATGTCAGTCATTTGTCAGCTTTTACGATTAAACCGCAGCAGCCTCTGCGTGGAACACACACTTATTCAGCCTGCAGATGTTTCTGCACACGTGCCCAGAGTGATGCCTGGAAAGTCGTTTTATAGTTGGTCACAACCTGAAGATGTCATTAACGATGTTATCTGTCTGAAGTATTTTTTATTCCATAACTGATTGTTGCCATGGTAAAAAAAAAAGTATGTTTTTTTGTTTGTTTTTTATAAAATCACCAAAAAACAAAGTGGTTCATGAAGTTATAAATTCACTTAGCATAATTCATTAGACAAAATCATAACTCTTTATGGTATCGATGCATAAACGTGGCATTGACACATCACAAGTTTATTCGTTTTAAACTAATCTAACAGGACATTTAAAAAACTTCAAGTTTTGGATTCAGTCTTTTTTCTGGCAAAAAGTGAATCTAAAAATTGGCAGATGACCTGTGAACAGTGGGGAGAAGAGAACAGTGACAGCTCAGGCCAAAGTAACAGACTGCAGATGGCTTTTGTTAAATGTGCTCTCCTTTCAAAGCATCTGGTGAGACTTGAGCTAAACTGTACACTTAAATAAAACATCATTCTTCTAAAAACAGTGGGACAGCTGTGCAGCATTATCTTTAAAAAATGCTGTCAGCATTGTTTGTCAGAAGTAGTCGTGTGGAACAAAGTTTAAATGCTATAGTTATTATACTTTATTCATTATCATTCCTCCACCTCCTGCTTTCCTTCCGTCTCTCATGGCCAGCTCCCTTTCACCTCCTCATAAACAGATATTCTCCATACCATCCAAACAGAAAGTGTACCCCTTTCCTCTCAAATGAATAGAAATCTCAACCCTATCTCTTCCAGCCTTGTGCTATATGCCCCTATTTGCTTTGGCTGTCACAGCATGGGGTCTTATCGTGAGGCCAAAAGGGAGAAGTTGCCTTTGGACTCATGATTAAGGGAAAAGAGAAAGGCCGAGATCAGAGCGATGCATTTAAGTTGCGTATAATAAGCATTAAAGCATTACATGATATTAATCCTGTCCGACTATTAATGTGTGTAGGGTTTGGAGCCAAGCCTAATTATGATTGAGAAGAGGGGGAGGTGAATTAGGGGAAAGTCGATAAGCAGAGACATGTACTGTAGACACACAAATAGAAGCACACACACTTACGTTGGGTTGCAGTAATCTCCTTATAGCATCAACCAGGCTGCCTCTGTACTGGTCGAGAAACAAACTGAGAGGGAGAAGGGGAGCAGGTTAGAATGCATTCCTTCGATGGCAGGACCAGATAAAGCAGAATGCTATTTATTTCATTTTGTTTACAAATAAATACACCAGCAGCAGGAAGAGGAGAAAAACAATTTGCATGAGTAAGATGCTCTCCCTTTTTGTTTACGTCTGAGTTTCCATGGGCATTCGCCTCAGCCTGCTGAGGGGAACGAAGAACGTCAGAAAATCCAACGTGCACAGAAACAATCACCTACAGTAAACATGGGCAGAAATGCATGCGTTTAACCAAGACACCTGACAGCATGGAAAAAACACACCGATGTGATAGAATTAACTCTTGGAAAGGACACTAAAGTCAAGCTATCGATGTAAAAAAAAAAACGAATCAACTAAACCTTAAACACAGAAAAATCTGTTTATTTAAAATTCACACTTTATGAACGAAAGAAAAACGGGAGCAGATAATGAAGCAGATGTTAAATGCGTAATGAGGTGTAACCATTACACCAAAATCCTTCTCACACATCAGTTGTTTATGTGCTTGACAACGCCCTCACCAGCTCCTATGGTCACCAAATGGAGATTCAGTTATTTTTAAATTGTTAAATCATTGGATTTCATCATTGGATGAACTCGTATTCCTCTACGCATACTAACACAAGCCAGGAAAAATGGTGGTCGTAAAAACCTAAAGATATTGTTGGAAGAAAGGTACCAGAAAAAAAACATTTTAGAAAAACACAAACATTTTTTAGGTTTCTGGTGACCAGTAGAAAATCAGCGACTAAAATAGTTTCTCAGTTTCACAACTCTATACAACAAATGTGTTTATTAGCAACAGCTGTACCACTTTAACCTTTGAGGTAAGTACAATTATTCTTTAATGAATGGGATACTAAATTGGGGAGAAGTAGTCATGTTTCAATCCCTTTCTTTTTGTCCCCATAGGAAAGGTTGCGACACAGGTTGTAAACAACGAACCCCATAGCATGTTTAATACACACACCGGTCATTCTGAACAAAGTAACACCTGCCTGTCTGACCACAATGACAAATTTCAATCCATTATGCCAGTAAGTAGTATGCAATGAGTGTGTATGCATGCTTGCACCTATTATCACAGATGAGTGTGGAGTAATTTGACTAAAATGCAACAATACAGTGCAGATTTGATATAATCCTGTACATCCGTCCAACTGGCCAGTGGAGTGGTAATCTGGAATCAACCTCCGAATCACAGTCTCTGACCTCTCCTCACTCAAAATCCTGGGATCCCGACGAGGAATGAGAGGCAGATATAGCACAATCTTACCGTAGTATCTCCATTCATATCTACTCAGATGTGTTGTTTTTTTTTTCATTTATCTGTAATGAATACAGCCAGAGTGTGTGTGTGAGCATTTATGGGAGCAATTAAAAAAGAATGAAGGTAAAAAAAGAAATGGATAAATCACCTTTACCCACTCTTGTCACAACCAGGATGCGGGCACACATGTGTCAAGTTTATTGTTCTTCCAAGGCCAAGCAGAGGCGTGAAGTTTATTTGACTTGAAAGGTGAGAGGTTTCTGTTTGGTTTATTTTGCCACAGATATCAATTCACAGGAAAAGTGAGTGGCAAGCAAAACAAGGAAGCGAGCCCGTGGGGTGGAGGTAACGACTGAAGCGCACACACAGACACACACAATCCCACCGAGGCCAGGGGAAGGACAGAATGTCATTCGGGGGGCAGTTTAGCAAAAAAAAAAAGCTAAAGAACTGCTCATAATTCACAAATACTTGAAAGACAAATATAATTATAAGAGGAATAGGGAAAATGAATTGGAGCAGGAACATATTAAATCAGCTATTATTCAGGAAATAATAATGTATGTACTAGTTAAAAGCCCTAATAGCTAAAGCATTTTTAAAATCCCCCGACGCAGAAGGATCAGATAAAAAGATTAAAAAACAAGAGTAGAAATTCTAAAGAAATATTCCCCAAAGCCAGCTGGCAGTGCTTATCCACAAACACGACAGCTTTAAGTCTCATATTTTGACGCTAATTCACTTTTCTTTATGCGGTTTTGACATCAACAAAATATTGTTCTATCTAATTAAATCAGTGGCACATCAACAACAGTTTTTGGTTTTACTAGTTTTTTCAATTAAAACATTTTAAGCTGATAATGCTGAAAGTCATAATGCTGGAAGTCATAACTTAAACTGAGATAATCTCTACCTGACAGTTACTTAATGTTAATACTAGTTCTTGGTATGTCGTACTATGACTATACACTATTATGGACCATATTTAACATGAAGAATCTTTCTGCTACACAGCTTTACTGACTTTTACTGTTTTTTTTCTCAGGCTCATACTGCCACATTGAGCTGTCTTCCCCTTTGAGGTCATGTCTGATGCACCCAGACCATCTGAGGCCTATTGTCTCACAGTGACCCCTCCCACCCAGGACAGCCCAGTAGACTGCAGTCAAAACTGACTCGAGGTCAATGGACAAAGCAGGGGTGTGTACGTTAGAGGACTGCTTCTATATCTGTCTGCTTAGACATGTATGCAAACATATTTTCAAGGCCGCAAGGCTAAAGCTGCTAAAATAAATGACATCATTTGGTGGGGTCTTTTTTTCTTGAAGGGGGGGGGGGGGTTTAAAAGCAAAATTTTGGGGGCAAATTGAAATGAAATTATATTTCAGATCTGTAAACAAATGCCCCACTGATGTGTCCAATTTACCAACTGAATCAATTTAGCTCTATGATGAAATACAGACGGTGCAAAAAACGTAATGTGGGAAAATAAAAGGAGGCGGATGCTAACTCTTTCACACGGATACAGACACATGCACAGGGCTTTATCTCTTCGCCCACACATGGACAGATTTTTGGGAAACCACACATGCCAACATCCCCGCCAAAGATTCTCTGCCACCCACATGCCCACTGCGGGAATCCTTCACTCCGACTCTGAGACTGTGAGACAAACGCATACACAGAAACCTGAGGAGGCACCCAGACAGTGTTCCCAAAAGCTTTAGGTGAATCCATTTTTCAAACTTAATTAAAGTATGTTCCCTGCATATGTATTAGAAGTTTTCACATCATGCATCAAAAAGGGCTCCAAACTAATATACATTATGTTAATTGACAAACTGCACTCAACCACCAGTAACAAATCAATTACTCATGAACTTTCAGACAACATTCAAAACCGGAGATAAAAAAAAGAGAAATTGATATATCCCTGGAAATGGATTAAATTGAAAAGATGAAAGTGGAAAACATCCTCGAACCGCATGTGTAAAAGTTTTATTTAGCGGGTAAAATACTTCCACCAAAGGATTGTGTTTTAAATTTCTGCTTATCTAGATTATTGCGTACATGAAATGGCTACAACATTGACAACTAAATATTTTTGCATTATACCATCCTATTGACGATGCATAGAACACATACACAACATTACACTAAAGTCTCTGAGCCCCCCTCCGCCTCTCCGCTTTCATCTCCTCTCAGTGGTGGATCGGTAGGAGCTGAAATAAATTGGAGTGGAAGTTGCAGTTGTTGACCTTTTTGAAGGCGATCGTCACAATGATACGCCGGTTAATTCATCAGCCATCGGCACTGCAATCACTCGCATACGTACGCGGGAGAGACGGCACCCCACAAACATATCCCGGCACATGAATGCGCACGGATCCGTGGCTACAGCCTGGATCGGAGATAAACAGGAAAAGAACCTGCCGTATCAAAGTCTTACATCCAATTTTTTGTATTCACACACAACAGGCTTCTATCTGTCACAGACACAGATTTACACAGAGAACTAGTCCAGTCTAAAATACCCTCTATTAGTTGCATGCTCTCCTTCTCTCTCTAGATGTTGTACCTGACTATTACTTGTAATGACCATGACATTAAAATAATGATAACGCCATTTGCTAATGCAGCACTTAGAACACAAGCACACACTTGCGCAAATGGCCACGTACATAACAGTATACGCAAGCTCATTTAGTTCAGTGTTTGTGAAGGTGGGAAAGGTATAGCCTCGCAAAAGTTTCCCATCACTGCCTGCACGAGCAATTAAAATGACAGGTAAGACCACACCCAAAGACTGGAACAAGACCAAATAATGGAGAACGATCCAATCAAAAGGCAGTACTCACTGTTAAGCGCTCTCTTTGGTTTTGGCAGCAGACTTATTTGGTGAGTTGGCACACCATCTCTGTTAGTTTTAATTAGTACTATACTGTACTTTCTGCATCTTAATCTTCTGCTTATCCAAGATCAGGTCAAGGAGAGAAACCCAAACATCCTCCTCCCCAGAAACATTCTCTGGCTCCTCTCATGGGAATCCAAGACAGTCAGTTACTCCTTCAGACAACTCAACTAGGATTTTTGTTGTAAATGTACTTTTCTTACCATTTCAAACTTGGACTATTTTCAGGATGATACACTATCTTTTGGACTCAATTGCAAAGCGTACATAGATTGTCAGGTATGATGAAGCGTGTTAGCTAATAAACCAAGCGTGCAGACTTCAGGCATCAAGATACACACCATTACTGCCCTGTTTGTATAGCCAGAAATATGTCATTACAATGTTCTATGGTCTATTGCGAACACCACTACAAAAACGTTTTAAGAAAAAAGTGTAAATTAGTAATGTATTTCATGATTTGCAGATTATTAGCACATATTTAACTGAAAACAGAACACAGAAAAAAGTTGAAAAAAACAATTATTAAACATAAAAAGATCAATGAGTATATACTGTATATCTACAAACATAAATGTTTGTAGATATACATTTTTTTTTAAATGAATCCCAACTGTACAATCTTATATTGTATTGTTGGGTCTTCAAATGTAAATTACACTTTGTTCAGACAAACTTTTAATTTCACACAGAGTTTTAATAAAATCAAGCATTGTCTTCTGCATTCCACACAGTATGACTTTTTGGGAAAATAGGTTAAATAATCAGCTCCAAAAAAAAAAAGTAATACACTCTTTAAAAGATGACTGTTTTCTTTCGTCATATTTTTCACTTTATATTACTCTCAAATAATGATGGTAACTTTATATACAAGTAGTGGAGAAAAAAAATCCCCATAGATCTGCATTTGAATGACCGATGGGCTAATTGTCATGTTTATGTTGCTCTATCTCTCCATTTCCATCTCCATTTCTACTCCTCCTACCATCCACCCTCAACTCTTCCTTTATCTAACCGACTCTCCTTCCTTGTCAAGACGCAATTATTTGCAATTTGCCTAAGTCATCCATTTGCTGGGACACCAAGCATGAAAACGAGGCAATTTGGTGTAAAATGGAGACAGGCGGGCGTCTGTGCATACGTATGAATGAGTGTGTGAGTGTGTGGACAAGGCAGGGGACGGTCCAGACGCTGGTGGGGGGCCATGCATGGACTGTCGCACAAAAGTGAGAGTGAATGTCATAAATGCACACAAAGAAATAAATCTGTGTGCTTGTGCGTGGTGTGTGTGTGTGTGTGTGAACATACCAGTCTGCGCACATCACGATATCGAAGTGACCTTCCAGACTTGAAACGTCCATCTCACAGTCCCACCTCACCACCCTGTAACACACGCGTAAAACAAATAGGAGTTTGGTGTTTCCCCAAACTGTGACAGAAAATGACCAGTGCCCATAAAGCACCACGCGGAGCAGGAGATCTCTCTTTATCGCCCTTCGCTGCTCCTTTCCCTCCAACATTTTGCGCTTCTCGCTGTCTGACACCTCTCTCTGTAACCCCCACTGTTTTTCCACCTCAGTAGAGAGTTAGAGTGAGTATCAAAGAGAGAGGATGCATCATCTATGGCGTAAAGAGGATGAGCTTTGACATGACACTTGGCATTTATACCTCCTGAACACACATACGCTGAAAGGCCCCCTCTTTTCAGGTTACTTTCAGCACACTTTCTCATTTTGAGATTATGGCTGATTTACATTACAAGAGTAATGGCTCGGAAAAACATCTGTCATCCTATATATATACTATCTGTTCAGTTGGCTGTGTCTATGCATCCCACGTATGGGCAGGTAATCTGCCTACAGTGCGCTATAAAGGTGCAGAATACATCGATTCTCCAACATTCTGTTCTCAAAACAAGTGTGCATGTTGTTAATGATGATCTAATAATCTGTTGTGTTCTTTTTTTTAACAGAGATTAAAAAGCTTAGTGTAACATAGTTAGGGTAACATATTTTTTAAAGAGATTGTCTTTGACATAATAAGCATTACTCTGGTAGTTCCAGGTAGTTTCATTAATGTTTGCTCAGGGCTGCAAAAGTCGGCGCAGCTCAGAACCAGAAACACTTGTTTTTAGACTATAGTCTCTCGAATGAGACTAACAACAGATTTGATTGATTTCCTCCATCTGCACAGGCTGGCAGGTTCTTCTTAGTCCCATTATGTGGGGCTGACTTTCAGTGTATGCTGATGAATGAGCCAAACTGTTGATATTTTCTGTAGTTTGCTGTCTTGATATAATCAGAATTTGTTGTCATGATAGCTTTTTCTGTAAAGCAGTAACAGACCCTCAAGGAGCTCCTGTTTCCAGATTTCTGTCCTATTGGTTAAGAAAATGTTTTCATGGTTTCCACAGTAGTGCACTTCATGTTCAGTTGTGGAAGCTGAATAAATGGAAGACACTTATCTTGTTTGCTGGCATACAAATTAAACCTGCAGTGTTACCTGAACGGAAAATGTTAAAATACATTTTAAAAAATCATATAATAGAAAGTCTACGCATATATCTGACAGTTTGACATAAATCCTTGTCAAAACTGAATCTGGTTGACCTGGCACAAGATGTTAAACCGCTATTCTTGGGATGAAAAGTTAGAAACTCGATGAACACCACTGGAGATCTAATATTTAACTATTGAGGGGTTTTTTGCCATGATATCCTCCAACAAACTGTGTGAAAATTCAAATTAGCATGGAAACAATCAAATCTAATGGATATGCTGGTCTTTAATGTTTAGCTTGGGAAGAAATTAACCCCTGCCCCCCCAACTCCCCAAAAAATACAGGGAAAGTATTGTGATCTTTACAGAGTGCAGTGATTCAGTAACCCTGTGTGGTATCAGGCAGTTTGCTGAAAACGGTTCCATATTTTTCTATATTTGAAACACTAATAATGATTATTGCAACACTGCTTTAATTTAGGTGTAATACAAACCAGTGCATGATATAATCACTTCCCACTGAGCACATCTGCAGTCCATGAATTCCCAACGGGATTTCATTTTCTGATATCTTGATATCAATGTGGGGAAAAAGCCTCTTCTCCTTTTACTTTTTTCAACAAGATGATATATTCCTTCTTTTCAAGAAGGCAACCGCTTTGTTTAATTTTCTCTGTGCTGGTATTTTTCTTGTATTTCCGCCAGTCTCAGCACACAGGATGTGGGGCAACGGTCTGGTACTTTACTGGTCACTAATGGCACTCAATCTGCAGGGAGTTGTTTGAGGTAGGGTGGCAGACTAAGGCACTTTTTTGTTTGCAGCGATTTTGGTTTTCAGTAGTTTTAGGCTGTAGCTGCGGGCGTGTTAAAATAGCTGAGCTTCCCTCTTCATCTCTTTTTCCACATCACTTTCCCTTTCTCTCTTTCACACTGTCAGGCAGATTGGGGGATTATTAATTAGGCATTTTGAACACTCACTAAACAAAACATTAGGCCTCGCTAGAAATACAATCTCAGTTCGCAGCAGGACGCCCCAACACACACACACACAAACGAACACACATGCTTGCGTGTGCACACACCACCACGCGACATGCCCCTCCCTATCCATCCCCTTGTACAATCGCATCATGCCCTTCGCCCCCTCTTGCAGCGCAGAGATGACAGCAGGCATAATCTGAAAAGAAAACAATCAAAGTAATGTAGCCTAATTATACGTTTACTTTTTCACTCCATCTACCACTCATGTAAATATGCACAGGAAAGAGAGACAGAGAGACGGAGAGAGAGGAGGAGAGGGTGCAAAGCAGTCAGTCAAGGGAAAATGTTTTTGGAGATGGGGACAACAATTAAATTTGTTTTAGTCTGTTTTAGTTTGTCCTTATACCTTCTGATGAGGTGTGTGTTTTTGTGTGTGTTCTGACTCTGGTTTCTGGATGAGAAATCCCAATTAAAGGGGGTCACGTTAATTTGATGATCCCAATCACACACTTATGTATGGACTTTATACTCAAAGTGCTCTTTCACACTATGTACCCAACCAGTGCTTGATTGTTTCTTTTATTCATTACAAGTGAAGAAATAAAAGTTAAAAACTTCAAATGTGATCCAGATAAATGCCTAATTTGGCTCAGTTTAAGTTATGTTTAATTAAGTAATAGAAGACAATCATGAGATAGGTTATCAAAAAAGAAGTGCAATCCACCTCAGAAAAATACTTCACAAAAGAATAAATTGAATTAAACTGTTTCTCTAGTTTCTCTTCCTCAAATGCCAGCAAGGGGTTAAGCCAAATGACAGACTTTCTGACAGTTGGATAAGTTTGAGGAGTCTAAAATGTTACATTCAGCCATTTTTCTGGTAATTACAATGAGGTTGCTGAAGAAGGGAATAAAAGAAAACAACAGTCAGTAGATAACAACATGGCATTTGAAGATTATCTTAGTTGCTAAGAGTTGAAGTTAGAGCATAGCAAATTACATATTACATTTAACACACGTTATTCACCAAATCTTTCTCTCCCATTTTCCCTCACATTGTACACTTTTCAATTTTTTTTTTTACAATATTTCGACTAAAAAACTAAATGAAAATGTAGCAGCGCAGAATAACTTTGAACAGTAGGAATCCCCAGAACATTTGAGGTACTTAATGTTTCAACAATATCACAATCATCTCTGGGGTATATAGTGTGCCTCACTTCCATGAGGCAGACCCTGATGCAAACTGCCTAAAATACATTTTTGTATTTTCACTTTTCCATACCACAATTTCTTGGTGGGATTTACCAGTTATGACAGCAACGATAGCTGCAACTAAACATTCACATGTTTTATCTGGCTATTATAATGTGGGAGAGAGCAGCTACAATCACCTTTTGTTGGAAAAGAGACTTAAAAAAGGTTGGAGTCTCTAAAAAGAAGCATAAGAACTTTCTGCACTGAGCTCATATCTGTTTTCTTAAAATCAAAAAGTATAAATCCATACTTCTGGTTGATAGGTGTTGAAGACTTTTTTGCTGTTTGTGTCTCAACATTTTTAATTTTGCACATTCTTTAGTCAGCACAGTGTGCAGGAACTTTGTCACAAGGAAGCACTTACACATTGTGTCTTTAGTATCTAATTTTAAACTACGTCCTAATGAAACAGTGATATAACAAACTGTGGGAAAAAAACGGTGAAGTCAAACTGAGCCATTTGAAATATAAAGGGGGCGAAAAGCCCCAAATAGCAGCGTCCAAAAAATGTATCTCACCTGGAAGACACACGTGTTGATCCAAACTTTCCAGCTTGCCTGTTTCTCTCAATCAGTGCTCGCACATCTGAAGTTATACAGTCAAGCAATAACACTTCATATGTTAAAAACCGTTTGCAGTAAAGATAAATTACAAAAAAAGATTAAAAAAATGTGTGATGTATTACTACAATGCCCCCCAAACCCTGAACCAAAGCACTAACTTATACTAGGATTGTCTCACTTCTTTCTCATTAATAGAATAATTTCACGCAGTCACAGGTATAATGGTCTTAACAGAGCACATCTCAAATGGGTTCCTTATTGAATAAAATAACCAACACTTAGTCTTGGTTGTGTTCCAAACACAAAAAACAGTAAGACAGAACAACAAAGATTCACCATCTAACTAATCAGGAACTTCATGCTGTTGGCCACACAAATAAAGATCTTCCATAAAAGGTTATTATAATCATGGGTATCAAGAAGCATGAATAAGGGGGAAAAAAGTCTAAACAAATATGGCAGAGCCACGCACAGAGAAATTATGGGTGAGCAAAGATGATCTCCGGGGACAGAGAGCCTGATCACAGCAGCCGCTCACTGGATCAATGGAAAGGCTTTTAACCACACATACAAAAACCCACACTGTCCGTCCCTAACACGCAAACACACACAAGCACACACAAAGGCTGGCTGATTGATGTCAAGTTGTCTATTAATACAGTGGCTTGTGGAGTTGTGAAGCAATTCAATTAGGATTTCCTTGTCTTTAAAGCCTGCAAAGAGCTGAGACAAATCCAATAAACGAAGACCAAAAGGAGGCAAGAGAGAAAGAACAAGCTGGAACATTTGAGGGGTCGATAGACATTATGATAGCTGGAAAACCAATCAAACCTCAGAATCAAAAACACATATATGCATGTTATGGATGAACAAGGCATCAAATGTTAGCTAAAATGCAATATTCCCATAAGCACTTGGGAAAATGACCCACATAGGCTGGAAATGCTTAAGTGTGTGTCGTCTCCTCACCAGCACACCGGTGGGATAGGAGATCAGAACACACAAATATTCAGAAAGAGAAATCAAAAGTCAAACAGAGAATTGTAAGTTATTGAACATTAAAGTGGAACACCATTTGCTCCCATCACTTGAGGCAGCCAAGAAACAGCCAATGACATGCATCAATCACTCGTCATGGAAGATTTGAATTGATTTTCAACATGAGTATTCAAGGTCACAGCTAAAGGGTCTCTCCACTCCATTGTGTGTGTTAGTTAATGTGTGTTTCTGCCCAAGAAATGGGGTCAAAAAACGTCTGAGAAAAGAGGTGAAAAATCCATTCTCCGGATATTTCTAAATGTCATCTGTTCACAACTTCGGTCTTGCATATCTTCTCATCTATTTCACTGTATAAATGTGAGCCTTATCACAGTTCACCATCTCTTTCTATTCTAACACTAGCTGCAAAATAAGGCCATGTGAGATAAACAGAGGCCATTTGCACAAGGCTCAGACCAACAGCTTCCTCAACATGAGGAAATACCACACAGTGTCTGTAGTGTGTGAAAGGGGCCAATTTGGCTAAGCCCAGAACAAATTATGTGCCTTATTCAACCTTCCCTTTTCTTGTGTGTATTCGATCCGTTCTCACTATGATTTCACTTACAATTCTGTCTATGTGTTTGCTCTCGGACACAAAGCGCTTGGTCAATGGTGCATTGTTTGTGTGCCCAAGTGTGTGTTTAACAGTCTCCAAAATGTTATTGTTTGGTCTTATTGTGATCAGAAAGGGAGCATTGTAGCCGGCTGAAACAGAGATATTGTAAACAGAGCTAAATTTGGAAGTGCCATATTGGTCAATGGGGAAGTGTGTATTTACATTTCCTTCTTTTGTGAAAAAAAAAACTGTGGCAAGCCTTTTTTTTCTTGTCCGTGTATCTGTTGAGAGTTTCAAGCAAGATCTAGAGGATGAGAGAAAATAAAAATAAAATCTCGGGAATTCTGAAAAGTGATAGGGAAAACAACAAGTGACAAAGGAGATCAGGCAGGGAGAAGTGTAAAAATGAAGTGTAATATGAGGAAAAGAAAGCCCCTGACGGTTTGCAAACTGGCACAGCTGATCAATACCCCACTCAGGGAACAACTGCTGCCGAGAATTTCACCAAAGGACCTCTCTAAAACACTAAATTATAGCGTAAAACTTAACTGGACAAAAGTATTTGAAAACCTGCCTTGATTGTTCAAGCCTCTAAAGAACACATCAAGCCCTTACCATGGCCTCAACATTAGATAAAGTCTCAAATAACATCTGACAGAATGGCAATTACGATGCTCTTAACTTGGCATTGTGGGCACTTAGGATTGGTAGATGCCATGTTGAGTGCGAGTCCCGGCTACTTGTCATCGATGGCGCACCACAAACTGCTTTCCCCTAAAGCTGAAAGAGGTGGATAGCCTCTCCTCCATATTTTGACTTCAGGTCACCAAAGGTAGATTAACTATGACCACAGAGCATATGGTGATTAAATGACTTATTGCAGCAGCCTAATTCTACGTTTCTTGCTTCTTTGACATTTAATTGACAATGCGCGATGATTTGACACAATGATTCATTACTGTTTAAGCAGACTCTGCACATGGGACAATAATGAAGCGCATTTTTCCTTGTAAACAAATTCATCTGCGGGTCTCCAGCGAATACTGCCAAAACAAATCACTCTCCAACAAAGATGATAATCGTGTAATTATAAAAGAGTCTTAGACTTCCATCCTTCCATTTAGTTGTCCACGCTCGTTCAGTTCGGCTCATGGGAGTTTAATTTTCAGCAGAGATGCCAAAAAAATACTTCCCTCTACTTAGACCTCGCTCAAGCTCCTTGGTGACTGCTCTGAAACGCAGAATGACATCCACTAAGTAAGCCGAAGCATCTTGTTCTAAAGACCCCTCGCAGTGAAAAATCTGCTCAAAGGGAAGCTTTTCAACTCGGCAGGCAAACACGGGCAACAATGTGGAGTGTTTTAGCATCATTGGATTAACAAGTTGTGTATTTCAAAATCAAAAACTGTCTTTTTTCCTGAACTTGACTGAATAGGTTAGTTTCCTTCACCCTTCCTTCACCCTCCACACAATAAAAAGAAACAAAGCGGAAAAAACATCTGCTGTCGCATGTTTTTATAAAGTCCCTCTTCCAGCTCCCTTAAAATTGAATTATACTCCACAAAGACTTCAGAAAACCTTCCTGTCTGTGTGTGATATTGCCAGGACACTGATTTCGCACCACGCAGTGCTGCAGCGATGACAAAAGGTTACCTCCGTTTGTTACTCAGAAGCTGAAGAACATAACAGGACGACAAGCATCAAGGAAACTGTGTTTTCAACAAGTGGTAAACGCGTTTACACCAGATTTTTACTTTTTCCACAAGAAAATTGTTCATTGGAACTACTTTACTTTACAAACTCTTATTTTCATACTATTTAATCTAGTGAGCAAATATTATCTAAAGCGAGTGGGGAGGAGCACATTGTGGGGCCCTGCCTGAGTTAAAATGACCCAAAAATCACCTCCTTAACTTAGCAGAGGCTATGTTAAGATCTAAATTGAAGACATTCTTCTCTCAGTTATAAACAGCACCACAATAAGCAACGGATATGGAACACTGGTTTCCAAAAAACATTGGAAATATCATTACACTGAAATTAGAGAAAGGTCTGATATGTCTAATTCCAATTCATATATTGTCTGTGAATTTCATATGTACGTTGCAAAAGTATACATTTCCATGACTTTCAGGAACAAAATATATAAAAAATATATTTTTCTGACGAGCATTTTTTAAACAAGATTTGCGGGGCTCCAAACTGTAATTTTGGCAAATAATCTCTCATTTTACTCTACCACATCTTAGAGGCATCCTGATGCCCCTATAAATTGGAAACAGCAGCGGCTCCCTCTTGACTGAGGTCTTCACTGAGTTTTTCTGCTCAGACAACCTTCTGAGGAAGCTTATCCCCACCGCTTGTATCCCTGATCTTATTCTTTGGGTCACTACACATATTCCTCGACTACAGGTTGAGGGTGAGAATGCATATCGATCAGTGGATCAACGGTTTGGTCTTTTGGCTCAGCTCTCACCACTCACCATTACAGACTTGTGCAGTAGCCCTGAACCCCTCCCAATATCCAGCTCCATTCTTCTCCCACTCCAGAACAAGACCCCAACGTTATGTGAAAATCCTTCACTAAGGGCAACAATTTATCCACAAACTGAAGTTGACAATCCACTTTTTTCTGCCAAAGAATCACGGCCTCAGACTAAGAAGTGTTAATACTCTCTCTGGCTGCACTCTGCTTCGGTGTGGAAGGTATTGATTGACAGATCCAATGAAAAAGAGCAAACAAAATTCAATCAAAATTTCATTTTTAAAACACTAATGAGTCTAAGTGGTTATATTAGAAAAAAAAGACATGATTACTCATTGTTATTTGAATTGAAGATTCTGAAAACTTCCCATTTCACACAATTATTGAAGTTGATTTCATTACATCATGTGAATAAATCCAGGTGAGATCTTTCATCTCTGTGAAAAAAATAATAAAACACTAAACTGTCAAAGAGCAACTGCAAAAAAAAATGTCTCGAGGGAACAAATCTATGTAATTGCAGATGAATAAAAGTGAGTTAGGGGAATAAGGCAAAGATGGACAGATAACAGAAAAGCAGAGAGGACGATAAAAGGATACTCTGAATGGACTTCTCATTCCCATCTGATAGCAGGACTTCCTTCACGTCAGCAGAAATGGCAACCTGTGAGCCAGAGACAGGAAAAAGACAGAAAAAAAAAATGAAACAACACGGAACAAAAGAACAAAACCAAAAGCACTCTTAGATGAAGCAAACACGTGAACGAACACACACACGCACAATAATGACATAACCGTATCTATAAAGCTTCACTCTTGGCAGCCTGGCCCATCCCACCCTCTCCCTCCATTGCTCCCTCTCCTGCCTGCCATTTTCCTCTCTATCTTCACCCCATTTTTATGTCTGCATTATTTTAATCATTCAATCAAATCAGTCAATACTTTTATCATTGTGGCTAGCGGTGGGGGCTGCTATCTTGCTATCACTCTGTTCAGTAATTGCATTGTGACAGGGGATGATGGCAAGCGCAGAGCCTTTTCATTTGACGCTGGGTGTTTATCAGGCCGAGCCATCACTCCGTTCGCCGCTGTCACTCTGCACTCGGCTCGCCAGGCCTGCCTGATGCCCTTCATATAACTTTGCGGTGCAGACTGAAAAAGACGATGAGAAAGAGAGGGAGGGAGACCAGAGAATGAAAGGAGAGCTTTTACGCTGCGACGTGTGGGAGAGAGATGGAGATAGAGAGGTGTGTGCTCTATTCTAACCTCATCTTTCAACATTCTGTTTTTTCTTTGCCGGTGCCTTTTTTTTTTTTTTTTTACATCAGTTAGGATGTGTCAGGCTGTCAGATTTGGTTCAAGGGTGTGTGCGTGAACATTTTTACAGGTGCGAGTGCATATTGCCTCGCTAGGCTGGTTGATTCGGGGGCCCGTGTGGCCTTAAACAGCACAGAGAGAACAGTGTTTGAAGTTTTCTGAAACTAACACAGACATACATCCCGCCACACATGTTCAGACGCTGGAGGGTGTTTTGGGGGAGTCACTGAGTGCTGAACTGAACGTCCCACCATCTGCTCAAATGAGGGATGGGACCTCCAGGCTGAGCCAGAGCACCCAGCTGGAAACAGAGCCCAACCCGACAAGCAGTACCCCACACCAAAGAGATGAAAATACCTGTTTACTCTGTAGATCCATTTATCTCTGTTAAATCAGTCAGTTAAAAAAAGAAGTCAAATGTTCATCAAATGTCTTTCACACTGTTATGAGAAAAGTAAAATACAAAAGTGGCTTACTACTTGAAAATGAAGGTATGGACAGATTTGATAAATCAGACTTTTGCGGCATTTTGCTTCCTCTGGCTCCTTTATTTTTAGACATATTTACAGTTCACCTCCATGCAGGGCATTAATAGCTTAAATGTGAAGCCTCTCATAACATCATCCACATAATACAGTACCTCTCTGGAAGCTAAATGTGTTGAGACTAAACATCTCTCAGGTTCAATCAATTTTGGAAACTATATATATATATATATGTATAACAATCTGCGTCTCATCTGTGGAGGCACAAAATAAAAAAGTCCAGGATGGGAGAAAAACGTGGAATGGACGGAGGAACATAACGCAACAAGTAACAGTACGCGATGGGAAACAAATGTGGCGAAAGTGGTGTCAGTGACGGACATAGAGGGAAAGATAGAAAGAGAGGTGTGAAGGAAGGATTCCATCTCAGGCCACCAATGTCAAAACATGGTGTATTGACTGCCAAGAGATAAAACCCAGCTGTCACACACACGCACACACAGAATGGCATCTAACAGATCGATGGGACACTGACGCCTGCGATGTGGAGGGGCCCTGAAGACTGGCTAATAAACCCTATGGCTGACAGGCTGCAGCATATCTGAGAGTGTGCACGAAACATGCCATTGGTGGGCCGCTTCTGAGAAGACTTCATATATCTGAAGCCTCTTCTTTTTTTTCCCCAATTGGTCGCACTGCAAAGGAAGATGTCCCTGTTATATGTGAAAAACCAAGCAGCTTTTTCCACAACATTATGGAAATGTGACCAGGCTGTGTTGAAATTTCAAAATGGTGCACGCCTGAACTCGTCTGGATGTAAAAAGGGGCTGTCATTCATTTCAACCGTGGTATACATGATGGCTGAGGGAGGGATCTGAATTACTACGACTCTCATGTGGCTAAAAGTCACCATCACTTTACCCACTATTATGTCCGAATGAAGCCAACATTTGAGATTACGTTCTCACTTCCTTGACAGATTTATCAAGCCATTATTGGTATTTATCCGTGTCTCAAAAGGCCTTGTGTGCAAACTTGTCATCAAAACTTAAATACGAGTGTATTAAGTGGAAGACAGATCTCAGCTTAACTGTGGGGTTTCTGTGATAATGATTTTCGTCCAATCAAAGGTGAGATACAGCTTAAACTAATTGTTTTAAAAAAGAAAGCCAAAAAAGCGCTCCTGTTGAATGTTGATCTTTTCCAGATCTAGAAGTCCAACATTTCCAACAAAAATCCTGTCGGGTTAGTTATAGTTTTCATGCAGATACTCGGGCAGGTGAAAACGGGTACATGGCCTCCCCCGCAAAAAGTTTTTACAAATTTTTGTTTTTTTCATGACAGTACCCGAACCCCTTTTGATGACAAAATCTGTGCTTGTATGTGTCACTTACCATGAGCCCACCGAGGCAGGTCATACCTCCACCTAACTCGCACACGGCACCCCTGAGAGACGGAGAGGAAGACAGGGGGAAAGGGGGCGTCAGATTCACTTTGCTCAGCCAAATCCAGCAGTTTAATACCCACCCGCACATGTTCACAACCGCGCACGTGCTGTACAGTAGATGTGAAGATGTACAATATGCACACACACACTGCCCAACAGCAGTAAACACAGCAGGATAAGAAATATCAATTCAACCATCAACTTGAAAGCTGAAAACTGAACACTGAGAAGCACAAGCTCAATCACCGCGAAATCTGAGCAACACACACACACACACGCACGCACGCACACACACACACACACAGTCCTGTAGCTCACAGGCTCATTCAGCCCCTCTCTCCATCCTCTTCCTCCTTTCATCTCCCCTACCCCTCCATCTCTACCCCTGTCCTCTTTCAACCCTCCCTGTCTCCCTCCCTCTCATGGTGACCTTCACTACGCTGCTCTGATCAATAACCCTCTCTTCCTTGCCTCCCGCCTCTTGAATGTTAAAACAGGAAATCAAAGGGTGACGTTCCACCTTGAGTGGAAATCAAAAGTGCCTGGGTGCTTTTCAGCCCTGTGCCATAGGGCAGGCCAATGTGCAGCAGACAAGAGCCGGGAAAAGAGCAGCATGTAACAGCCCAGCGTGGCATGGGAAGGTGTATCCAGCATTCCCACTCAAATTTAAATCGGAGTCTGTTTTTCAAACGGTCAAGCTGACAGAAGTGAATGTTACATAGTGGTCATGTAGTTTGATATATGAATTCATGTTAATCTGAACTCATTTAACACCATCTCCTTATAATTTGTTCTTCAGTTTTACCTTCAAAATTGTAAATATTTTCAAGATAATTTATTTTTCTTCCTGCTTTTTCAGGTTTGAGTTGACAAAATAATGGACCATTTTTATATCAAAAAGCAGTCTCCTGAAATTCAGGCCGGTATCATCTTATGTGAGATCCCCTCTTTGAATGTCTTGATCAAAAATACTTCTGTCTAAGGGGCACTTTCCTACAGACAGTAAAGCTACTGAATTTGTATGGAATTTAAAAAAAAACTGAACAGATTCAAATACATAACTCACTTGAACATGTGACGTTTTTGCAGGCAGTAATGCGCCATCACCTCCTCCGATGGCCACACACCTGGAGAAAAGACACAAAAAGGCCGTCAGTCACTAAAACGCCTGGCTGTGGGTACATTTCAGCAACAATTTACTCCATTTTCTTTCATTTACGAGCATAAACTAAACATCTCTGGTGTGACAACGTGTTTCATAAGACATTAACATTGATCTAAAACACAAATAAATTGAATGTTCAGAGCAACATAATGGGAAGCTTTGTATTTTCTAGTCTGTGTTCATTCGCTTCTCTTGTGGTTTCCACCTTGCCTGTGATCCAAGGCTTCTCTCTGTCTGTTTGCCTGTCCGTCTGTCTATCCTAAATCCTTGCGACACACTCTCTCATTGGCCATTGTGTATGCAAGTGTGTGTATGAGAGAATGTGTGTGAGACAGGGGGTCCGGTGGGTGATAATCACAGCGTGCAGGCCTGTCTGGCTTATCACCTACTGTCAGCCCTTCTCCGTCTGTCGTGCATGTAACACACACTAAGACACGCACACTTGCATGCTCCGAACTATTTCCCCTCTTCCTTAGCGCACACATGTACATCTAGAGACAAACACGCACATCTTGGCAGTAGAAGAAGTAAACAGTCATTTGAATAAAACTTCAGCTTTTTTGCTTCTGGCTTTGAACAAGAAGGTTTGCCTTGGTGCAGCCGGTGCGTGCGCGAGTTGCTTTTCTTTTTTTTTTTTTAAGGAATGAGGGGATATAGATTGAGTTGGAGAAAGAAAGCAAGGGAGAGAGACGGAGATAGAAAATGAGCGAGGTAACAAGAGAAAAATGGGGAGTGTTGGAGGAGGAGAGAGAAAAGGTAGCAGTCGATATAATAAGCGGCTTACAGGCGGTCTCTCATCACCTCATGGGGCAGACATCACTGCTCTTTCGCTCTCCTTCACTGTGTCTATCTCACTTATTCACTCTGTCTCTAACTCTCCCTTCCACTCTCTCCGGTTTGGCAAGATTAGCTCAAGCAAGCAGGATTTAATAATGCCTATTGATAAAATGTCCAAATATTCGTTTTCCACATTAGAAAAAAAGACATACTTTCTACAGCTTGCCCTGACAGCACGTATGCACACACACACACACACACACACATACACACACACACATATATACAAATACAATGACAGCCTAAGCAGCTAAACTGTGTGCCCAGAGAGCATCAACACACCTACAAAGCTGACATTTCCAATTCCATCTATTGTTCTTCGTCAGCAAATAGCTTGTCACACAGTACAGAAATCTTTATATTGTCCAGTGGCACACAGGTCAGTGCTTTTATACAGTAGATAAAGCAACGCTTTTCCCCATCTTAAATTATTTTTCTTTGATATGCATATTGATGCTTTCAAACTTGACATTTACAGGATTCAAAGGTGAAGCGTGCTGCTATTCTGTTTTTTAGGCCGTCAACAAAAACAGAAGGACTAATAGAAGTTCAGCCGTGTTTCACTTCCCTGAGCATCTCCTGGCTTTGCCAGTTTGACTTCTATGTGCTCCCTGCCCAGACACTGGGCTCAAAGTAATAACTTTAAAGTCCTGCCCTGACATGTTTCTTGCATGAAGTAAATCTGTGACTTCCTCTCTCTCACCTCAAATGTGTGTGCCCAAAATTTGAAAAAAAAGCCATAGATTATCATTTACACTGAGGTATATTAAATTTTACACATCAACCACATGAAAGCCTTATTTGAATAAAACATAAATAGCTGTAGATAAGTATAAAAAACAAAAATAAAAACAAATTTCTTCATAGTGACTCTATCCAGCATAGCATTGCAGCACTATATGAGACCTACAGGATTAAACCAGAAAAGCTTTCTGATTGCCAAGGTTCAGCTTATTGTAATTACATTTTTACATGAGATACAAGCATGAAGTGTTTTTCTTTTGATGAATCCTCAAAGTTGCTTCAACTTTGGCCCCGACCCCTTTTGATTGTGTGTTCACATTAAACATAATGGCTTGGGAACACACACCTTTGCCCTGTGAAATGACAGGTCAGAGCTTCCCCTTTGTGTCAACATTCAACACTTGACATGCGGGGTCACCCAGAACATCTTGGGTAGATGAACAGTAGAGGGTGGTAATGTAACATTAAACTGCATGTGATCCAGCACTTAACACAAGCAGAGAGCAAAAAAGAAGGCTTTGATTATGTCTTTATGCTGCTGTTTCTGATGATGTGTGCGATGATGGAGGCCTTTTAATCGTTCTATAATGATGACAGAGGAGAAAAGCTTCAAAGCACCGTTATCTAAGTCGTCTGCACATCCCTTGAGGGATTCTTACATCTATATGTGTGAACCAAATATGTTGCAAAATCTGTCATTGTTACAAAATTAATGCCAATTTACCCTGAATCCTGTAGTTCACTTTACTTTAGTCATAATAAAGCAAAGTGTTAGTCAGGGCTTCGGACCCTCCATTTCCGTCCATGGACTAGATTAACTTTTCTCCACTTAAAGCTGTAAACCAGCGTGTGTGCAAGAGTGTGCAAACACATGTATTTGTGTGTAAGAGAAAGAAAGACAGCTTCAAGTAATGAAGCTTTGCAAAGCATATGAGGATCTGATGGATAATCTCTAGTTCCAATAACATTAATAGCCCAGGGTGAAAAGAACTTTGTGCGTGATGTGTGTAGGTACATGTGTGGCAGCATGTGGTGTCTGCTTGTGAGTTTTTGTGTGTACGTGTGTGCTTGTGAGCCTCCCAGGTCGAGGTGCACTGTAGGAAATGAGGGGATCAGGAACAGAGAGTAGATTACTCTTCCTGAGGATAATGAAATTATTTCTCACCTTCAATTACTAGATGAAGAAAAGGAAACAGTGTAGTTGTGAGTCTGTGAATTGTTTTCTTTCTTTTTTTTCTTTTGCTTAATGTATTTATTGGTTAATCCTGGATGTCCTCTGTGCTGCTGTGAGATTGTGTACCAGAAACACTCAACTCTGTGCTGGAACTGATAGTTTTGGGATAGGAAAATGTTGGGGTCCTCTTTACAATGCTTATGAGAGATTTATGAGAGCCTGATCCCCAACCTTCAGCATATGTTCTGTAACAGTGTACTGAGGATGGGACACGTGTTGAGCAAGAATTTTCAGCTGTAGCCACCCTTTGGAAATACTCCCCTGTCCTCAACATGATCCTTCTACATCCTGATGACCTGGAGCTAACCCCCGGTCACTCCAAGACTTAACACAACACTAATCTGGCTTCAGTAGCTGTCAGTAATCACATGCACAGGGACGGAATTATCCATCCGCTTCTCAGTTTTCTTCCCATTGCTTATCCTGATTTAGATTTTAGTGGTACCATGCTAAAAAAAGGGTATCCCGGTGATCCAAGCATCTTTCACACCACAAATGTCTTCTTGATTTTCTGAGGAATGCTGAAAGATTCAAAGGCGAATGAGCCAAGAGCAGAGATTGAATTAGCTAAAGGGCTATTTCGAGTACCTAAAGGGGATTCAGACGGGTACTATTATACTATCTCACTAACTAAGCCAAGTTAAGCTAAAAGTACTTGAGATGAGGCTGTTATTCTGTTCTCAGTACCAAGACTTAATTAAAAAGAGCCCATATACTTTCATTTAAAAATGGAAAGATGCTTAAGATAGTATGTGTGTGGAAGCAATCTTACTGCTTTTCAGATTGTTAAAATGCTGAATGTTTACAAAGTTGAAGCACTCATCATGTACTCTTACTGTCCAATATTAGTGGTCCCCTAAAGGCCCCACAGGATGCATATTGTTTCTGACAACTGTGCTTTTAGCATCACAGAGATTGGTGTAGAATCAACTTGTCGGCTTTTGTGTTTCTATTAGTAGGCTTAACTGTACTGGCTAACAAGACATGTCACTTTGGTGGAAATTGTTGGGTTTCTGTAGTTAACTTAAGAGTAGGGTCTGACCTGCTCTGTTTGGAAAGCGCTGTGAGACAACTGTGATGTGGCGCTATATAAATAAAATTGAATTGAATTGAATTTAACTTTGGTCAACAGTTTTTGTTAACATAGTGTGGCTTTGTCTCCTTTATCTCTAGAAGATATCTTCCTGTAGAGACAAAAATAAATAATTTGCCGCGTATGTGTATAGAGTGGTTAAAATAGTAAGAAAACTGCAGCCGAGGTAAGTAAAACTGTTGTGGGATTGTAGAACCTGGAGAAGTTTTAAGGAGTGTACAAGGAGTAAAACGGCAATTCTCTCATGGAATGAATAGAAGAGATGGAGAATAGGAGAGGAGAGATTTAAAGTCAAAGAAATTGTATGGAATAAAGACAGAGGAGAAGTAAATGGAGAGGAATGACAACAAAAAAAAGACCAGAGAGAAGCAGGAGAGGAGTAACGGGAATAAGAGGAGTAGGAGGAGGGAAATGGATGCAAAGAAATAGACAAATATCAAAGAGGAAGTGAGAGAGCAATGTCAAGATGGGGTTAAGTGGGCCGTGATGTTGCTGTGCACACACACGCACACACACACACACACATGCACACAAGCTTCTTTCACAACCACATATTGATGCACGCAAACACACAGCTCTCTTTTACTCTCTTATACACAGTGTATTGCTCTCCCCTCAGGCCCAGCGTGTTTTCAGGCTCTGTAGCTCTCTGGTGGTGATCCTTCTCCACATTAAGTGAGGCCTCAGATAATTCCTAAGCCTCCTCCATGGCCGATCCAATAAGGGATAAGGCTCTCGGCTAGCCATGATCAACTGACAATCTGTCCTCTCACACGGCTACTTTAGTGGAAGCCAGGATTACCCCAGCAAGCCCAGGCAGTGTATACGCAGTTCATAAGACCACCTAGCTGTGTGCTTGAGTGGGAGTTTCGGAAAAACAGGTGAGCAAAAGTCACGAATAAAATCATTATTCTTTTAATTTATTGGATGCCAGCCATGTCTATCGGTCTGTGGTTAGAGCTCGTGTCTTATCCTTGGTATAATCTTAATGTTTTCCTGTGTGAGCTCGAACAGATTGGCTGTGCGTGATGAAATGGTATTGTGACATGGAGTTTGTACAGCAGCTCCATATTCACAGGGACTTTCTCAAACTCTTTTCCATAATCAAATCTGATGGGCTGCATATATTGCCATTTAACTATTGCCATTTCCAATAATTCCAAGCATCTGGCAAATGACCTGCTGCAGCTGAACACTGAGCCGCTAGACATTGTCGAGCACCTGGCGTTGACCCGTCCACATGTGGTGTTACGTAGAAAGTGAGTCTGTGGAAGATCTTTTTGTAGAGGCAAACTTTTTTTTTTTTTAGAAATGGCTCTTTGTATTGGCAAGGAGAAGCCTCGGTGACAGGTAAAGATGGATACGTAATCATCTCCACCATCCGAAAAACAGTAACACGCTCTATTAGAAAGCTCTGAAAGCTGTGATGGTATACTCCACCTCCTGGGACCATCACAGAGACCAATAAGCTGATGTAAATCTGACCTATATGGGATAGCGTCTACTGACCTATCACTGTCCTGTCCGTGACAGGGTAATAAGAAGAGAACTGACCAACCAAAGTCTGAGACTGAGCTTTAGAAGCAGGGGTCTACCACACCAGACAGGACTCAGAGCGAGGGAAATTACCCAGGCAGGAACATCACACATGGAACGCCGTAATCAAGAATAAGTAGTGTACAGGAACATATGTGGTCAGATTTAATTTAAAGTGAAAGGGGAGATGAGTCCAAAGGTAGTGGAGACTGACAGAGCGAAGATCCTTTGGGACTTTGACGGCAACTTCAAGAGGATGAGATCATTTTTAAAATCTTTATATAGAAATAGAAAATATTTGCAAAGAGCAATGGAAACCGTAACACAGGATTCAATTAAACCGTCAGCTGAAATTGAGTCAAACAAAAATTGATTTTAATCTGTATGAAGAATCTGTTTACCAACAATGCAAAACACCAAGATTACAGAGGGTCTTCAGAATTTTTCATCCTGCAATCCATAACACGAGTTCCTACCCAAGTCAAGTGTTTGAAAGCAGAAAGGCACAAGTCAACAGGGATAAAGAACAAAAAGAACAAATATGATTTATTTATATCCAAGCATTTTGAAATCTAAAAAGGCAAAAATGGTTTATGGCCTTTCAGGACCTTCATCTCCTGATAAAACAGATATGACTTTATAAAAGCAGGACCTATTAATAGCAGCATGTTAATATTAATAGCAATTACAAAATGATCAGACTGCCATGCTGGAATGGTAAACACACAAGCTGTGAATAGACTGTTTAGATAGCCTATTCGCCTTTCACCAGAAGAGCCAGGCAGTGTGCGATAAGCATCGACATTCTAGCCAACAGAGTCCGCCTTGGAGACACTCCTGATCCTTTTTTCCATTGAAATAGGCTCATTTTAGCACACACTCGCCAGCACACACCCACACGTGCACGCAAACACACACGTGCACACACACTTGGAGGACTGTGCAGGGCTTCGATAAGCGTGGCCCTTCTCTCCTCTCTCTCTCTGAGTAAACATCGTTTTGGATTAGGCAGAGTATAATGAGAGCAGGGGGCTATCTGCCCACCACGCCTGCATTGTGGCCCCCCGCTCCTCTCTGAGGGGGCCGGGACCAATCTTTACTCTGCTATTTATCCCCCTCCTCTGATAGCTTACTTATCTGCTACAAAATGCCAGGGCTGACTGCCTGTCTAACTGCCTCCGTAACTGTCTCAGTGTTTCTCCACCTGCCTGTCTGTCCGACATTTCGTCATAAAGCTTAAAAGCTTCCAAGACAAATGAATGTCTATGTCTCAACATTCGTGCTTTCTACCTGTTTTGGTACTGTACTGCATTTGGTGTGAGGTCATAGTGCATTAGCCTGGTACAGAGAGAACAAGAGCAACAGATTTTTTTATAGCTAAGAGTAGCAGAATCCCAACAAAACATGTCAAACCTGCAAACGTGTGCGTTTACCCCAATTTAAAAGGTAGGAGTAACAGGTAAGAACAATAGATATGTAATAATATTGTTTCAGGATCCTGTCATGTCACCAGGGTGCTGTTCTACACAAAACAGTTCTGCACAAAACAGAAATATTCAGAAAAACTTTTTAAAACATTTCAGAGGTTTTATAGTCATTAAATTGAGAGTGACTTGATGGAGTAGATGATTCACACTTCCTGTTGGATGCCAGCTGGATTGAGGGATTACAATAAGGCCAGCTATCATTAAGATGAGCTAGCTGGGCCTTCTGTAGTTAAAGATTGATTGAATATCCATCACATGAATCCCAGCACTGCAATTCTTGAGGACGGTATTCACCTACAAAGGTCTGAGACACCTCCGAATAAATATCACAAAAACAGTAAGTCGTTAATTATTCAACAGAAGAGCAAAATATGACAACCCAGTCAATATTTTGTTATGTTTATGAAAACCAGAAAACAAGTGTGCATTCAGTATTTATATCTTTAAAAATTCCAAACTTAGTTTTTTCTTTTTGAAAGAGTAATTCTGCTCAGTGGGAAAATATATAGCTGGATTCTGTTGGATTCAATTTGTTGCTTTTTTCTGTCTGCCGGGTGAAAGTGGTTTAGTTGTAATGAAACAAGCTTAACAACAACATCATGGACTAGCTGCCTTCAACACCTATCCCATCATGCCATGCACTTCTGCTGGACATGAAAAAGAGGTAGAGTGCACACTTGATGAAACTACATCTGGTGCTAAACCACTGTCAAGACAGGGTGTGAATTATGGGAGACAAAAAATAAAGGAAGTGAGGGTCACTGGAAAAGAGTTGGAGGAAGGATGCACAAAGGAAAAGAAAGGAGGAGGAGTAGGAACAAAAAAGGAGCGGCACAGATTTACAGAGAGGAGGAAAAAATCGAATGAAATGGGGCGAGAGACGGAAACAAAAAGAGGGTCTGATGTGCAGCTAATAGCTATATAAGCCTGGAGGTGTGAGGTTTAGCTGGCAGAAGAGAGCTCTGCCGAGCGTCCCTCGGAGATTGGCATACAGAAAGTGACACAGGCCCACGTGAAAACCGCACATTACACCACACATTACACCACACATTACACCACACAAACCCACGCTCAAAAACAGTGTACGGACCTCCACAGATTGCATCCCTCTACTGTGCTGGCAAAAGACAGCTGTGGCAAATTACAGGGTGTCATCTGCACCAAACTATCCAGTTTTCTTGAACGTTGATGTATATAAATAATTAGAAAAAGAGAGGGCTGTGGTCGAGAGAGAAAAAAGAAAAATGAGAGAAAGGCATAGAGAAAGAAAGAAGTTATATAAAAAGTCCTGGTTTAAGTGAGATTGTCAGAATAAAATCATCTTAAATTCCTTTCTTCTACTAAAGTATAAAGTAAAGCATGAATAAAATATACAAAAGTATTGGAGGTAAAGAACACTCCCAGTCTAAGAGTAAACTTAGCTGCACCTAATAATTGCATTGATAAACACAGATTCTGTAGATTCTGTGACTAAAGTTTAAATTTAATCTTCTGAGATGTTTTTCCTGGGCAGGGCGTACCAAAGGCCAGTGAGCCAGGGCGTTAGTGTAGGACTTACGAGTATGAATGGGACTTATAAAACAGTGGTGGGAGTAGGCTGAGCATCAAAGAGTCTGCCCGGTGACTGCACTGATGCTTTAAACATGAGAATCAGATTTTCTATTTCAGTGAAGAGGTGCTGAAGGGAAAAGAGAGAAGAGAGGGGAAGAAATAATACAGAGGAAAGAGATTACAGGTACCAAAGAAAAGGGTGAGGAGGAAAACATAAGGGAGGGAGAGCGGTCTGGCTTGGAACGACCGATTGTCAGTGTTTTTTGTTGTTTCATTATTTATTTATTGATTATATTTTGGGGAACAGGTAACGTTAGGCCTCATCCAAGTTCTATTCGGTGATTGCTACGATACAGCTTTGACACTTGGAATTATACAATCCTCCCTGGTTATATCACAGTCAGAACAGCCATGTGCATGGTCGATTTGCCCCCACATCTGGGCCTCGGTAGTCGTATCAGGCATAATGCATCAACAGTGTGACTAAAAGACATCACTCAAGACATTCTGTGGGAGGTCATCAAGCACTGACGGCAGAACCCAATTCTCTGTGCAGGCTGGTGGATTTCCAGAGACAATATTTTGAGGCGTGTGGCTCTCTGACAAAATTACAGACAGATGTGTGAATGACAGCAGCCTTGTTGGGAAGACAGTTGTATTAATATACTTTTACAATTGCAAAAGATGCACAAAGATTCACTTTGGAGCATGTGCAGAGCATCTTGTTCCACTTGATCCCGTTTACTCAACAGATACTATATTTCTCATGTACCTGACAAAAAAAATAAATGACACTGCATGTGAAAATTGTGAGTGGAATTTTGGGAGAAAGCTCAAAAAAAAAAGCCACATTCCAACCCTTGGAAAGAGAAAATAAACTATGTCAAACAGGGTAAAATATTTCTTTATCTCTCAATTTTAAGTGTAATATTGGTAATAATTCTCCAGTAGAACTAATCCCAGAAGGTCCTGCACAGCGAGAAAAATGTCAATACAAACACTGACTTTGATTTGACTTTTTTTCATTGATCGCCTTCTAAATCTTAAAAAAAAAAAAAATTTTAAAAAAAAAAAAAACCTGAGTATTTGGCAAGAATGACAAGTGGACTAAAGCTACATGATGATGTGACAGCAAGGGCACTAAAATGTTCTCCGAGTTGAAAAGAGAAAGGCTGAACTTTTGAGCAAAGCCCTGTGATATGATGGGGGGGGGGGGGGATGGGGGGGGTGCGGGACGAATGGTTGGGTCAAGGCGGGTTTGGGAGCACAGGTGGCCGAGCTTTCACTCTTTACCGGAGCAAACCGCAGTTCCACAGACTCCCAGTGAGACGCGTGCCTGTGCCATGCTGCTGTGTCTGTAGGCATTTCAAGTCAGTCGGTGTTTGTGAATTTGCGTGTGTGTGTGTGTGTGTGTGTGTATATAATGGGGGGGTTTTACGGCTGCGTGTGTGTGGAAGGATGCCCAAAGGCTCCCTGTTTGCGGGCGTTTCACTGGAGAGGCAGATGAGCGGGGCAGATGTCCTCGGGCATCTGGCAGTGCAGAGCTTTATCTGAGCTGAAATGATTTAGCCGTCCATTTTGGAGCACCAACCCAGAAGCAATGTCAGCCCTGCCTTCTTCTCTGTCTTCTCTCTGTACACTTTTCCTCCCTTAAATTTTTTTCACTTTTCGTCACTTTGTTATTTTGTCTTTCTTTTTGTTTCTAATTCTCCGGTTGCCCCCTTTCATCCTCCCTGCCTTTGCTCAGTTGATGGCAACTGGAAACAAAAAAAGAGAGTCAGAAAACAAGAGAGTGGTCCGCGTTGTCCACCGTCTCAAGGGGCTGCCAAGTGGAACAGGTTTTTATGAAAACCCGCTAATCAGAAAAAAATATCCAAGAAGAGTTCGCTCACCAAAAATCAAGTATAACTTCATCATTAAGACAGCAGAGAAGTTTAAACTTGATGCAACTTTACAAAACGCATAGTTATATTTCAAGTCTTTCAGATGTTCGTGTGTTCATGTATTAAATTCAGCTTTTATTAAAAAGTGACTACCTATACTTTAGAGTTAACAATCAAGTACATTTGAAATCATTCCTTTATCACAGAAACTAAAAATATCTGAAAATCTTTTTCATTTTTCTTAAAATTACTTATTCATCTTTATTAATCAAACAATGCTTATTTTCTACTCACTTTCAGCCAGGTCATCAACTGATTGAACATCAAACCGTTTCTATGCAGTGGAATGAAAGAGTGGAGGTACAATTGAATTTCATTATTCATCATTGTGTTTAAGGTGTCTTCTCATCCACTGCACTGAACGATCCCTTGAACCCTGAGCACTACCCTGACATTAAGCCACATTTTCCCAGCAACGTGAGGACTTTCAGGTGTCAGGAATGCCATAGCTAATCCACGTGGAGGTTCCCTTGTATTTCACTTCCCACACCGAGCCTGACGTATTTATCACCCTGACAGAATGCTTCTTACGTTACACGAGATTATCAGGGAAGAGACAAGCTGATCTTCCCCAATCAAAGCAGTAGCACTCCGGGTGAGGCCCACCGAGCCACCGGGCCAGAGATGTCACCTTTCCCACTCCTCCCCTTACCTCTCTCCACGCATGCTCCCTCTCCTCATTTATCCCCCGTCTCAAACCCTTTTCCACCGCTGCTCAGCACTCTTTCCTCTGTCTCTCTTACGTTTACCACCCCTGCCACATGGGGAATTAAGTGGCATTACGGGGAAAGACTTCTAGCTGAGCTTAACTGCATTACATGAGCAGGTAATATACCCTGAGAGAGTGTGTGAGAGAGAAAGGAGACAGTGGGTGGAGGAAAGAGGTTGTCTCGTGAGAGAAAAGATGGAGCAGGAGGGAGAAAGAAAGAAGGTCTTAAGTGAATTGTCAACTCAAAGGCTCTAATCATGGTGAAAGCTCTGGACAAAGAGCACCCATGGACGACAACGGAGCATTCCCTGGGGGTAACGAAAGGCCACTTAGCCCTCTATGACTCCCCCTGTAGTTTTGTCTGTCTGAATCTGTCCATTTCTCTCACTGTAAATCGAGGCAGCGCTCTTCAAACTAATACATGTCCAAAAAAAAAAAAAATCTGAAGAAGAATGGAAAGGGAAAGGAATGGACGAATGGGGTAAAATAACAGAATATAGATATTGTCACCTCATAAATATGCATCATAAACAGACAGATGAGTGGGAAATGAATGATCTGGCCAACAGGAAACATGAATAGCATGTAATACTAACACATCGGGTTGTAGGGCAGAAAGCAAGCTGGTTTCTAACAGTGCTTTATCTAAAGACTTCATAGGGAGCAGTTTTACATTTCAGGTCATCAGCTAGAATAGAAACAATGCTCATTTTTCATTTTAAAAAAATTCCATTTTCATTTTTACATCTAACAATCTTCCCTTTAATCCACAAGTGTCTGATTTATGCATAAAATTAGCCCTCAAACATCTCTGTGTGTAGATGTATGTCGTTTATTGTACGTAGCTGAACTCCTGCACTGTCAGACGTGTTTTTCATAGGTGAGGAAGCAGAGCAACACAGATGGCATAAACAGTGGCAAAGACTTGGAGGAAGACCAGTGGAAAAACTGAAAGAGACCTCTACTTGAACAAGAACATGAGTATTTAGAGGAAGGGTAAGAGTTTAAAACTACCCAAACTTCGGGTTTTTCTCTCTCTTAAACATTATAGATATACATCTATATAAAAATGACCTAACTTAAATCATAAATCTTGCCCACTCTTTGAATCCTTGCAATACTTTCAAGGACCCCATTGAGGGTGACTTCTAAACCTTGTTTTTTCTGCCCATCAGATATAACTTTATTAATATTACACAACATTAAACATTATTGTTCTTTGTTTACCACATCTTCATTTCAGTTTAATCATGATTGTGTATTGTTACTCTGTGGCAAATATAAATCCAAACCCCAAAAGTGCCGAAAACAGTGATCCCTTCCTTCCACACGGTCTGAGAGCATGAGGAAGTTGCTTATCATTCAGCCAAAGTACAACAAACAAGAAGGAAACGCCATAAGAGGGCATGAGGAAAGACAGAGATGGACAGGAAATAAAAGAAGTGCAGCACAAAGACGCTTGCCCTGAGCTCAGAGGATTCTCTCACAGAGCCGCTCTGGCCTCCACTCAGGCCCTCGGCAGCGCTGCAGGACCTCCACTTTCCATAAAGCCCATAGGCAGATCACTGGCTCCCCAGGGCTCAGCAGCCATGATGGCTCTATTCACCAGTCCTACTAATGCTATGCTGATTGTTTGAGCACAGCTAGCATGTTGTGTGGCTAAGCATGGGTCATTTCCTCGTTTCCCCAATGTCTCTTTTCAAATGTCCAGGCAGGGATTGCCTTTGCTGGGGCCATGGGGAGCCACTGATGGTGACTTGAGAAGGAGGTTTCTACAAGCGAGGAGTCAAAGAGGAAAATCACAATGGTGCACACACACACAATCAGTGGCATGAAATCATAATGCAAAACGCAGAAATAAAAAGAGTAGCCGAGTGTCTTCAGAGTTCCAGGTAAAATACACCACAAAGTTGCTTGTGCACCCTCCGGAGAGTGTCCATTGTGCAAAGTGACAAAAGAGCACTCATACAGCCACGCTTAAACATAATGGCTATGGCCTCTTGGCCCTCTATTGTACCCCAGAGGACCTCCACCTACACATATATGTGTGCATGTCGTAAAGTGGGCTCACTCAATGCAACCTGTCTGTTCTTTGGTTTAAAAGTAGCCCAGCCACCCTGTCAAAGAAAAATAAATACTTCTGTCATTCATTCCTTGTTATGGACATTACATTTCCTAGTACAAAACATGACCCACAATCCTTTGTGCTTGTCCACACAAATTATTGATAAACACCGGTAGAACTTTAATTTGTCTGTTTTTGGTCTAATAAAGTAGCCAAATTGGAAATTTACAAATTATGAATAAATAGTGAATGTTCAAAATCTCTGCACTGCTTTTCTTGTAGATCAGTCAATGTGCTTCCACACTCTTGTCTGTGTGCAACACATTTTTGTCTGAAGAGTTCTTTAGGGGCAGCATGAAGTTCAGTGTCTTTCCAAAGAACAGGGATATGTGGTCTGGGGATGCTGGTTATCAAAGTACTCCCGCCCTGATTGGCAAACAACAGCTCTCCCCCTGAGTCACAGGTGTAGACGTAATCACAGTGTAGTTCATGTAATCACCAAAAAAACAAACATTTGTGATTACTGCATCCGCACACTGTGTCTCTATCATGTTTTCACCAGCCATTAGATATTTGCCATTATCTAAACTTAATCCCGGTGGCTTACATCAAATTTTGGTCAGTTGAAATGACTCGTGCTGATTTTCATTTTGAGGTGCTAAAAATCTTCCTAACATTGTATTTTTCTGTGATGATGCATTTACATTGCATTCAGCCGCAGCTCAGAGTGGTCGTCTGCCAATCAGAAGACGTTTGATCCTGAGGACAATACTCGAATCATGAAAATTTCAAATTTCAAACCAGTTAGCATAACTGGTTGTAAGCTGTAATTTCTCAAAATAAACCGCAGTCATTCTGTTGGACAGAATTCAATTTTACTAGCATGATAAACAGAAGTTGGACATCTTTCATTATTGACATTTTCCTAAAAGAACCATTAAAAACTTTACAAAAGAAATCATTCGAACTTCAAGATCAACCCAAGTCAATCAAGTCATCAAGAAAATGACATGACCGAGGGATTTCAACCAGAATAACAATGCTTTGTTTTAAAAAAAGCACGGATGAGACTTGATCAATTTGAGTACAAAGACTCATCATAAAAGTTTTAATCGACAAGCGGAGAACGTTGTATTGTAACTGGACACGGAACGCTAAAATGGATATTCTCTGTGAGGGATTGGAACGGATTATAACACCTCACACTTTGGGTGTGTTTGCATCTGTGTGTGAGGCTGCCCACGCAGAACAAAACGCACCCACTACGGCAACATATTACTTTGTGCATTCACACGGGTTTTACTGCAGAGCAATATTGCCAAATCCCATTGTCCTGCCCGGTATACTATTTTCCCCATTAATTTATCAATTTTGACAATTTCATTTAATAAAACATCCAAGCAAAAGAGCAAGCGTATGATATTGCAATGAAGCAGACTGATCTTTATGCTGTATCCAAGTAACTAAATTGATTACAAAGTGAGAAGCATTTGGGATTGTCTGATTCAGCCCAGCAGGTGATATCGACTGATCCATAACCTCACAGTTTGCTTTGCAGTAATTAATCGGAGCAGCATGCCACTATGTCTATTCAGTAGTCACTCAGATAACCCCTCGTTTTTTCCCCACAAACATCAACGTGACTAGAAAGAAACAAACTCATTTTGTCACAGTGCTTGTAATATTTCAAAACCTAAGGCTTGGTAAGATAACTGAGGCTATTACAGTCTTCATGTGGTACTTAAAGAATATGGATGTGGGGAGGAGATCCAAGCAGTTTTCTCTGTGGCAAAGCATCTATGTGCGAGTTTCCGGAGCATTTGGAACGTCGGTGAAGGCTGAAAATTTCCGATGAAGATTCCAACTTTCTTTGGGGTGATGATGTAGGTTTGATTGACTGTACTGTTCGATAAGTGGCATCTGTGAGGGAGGCACACTGACAACAGCCACCTGTCAGAGGGGCGAGGTGGATGAGAGGGGAAGAGCAAACAGACACACACGGACACACACAGGGAAACAGCTGGGGTCAGTAATTGTGTGGGAGGGTAAGTTTCTCTCATTCTTCTTGTTTGCTTTTCCTCATCTCTCCTGTTCTCTCCGTCTCTCTCTCACACACACACACACACATACCCCTGACACAGTGACACACCAGTCATCCCAATCACCATCCGACACGACCAGTTTGATTCGAGAAACCACCATCCTGAGCAGGGACAGTGTCAGCTGTCAGTTAGGGGAGGTTTTAAAAGTTCACAGCATTTGCAGGTGGTGCTTCTTAGTATATTAAACTGTTCTACTCCACCCCTGGGGAGCAAACTTAAGATTGCACATAGACACAGGCACTAAACCATGCACACCCTCGCAAACGCAGTCTAAATTTGCTGAACCCAAACTCCACAGAAAAGCACACATCCACACACAAAGGCACACAAAAGAGGCTTGAATAAAAAAGCAATATGAGATAGAGAATAAAAATGCATTGGTGTTGCCCTGTATCAGACAGAACGGAGCAACACTGAGATTAAGCGTCATACTGCTGAGAGAGAGAAAGAGATGTGAATAGTGAAAACCAAGATATCATCCATTCATTTTAAACAGGGGTGGGTTGTGATTGAAAAAGCAAAACAGTGAATGAATCTGTGTGTGTGTGTGTGTGTGTGTGTGTGGATGTGCGCGTGTTTGCATCCTGGCTCCCGGGTCGTGGCAAACACACCGACACAAAATAAACAGCGCTCAATCTCCCGGCCGCTGATTGCTGCTCTGGTGTCAAGATAAGTCCCGGGCCAGCGGCAGCCGGGACTGTCCGCTCCTCTGACAATGGAGGGCAGAGGAGGAGAAGCGAAAAGGGAGACTCAAAAACTGACCGTCCCTGTTCTGCGTGTGGATGCTGGCTTCCCTTTTAAAAATACACTATCAGCAGAGGAGCCGTCTTTTGCTGCAAAAAACTGCTGCGTAGCTATGACAAACATTAAGAGTTTTCAGGCAGAAAAAGTACTAATGTGGATCTATCAAGCACCATTTTCAATACAAATTTCCTGCTTCTCTAGCCATTAAAAAATGCTCATGGAGGACTATATCATAAACACAGTAATTTACCTTCCAAAGTCACCCCTGATTTTTCTTTGTTAATGCCATGAAACTTGTAATGTATAAAAACATACAGAGATGCAGAATAAAATACAAAAAACTGATTTTTTTCGTGAAAATAAACTTCAACAGTGTAAATAGGTAACAAAACAAAACAAAAAGTCCTCCTCCGGCACCGCCCATCCTATAGAAAGCGATGCCTCTCATTCCCATAGGAATATTGCAGGCGTGACAAGCGCGTGTAAACACACACAGGCGGAGAGCTCAAATCTACTCACAGGGAGCTATTAAGGCGAGCTATTAAATTGTCAGGCACAACAGAGAGGCTGACAGGAGCGAAACAGCGTGCGAGTGTGCATATATACGGTGACAGGGAGGAGAAACCATGTGGCAAGCCACCCAGCAGAGCCTCCACTGACACAGCTGTAGTCAGAAAAGGAAAGGCAAAGAAAGAAAACAATTCCTGCTTGGCAGCTAATTTTACTTGTCGCGGGGGGGATGAGATTCCCCTGCCGGATCAAATTGTCAACGTCACCCCGAAAAGTTGACGCTGTTGTGCACACAGGTGGGGAAATGTGTGCGTGAATACAAGGCAACTTTTGCACGGCTGTTTCAGGTGCAGGTGTCAGATTAAATCGAGATATTCACTCAACAGTTTGCTAGAGTTCTTGTGTTGTAGGTGTCTTCTGTACTAACAGAGAACTTTGCTCTGTTAAGCGTTAATAACAGCAAGGCTTGACAATGTGATTAAGAAAAGTCATAACAGAATGCTATTATGTCCAAAAATTCAATACATTCAAGGTAATCCTTGAACTTCTTCATAAAATTGCACGAGGTGAAAAATGTTTCCATTGATAGACAGGTCAAGTAAAATGTATATAAATGTGTGTATATATATATATATATACATATATATATATATATATATATAAATGGCCTTTCCAAAGAGAAAATGCTCCATATTGGAAACTCAGTGGTATTGCTTGAGGTGAAAAAGGAAATTAGTAACTGTACCGTTAATAAACTCTGGTTTAAGAGGAATCAGCATTGCCTATCCACAACCTGTTAAATGCTACAGCGTCGACGCGAACTGATCTCCAGTTACTATGTAGCTGTTTCATCATCAGAACGCTTCTTTATTTTTTCCCCTCGATAACACCTCACAGGTGACAAACCCAACAGAGGTGAGGACATATTTAACAATCATCTTTTGCTTCAAAGAAGTTTCTCAAAAAAAATCTTCTTCCTTCCTTTCCCCATTTTCTCGGATCAGGGAACGATCAGTAAAAACGTATCTTACTTAATGCAGTTTTGAAGCAAACATTTCTCAGTCTGAACGGACACAGCTGGGCATGGACCAGTAAGTGGGCCAGGGCTCTATCAGTCTGCGGATCTGTTGGGCTTGTAACCTGCGGCGACAGGTCCTTAACGCGCCGTGTGGACGGAGCCGTAACAGATGCCCGGCTAAGTGCCTGATTAAACCTTAATGTGCAGAACGAGCCGTGTGCAAAAGCGGGGAGGATTTTTTTTTGCGAGTGTGTGTGTGTGATGTACCGAGGATCCGAGATGGACGTGAGCCCTCCAGCAAGTCAGAGGCCATGCCAGCTGCTTCCCTCCCCAGAGACGGAGCCCTGAAGCTGGGCAGTGAGGCAGGGTAGTCGGGAGTCATAGCACAGCCACAACACAAGTGGCATATGTGATGCGACACTCCACTTATCAAATAAGATTTCATTTTCTAATTATACTGCTATACCCCAACCAGTGCATGAAGCGCACACAGATAATAATTTGGCCCGTGAAATACATTTGAAAACAGCTTTTGAGACAAAGTCAAACTTCCTGGTTTTAGGTACGCACCTGATAACACTCGCTTTGTGGGCGACACAAAGAACTTAAGCTTGCCTAACACACTGCCAAGTGAACAGTAAACATTTAGGAAAGAAGCTGACAGCAGTTGTGAGTAAAATCCACAATGCACGCGTAGACAACGTTCCTTCTTTGAATGCCCTCAAAAATGAAACTACCCGCCATGAATGAGATGGATTCTGTGTTGTTTGTGTGTGTCCAGGAGATATGAGTTGTTGTGTGGGTCAACAAGCCAGCAGCCAATAATTTACCCACTGACAGAAAATTTCATCTGCCTATCATCCTCAGCCTCCCTCCCTCCCACTGTCTCTACCTCCATTCCTCTCTCTAACTGATTATGCCGTCAATACGGTGCGGATGAGAGGAGCTGACAATTGACCAGCCTGGATCAATATCAGCTAATAAGCATGTCAGGAGAGAGGAGAAAAGAGCAAGAAATCGACTGAGAGACAGAGAGAGACAGAGACAGAGAGAGGATGAGTAAGAAAGTGACAGAGAGAAAAAGCCAGTTTGATCCAATTCGGCTGTTTGGCGTGTGGAGGTGTAAGTGGGATGATTGGCCTGTTATTGCTGGTTTAATGTTAGGCAATCAGAACCATAGTGGTCTAGATATCAACAAACATCCATCAAATTGTCCCTTCTTCGTCTTGATACCACCTCCTCTGCCTGGCCCCGCCTGGACGCTGACAAACAACACAACAACAAAGAGAGCTGAGCAATGGTGCCATTTAAAAAAACCACAGGGAGGTTGAATTGATAGCCTTGCACCCGCAGCACGAACCCAAAGAAAACACACTTGTTTCAGGGTTTTTTTTTTGTTTGTTTGTTTGTGCTGGGGAGATCTTCACTTATTTTTTTATTTTCCTTTCTTCGCCGCCTTTCTCCATCCTTCCCTCTGGCAGAGGAGCATGCAGTTGTTGATGGTGATATAATAACACAGTCAGGTGTCCGTGGTCAATTCCCCGTCATTTGGACTTTTGCGTAAATCACAGAGTATTTTTCTCTTCGTTTCTTTTTACTTTCTCCTTTCCACGGCTCGATCTGCCTTCTTTTTACCTGAAGGTATCATTTTCTTTTGCTCAAATTACCTTTCCTGTGGCCTCCAAGATGTCACAATTGAGAGTGTTGTATAGATACTGATGGAAGCTTTTCTGTGTAAATGCAGCACTGCTCCTTCCCCAACAAGTCCAACTACTTAGGCTAATACAGACTCCTAAAGAGGAGGAGGAAGATAAATGACTTCCTACATTTACTGAAATGCTGCTCGACTAACTACCAGGTTAAATAAGAGACTTCTAAAAATCCTGTTTTAAATGGAATTGTGGTTAACGTTATTAGTTCAACTTTTGAAAAGTATATTGAAGTTAGCCATACGTGTGATAATAGGGAAATAAGTATAAAGAAAACTCCTATGTTTTAAAAAACTGCAAGTTTCTCTGCTGCATGAAGCTTTGGACATGTTCCTGGAGCAAAACCACACTGACCCCAGACTTTAGCTAGAAGGCAAGTAAGGTTTGACTCCAATGATCATGACACCATCTAATTTCATTTGAAGATCAATTTTTCTGTTTCTTAGATTCCAAATAGCTGGAGTTCAAGGCAGGGTCTCAGCCTCATCTGATACCCCACACTCAGCATGACAGGAGGTCTGAGGAACACCTCGACTCCACTCTTTATCCATTTCTGTGGACACAAAGGTCCAGGATCTGAATGCTAGTGTTGCATTACCTCATTTACCCACTGATGTAGCAGTTATTACTGTGCTTAGTTCTCAATGCTCTTGGAATTGTCTTTCATATATGTATAAATATTTCATTTTATATATTTAAGCTGTAACTAAGTGTTTATGGAGCCCACATCTAATAACATACAGGGAAACAGGACTCGATTCTCTCCTGTATTTACCTTCAAAACTTCTCGTAGGCTCAGACTTCAACGGTTAGCTGTCACCTTTATGTCTTTGAAAAACACAAGCTGTCCACGCACTAATAGACACATTAATCACCATGCGGAGCCTTCATATTCTGCCAGCGTCCCTGCCAGGACCAGCCAGACAATATGTCCCTGCTCTCCCACACATGCTGATTGTAGCGGGGACGTGGTGATGAGTGATGGAATGGAGGGGACGAATGAGCAAGTGGGAGAGGCGGAGAGCGACATTCTCATTTACATGTTTATAGCTCCTCGGTAGGGAGGGGAAAGTACTTGTTTGCCCGTGTTCGGGGGGACAAGTCCAATTATCAACCCTGTTGTTTTCTCAACAACACTTTCTCCCCGCTCTACATGCAAACACACAAAAGCCGACACACTTTCGCACGAGCCAGCTGTGCTTAATGAGAGAACAAGCTGCTTAGTGTGCTCGTGAGCATGAGGGTCATGTGTCACAGGGCATGTTTCGAGTCAGCTCCGGTTTAATGACAGCTGGATGTGTGTGTGACGGAGAGGGAGGAACCCACTCATCTGGGCCGTGCCAATCTGTCTACATACAGACACACACATATGCACAGAGGAGGGTTAACTGAAAACCCACAAGACACCAGACACACTGGATGAGACGTAACATACGCCATATGGCAAACATACAAACTCAAGCATACTTAATGTGCTATTTCCATGTTAATGCAGTTCCTATTGTCACTATGGCAACAAGGGTGATTGACAAGACCAAAAAGGTTAGATGGGAGCAGAGAGAGAAATAAATGTTTGCAATTTTTTTGTACATAATGCATCATTTTAACCTCTCGTCCCAAGAAACGAAGATAAAATTTAAAAAATGCAACACTTTATTCCGGAGTAACCCCCTAAAAAGATAATCAAAGTCCAAAACATGGAGGCTAACCACACAATCACGTGTCATCTGATAGTCAGCTCCACGTCTCCTTATTTCTCCACCGGTTCCTTTGCCAACTCCAACATACACACACACATAAAAACACATCCAGGATGGGAGGAGAGACAATATTAAAAACAAACAAAACAGAGAATTGACTTGCTGAGAAGAATTACAGAGGTGCTGATTGCATCTGACCCCTCACCTCTGCTGTCAAAAAGCGCTCCTCTCCTCTCCCTTCTTCTCTATTCCATTAATGTGTCGGTCCTCATCATCCCCATTTCTATCCTGCTTCCTGCTAATGTTGTTGGCAGAATTTCAAATGTTTATTTTTTTTCTATTTGTCAAACTAAAAGAATATTTTCATTGAGGACACAGATCTCCCCAGAACACTCATTTCCAAATCTCAGTAAGTTAGCCGGCTCTCATCATACCTTCCACAGAAGACACAAAAGGAAAGCTGAACAGCCCACGAAAACAAAACCTTCCCCACTTTGTAATCAAGGCGAGTGGCGTTCTCCTAAACATGCGGGATGGGGAATAAAGAAAGGAAATGTTTGCCTCACTTTCACATTTATTGGACGTTTAAACAGAGTAGCTGTTCCTTTTTTGTAGGCGTTTTTACCCCCACCTGCACACATTTGCTTCTGAAAACTTAAAATATTGCTGTTGAGCCTTCATTTTGCTGCCTTTAAGTATACACACATATGCTTGGAGGACGGATTTATAGATTTATTTACGAGTTCTACAAACAAGACGCCTTGTATAATTCTCAGGCCCATATGCTTAAAAGAATATTTCAAGCTAATTTATTATTTATCATTATTATAAAATCGGGCTGACATTGGGACAGAAACACATCTGCTTCATGTGAGTTTTTTCACCTTTATTCTTTCTTTAGGGAAGTTGCTCTTCTCCACTCACTTTGGAGTGACCTTTTTTTTCTGAAAACGAGAAGGCTCAACCGTGCATGGCCAAACAAAGTCAGACTGGGCTAAAAGAAGAAAGGATGCTTTTTAGGGGAACTGTCTGCACTCACCGCCTGAAAAACCATCAGCTCTACACCTGCTCTCTTCCTCAGTTTGAATTTCCGTCACCGCAAATTAAAAAGGATCACCCTCTTGAAATGCCAAAGTTATATTTGATAACTGGACTCTTAATTTGCAAACACCTCGCAGGTTCATCTAAAATCCCTCTGCAATGATCCATGACACCGGCTTTACCAGGCAGTAGATCTAAGGACTGACTCAGGACATATGGCCACAAAAGGGTAAATTGATGTTCTTATTATTTGTTAAATCAGACTGCCTAATCTTTTCATTCTATGTCATATTTTTCATCAATTTGTCCACTTAAAGAATGCCCTCATCATATTGATTTTGTATAAGAATTCATCATATTTTTCTCATCAAAATTATTGATTAGGTCATTAATGTAAGTAATCAATCAATCATAGTAATCAATAATAAATATATTTTCTAGAGTCATGGCAGGAAAAAGGTTTGTTATCAGATTATTTGAATAACTAACAGTCGGAGTGTCTACTTGGTTATATAGCAGTCAGCTGCTCTACGAGCTCTGACCTCTTTCTACGGACTATTTCCATCAAGGGGTCACATCCTCTCAGCCTAAAGACGTTTACATTGCTAAATACTGAGACTCAAAAGCAAACGCACAAAGGAAAACAAACTGGTTAACAATGAGAACCTTATTAGGCTAAGTTAGCTCAGAGCATATCCTTTGGAGTGTAGATTTTACAAATCTATAGTAAGACTGAACGTGACCTGGCAAGCCGAGGCTTATGTGGTTCACTCAGAGGACAGGTTTCATGAACTTCTGAACTGCCCGTCCCTTTGACCACCCAGTGACCCAACAGGCTAAACAACCGGGTCTAAGAACTGCACTCACAGATCAACATGCATCAGCTGGCTCACAGCCACATTATAGCACAATACCTGGTCGTTATGTCGCCCGTTTATTGTTAGAGGTAAAAAAAAAAAAAAGAATTAGTCCTAAATATACCTGCAAAGATAAAGTAAATTCTTGTGTATTAATAAACCTTTCAACCAGACTCGTCTTCAGGTTGGACATCTGTGACTCTGACAACTGTTTGCTTCAGAGACAACAGCATTTGGTCATCTTAAACCTCGTCATGTCAGGCAATTAAAAGGTCCAGTACGGTGTTCAATCCACTGGAGGTGTGACATGGTCTTTACATTTTGATATTCAATATTATTCTGGGTGTCCTGTTGCTTTATTCAGAATTTTTTCTGAGATCTGAATTCTGAATTCTTGATTTAGTTGAGTTTTCTAGTTTTCGTGTGTCAGAGATGCTTTAGGTTACTGATTACTTTTATATGTTTCAGTCTTTCTTTTTCTTTGTTAGCCTTTGTACTGTTGGTCATTTCACGTCCATGTCTTAAGCCTTCATTGTTTCCTGTGGGTTTACATGAACTAAAAACCTTCTATATCAGCCGGATGCGCTCGTCTCTCCCTGTATTTGGGTCAGTTTACTACGGCTCGCTCAGTTGAGTTTTAATAATGACTTCTCAGTGCGACAGCATCAGCCTTCAAATGCACTATCCTCTAATTCCACACAAATGGAATTTTGCAGTTTCTGAGAACTACATGTGGCTCATCTTGGAAATATAAGAGAACAGTCTGATCTGTTAAGGAACTTACTTGTGTAAATCCACTTAGGATTTCTGATACACAAATATCACAAAGCAGGCTGTCTGGATTATGAGCTGCATGGTGGGAGACAATGAGAGTGCAGGTTTCCTGTGAAGCGTCATTTGTTTTCAATTGGGCCTCATAATCAAATCTGAAACTTCTTCAAGAAATAAGGAGAAAAAAGCAAGTTAAAGGAAACACAAGTTAATGGCACACATCCTTACAAGAAGAAGGTAACTTCAAACTAGCAGGATTGGAGATGTTTCTTGTCTTTCTTTGCTGTACACGTAATAGCTCACACCACAATGCCTGCATGAGCTCTCTTTAATAAGATAATCAGTATGAACGGATAACACTTTGAAAGGTTTTTCCCAGGCAGCCTCAGCTCAGGGACTGAGGTTGAGGGGTTGAGGGATCATCCTTCAGTTGGATGTTTAGATACAATGGCTCTACATGTCAAGTATGCTTTGGTAAAATACTCAACCCCACATCGCCCCTAAAAGCTGTGCCTTACATGTAAGCTACTTTGAATGAAGACTAAATTAGTATAATTTACCGCACAAATCAGTTTTTATATCAAAGGTTTGTGGGTCAAGCTTTACTCAACTTTTACTATCTTTGTGTCTTACCTATGTTCCAATCATTTAAACGAGTAACGGATACCAGCAATTCAAAAATATGCAGTCTGACCTGCATTTGTGGAGGGCACGAGAGTCTTTAAAGACCATGATTTTTGGAAGCGTTTAGAGCCAGTGCAGGAATTTCCATAACAGAATCGAGTGTGTTTTCAACAAAGTGATGCCTGAGCACTGGAAAGTTGTGAGTGTCCATTATTGATTTACAGTCTTGTTGTGTTCCCACAGAGATATCTCCAAATTTTCAGAATATTTGATTCTATTATTTACGGAACAATAAAAGACTCTTGATGTCGAGGAACATTATTCTATTAACTCACCATCATTTGTGGATACAGCCTTGTGTAGCCTTGCTCCATTATACCCAATAAAGTTTCCAAAGATCAGCTGCCAGTCAATTTCTTTTTTGAGTGCATGAAGGATTCTTTTGGGTAAATATAGAGCTCTGTTCTCATAACAATTGCAACCCATCGAGGGTCTGTCCATAGTTTGAGTATTCACAGAAGTGGACCTGATCAGCCACATTTCACTACTCGGCTCAGTCGTCTGAGTCCTACGAGTGTTGAACCTGGTATTCCTTTCTCCCTCATCCTTGAAAGTACCTCTCCCAATGGCAAACACGTACACGCTACTGCTAATGACAGCAGTGAGAGCTGACTGGTGGCGAGTTGGAGTGGCAGGGGCTGATTTGACAACGGTGGCAGCTGAAAGGCTTTTATCCTGCATGGTAGCAAGTACAGGGATGGACAAGGACCCCTGAGGAACGCACACACACTCACTACGTACAGGGAGTAGCTCCAGAGAAAATAAACCTGTCTAGTCAAATGTGGACTTCAAGAAAAACAGAAAAAATATCAAAGTTGGGGACAGAATATGACCCAGGGAACGATTATCTCAGCACAATGTGACTGAATGTTGCTAAGTACAAAAAACCTGAAATAGGAAGAGGTTCACAGATGAGCAGTCAGCATTATTTTTTGCTCATAGACGGCACAGCTCCACCTAAATCTGAGCGTTAACTCTAACAAAACTGGTCATCAAGCCACCACCGAATGGTGCAATTGTGCTGAAAGACCACTGAATAAATACAGGCAGATCACAAAAGCACCAAACAAGTTATGCGGGTAATAAAACTGTATGTAGTGTGAATAAGAAGCGTAAGCTTTCACATTTTTTCAGTCAAAACTAGAAAAACTTTACAAATTTCACAGCAGCACAATCTCTTACTTCCGATTCCCGATCACTTAGTTCCTATTTTCTCATGTAAAGAAAGTTTGCGCTCTTATTTATCATTACCTGCAGTCTAACACTTGTGCCTTTGGTTTAACCCTTAACTTTTAAGGTTAAACACATGTGTTTTCTTTAAATTTCCGCTGTGTCATCCTCAACAAGCTCAATTATTTAATCTGCCAATGATCTCATGTTCCTCACGAAAACAAACGGGTTAAATGGTCTCAACTTCCCGACCTTGTTCTGTTATCTGCGTCCCTACATCTGCCACGTTTCCTTTAAAATAAAAAAATAAAAAAAATAAAAATTTAAGTCAATTTAAAACAGATCTCTGTTTCAGTCCAAGCAAACACAAGCGTGCACAGAACCACCACTGGGCGCTCCGTGTGGAGCTACCGGGCCTATCTAGCACAGTGTTTCTCCCTCGCTGGTTTGACTATGGCACTTATCTGCCTACTGCAGAGAGAAGAAAGCAGATAGGACACGGAAGCAGTGTGTGTCTGTGCATGAGTGTGTACAAGTCTAATGCTGTATATGTGTCACTCCTCTTCTTTGATGTACTTGCCTGCATGGGTATGTATTATACAAATATGTACTATGTGTGCATGTGTGGGTTTTGCCAGTGTGCTGCGAGAGAGTGTGTTTGCCTCCCTTTACCTTTTCCACTTATCTTGACATGCAAACCCCTCTGCGAGAGAGGTGTGAGATGTGAGTAGTGGCGTCTGACTGAGAGGAGATTTGAGTTGCAATAATATTCCGGTTTGGGATCCCTCTCTCTGTGGGATTAACCTCATATGGAAGAGATCTGCCCTGCAGACTGGCGACAAAGCCACAGCCACGTACGACACAAAGGCTCAGCGAACGTACGATGTTGAAGCCAGATAGCTTCGTACTGTACGAGATGGCATGTGTTTTCTAAAGACTGTGTAAAGCCAAATCATTCTATTAACATTCACCTAAATAGTTCAGCTCTCTGCTTTGACAGTGGGAGAAATCTGCATGAGCAAATGGCCTGGTGTCTAGCTTTTTATACCTCTTTTACACCATTTAGTCAGTCAAGTCATAAATGATTCAGTTTATAGAAGAGAAAATTCAACTGTCTATTTGCATTCAGACAACTTTTCAGGTAGGCACAAAATTATTGTTTAATATGATATATTTCGAAATAATAACATATTCACTTCACACTTAATTTCAAAATTAAGTGTGGACACTTGAGGGTTGAGAGAGAAGTGTTGGAGTTTCTCTTATTTTTTTCATTTTTAGTTGTTTGGGTAGTTTTGGGATGCAAAGCCACATTAACAGAATAAGACACCACAGTCTCAGTTATTTTTTGTAAAAGAAATTATGATTAGACTATCCCGATGTCCAAACTGTATTTTTTTATTTGATTTTTTGGGGGGGGTAATGCAAAAAGTTTCTTTGTTGAACTGGATAATTCGTGCTGCTTAATCTTTCAGTGTCAGTGCAGATTGTCCTCAATATGTATGTACATTACAATGTTATGTATAAGGACATTATAAGAATAGGTGCCACCTACCCAATATTAACATCAGATTTTGATAGATTATGTTAGGTGTTACTGAAATGTTCATTTTTGAGTGAAGATTGTATATACTACACAAAAATCAACTTTGGCGTCATGCAAAAATACATTTTGACATTTATCTTATGTAGTTAGAAAAGAGTGAACACATCATCCTGAGAGGGAGAGAAGGATATTGAGGTAGACCTATGAAAAGCAGTGAAAATAATACATTCTGAAGACATTTTTGTGTTCTTCGAGCCATGTGGGCATACCTCTATTGTGTGTGTCTGAGTGAATGTGTATATGAGAGAAAGAAAGCGAAGAGAGAGGGACCACCGTGGGTCATCCGTCCATCTGTCCAGCCAACGGTCAATTTGTAGCCAAAGAATAGAGGCATTGAGTCAGGTAAATGGGTGGCGGGCAAGTGTGTATGTGTCCAAGTGAGTGTGTTTGTTCACCCATATTGAAAAGCATTGGTGGTTCGGACCAACTCTATCACTTCGGATGAATAGGGACACTGAGCGATGAATGAATGGAGAGAAAAATGGAGGGATGGGAAAGGAGAGCTGGTTGATGAGGAGTGGCAGGTGGAGGTTATCTGGCCACAGAGAGAGAGGAGATGGGAGAGATGGAGCTATTGTACATTATTAGGTGGCATACAGTAAAAAGCCGTCAGACGAGCGCTAACACACGGGCGCCATCAGGAAGAACAGTGTGTTCTAAAGGGATACTGCAAAGCTAGTTCACAAAGAGTCAAGTTTACTTATTTTCTGTCAAAGAAAAGGAAATAAACAATAATCCTTTTTTCATTGTTGATTTCGAAAACAGGATCAGGACTTCATAATGGCTTTACATATTCACAGAATGCACACATTTCACATGTTCACTAACAAAAAAGAAAGAAAGTGGGGAATCAGTTTATTCTTCCTCTTCCAGTTTCCCGATTAGCAGTGAATGTTTATGTTTATGTTTATGCATTTGGCAGACGCTTTTATCCAAAGCGACTTACAGAGTAGACACAATATTACATTTCTCATCACAATGACAATAAACTTTATAGAACAGAAACACTGATCAGAGTCAGTGGTGAGATAGAGATAGAGGTAGAGGGGCTACAGAAGGAGCTGTGGGGGGGGTAGAGGTACGGGTTAGGGTTAGGATAGGAGATGCTCTTTGAAGAGGTGGGTCTTCAAGAGTTTCTTGAAAACAGACAGGGACGCTGCTGTTCTTGTGGCGCTTGGTAGGTCGTTCCACCATCTTGGAACGACACATGCAAACAGTCTGGATTGTCTTAAGCGTGGTGAAGGCACTGCTAGACGACAATCCATTGATGACCGGAGTGATCGAGTTGTGACATAAGCCTTTGCAAGGGTATTCAAGTAGATGGGAGCCATACCCTTAAGCACTTTGTAGGCTAGCATCAGGGACTTGAATTTGATACGGGCAGCCAGAGGTAACCAGTGGAGTTCAATGAACAGAGGGGTGACGTGAGATTTTTTGGGCAGATTGAAGACCAGACGCGCCGCCGCGTTCTGGATCATTTGTAAAGGTTTTACTGTACAGGCCGGGAGACCAGTCAGGAGTGCGTTGCAATAGTCTAGGCGGGAGATGACCATAGACTGCACCAGGAGCTGGGTAGCATGTTGTGTTAGGTACGGCCGGATCTTTCTTATGTTTAGTAATGCGAAGCGACAGGATCGAGAAACAGAGGCAACGTGATCTTTAAAGGTCAGCTGGTCATCAATCATGACACCCAAGTTTCTTGCTGCCTTTGATGGAGTCAGAGAGAGGGATTCAGTTTGGATGTGAATATTGTGGTGAATAGTTGGTTTTGCTGGAAAGACAAGCAGTTCAGTTTTTGAGAGATTCAGCTGGAGGTGGTGGGCTTTCATCCATTTTGATATGTCAGAGAGACAGTCTGAGATGCGTGCTGAGACCGAGTGGTCATCAGGTGGGAATGACAGATAGAGCTGTGTATCATCAGCATAGCAGTGGTAGGAGAAACCATGTGATTGAATGATCTGGGCCAAGGAAGTGGTATATATAGCAAAGAGAAGAGGTCCAAGTACTGAACCTTGAGGAACCCCTGTGGCGAGGTGGTGCACTGCAGAAGTGTGACCAAGCCAGGATACTTTAAATGATCGACCAGTGAGGTACGACTCAAACCAGGAGTGTGCTCTCCCTGTGATGCCCATACTCGAGAGTATAGACAGAAGGATGTCATGATTGACTGTGTCAAATGCGGCTGATAAGTCAAGGAGGATAAGTACTGAGGACTTGGCATTTGCCCTTGCCTCTTTTAGGGCTTCTGTCACAGACAACAGAGCCGTTTCAGTGGAGTGGCCACTTTTAAACCCAGATTGATTTGTATCAAGGAGATTGTTTTGTGAGAGGTAGTCTGTGACCTGCTTAAAGACTGCCCTTTCAATGGTCTTTGACAGAAATGGAAGCAGAGAAACCGGCCGATAGTTTTCCACCTGAGTTGGTGGGAGAGAGGGTTTTTTGAGCAGCGGTGTGACCAAAGCTTGCTTGTATGAGTTAGGAAATGTGCCAGTTGTCAGCGAAGCATTGATCACATGTGTGACTGCTGCAGTAACTGTAGGAGCTATGGAAAATATAAAGGGGGAAAAAAAACTAAATAGCCCTGTTGTTCCGGGCTCTGCACAACTCTCGCCTTTAGTGACGAACTTTTTGGTCACTTCTACAGAAATATTTGGTGCAGAGAAATGAAAGGATCTGAAAATGACTTCTCACATGACTGCACAGTGCCGCCGCAGACCCGGGAACAAATGAACACTGCTCCCTTTGAGGCTGCATACAGAGAATTGATCACTTCCTACTTTTGTGAGCGTTTAATGGGGATTTTTTTTTTCCAAGCTATGTTTCAAAAATCAAAAATCCTCTCCAATTTATTTATTATGTTGCCTTAAACTGTTACAAGAATTAGCTGCACCCCTAATCATTTGTTTTTCATAATCTTTCAGAGTTGCACAATGCCCCAATCACGTTAATGAAAGCTTCGCACTTCTGTTCTCAGTGGGAATAATACTCCAAAAGCAGCTCGACAAAAATATGGCTCGTTGGATTAAACTGACAAAGCGGTTCAAACAAGCAGCAACGTTCACAGAGACTAGAAGACTCACTTCTGTAAAAGCTGAAGTTCGAGTTTAAAATCCAACAAAAATCTGAATTTTTAGGAATCGCATTTGATCAAACAACAGGTTAATTTGGCAAAAAAAACGCATGTAGTATAAATATGTGATTAGAAACTTTCTTCTGAGGTCATTACGCAAAGTATTCCATCCTGTTAAAGACGTTCTGTTGAACCTCATGAGGTGAGCAGATCGGATTTGCGTTTTTACCACCTGAACCACATGATGACACAGCTGGGGCTGATATGAGCAAAGCCGATGTCACGCGTGTCAGTAAAGAGTCGTCACTTCCATCCATCCATCAGCTGGCAGGGTTGTCATTTTAGGTCGCATTTCCAACTAAAAAAATGACTGATCTATCTAAGGGATACCAGTTAGGAAACCACAGGTGACTAGCAGATGAGTTGAGACACTTGGTTCTGTTTGACATGCTCACATATGAGACTAAAAAAAGAAACTCACCAGACCAACCACAGTCAGACCTACTATATGGTCACATAAACACCCTAAGGTCAGCAAAACAGCCTTAATTTCAATTAACAACTCTTCTCCTTCACAGACAGCCCTTAAGATAAACTTTCTTGCCATTTCCCTGCTTCTCTCCTCCAGTTAGTGTGACGTCCTGTCTCTCTCTGCATTTGTGGCCCTCGCTTTCGTCTTCCCTCATTTCCCTCTCCTCCTGCGGGGTAGTAACTGTTCATCTCTGTCATCTCTCTCTTTTCATTTCTCCTCTCTTTCTCCTCCCACCTCAGGGCCACTCCAGTCTAAATGGAGTGATTAGTCTAAAGTGGGTGCTGTCAGTGAGATCATCCTGAGATAGAGTCCTATCTGGAATGACCTGAGCCGACAGCAGACCAGCTCTAGAGAGACTGGGAGAAAGGGAGGCGCTATTAAATGTTCTATTTGTGACAGCTGGCTCCAGGCAGTGCCACGGCCATTCCACTTTTCAGAGCTTCATCGGGATCCAACGGCAGCGCTTGCTCTGAGCTGCGTCTGTGTCAGCCAGTCTCTCCATGAACTTGAGGTGGGAGGCCAAATCCAGGGGGGGGGGGAGAGAGGAGGAGGGTGGAGGGAAACTGATGAAGGCACATCAGGTGATTTTTTTTTTTAAAACACCTCAAACGGGAAGGACAAATGATCGGTGATGGTTTTTAATTCAGAAAGCTTTAACTCTCATTTGTGCTGATCACAATCTCATAAAACATTGGGCACATTTATTTAGGTTAAGAGAGGATGAGAGGAGGGACGGCGGGATAAGAAAGGAGGCTTCGGGGGAATGGAGGCAGAGAGGAAAGGGGAGAGAATGGAGACTAAAACAATTACATATAGAATCTCTGTCACGCAAGGCTTTTTAACTGGGAAGAGTCCAGGCAGAACGGAGCAAAGTTGCTTCGATGCTGATCCGCCACACGTTAAGCCGGAACCGTAGGACTTGAATCAGAGGCTGTCTTGTTGGAAAAATAGGACTGGTGTTTGCATTCATCATGCTAAGATGAAAAAAATTGAACTATCTTTATTTATTATTTACAAAGAATTAGAGGTTAGTTTGTGTAAGTGGAGAGGAAAACTAATATCAGAACAGAATGTGGGACACAACCTCACAAAAACAGGAAATAGCTGCAACGGCCCCCATCCAAGAGACCATGAGTATGAAGCACGTTTAATATTGTCTGCAATCCTTTCACTTCTCCAAATGGTTCAAACTTGTTTTAAAGAGCTTTGAAGAACTTATTGATCAGAACTAGCACAAGGTTATGTTAGGATGGGATGTGAGCGGATTACAGAAGTAAACAATGTCAGGGCTAAGATGTGGGAAAGATTTGTTGTGGACGAGACTTTCAGCAGGGACACAGTGATTTGTTACCTCCTGAGTGGACATTTCATTTGTTATTTCTACATTTACTGTGCTTTTCTGTTGGCGCCGTGCTCCTTTTCGGTTAAAGCTCTGGGCTCCCTGCAGTGGCTTTTTACTGTCACTTGGTGGCAAGGTGACAAACAAATGCAACAGCTTGGAATGGAGGCTTTGCTGTTCGAGTCAGTGGTGTTGTAAGTCCTTTAAATGTATTTGTCCACTGAAAAAGAAAACAAATAAGGAAAGATTCATTTAGTTAAGTTAATGAGGAGATGATTTTGGGAATGTGAGCATTAACATTGATTATCATTCTTTTACACATTCTTTTCACATCTTCTCTTCATAGGAAACAAAAAACGTTTTGCAGGAACAGAACAAACTATATTTCAGTTTTCCACCCATGTGTCATGTTATTACCGGACAAATATGGAGGATGGCTGACCATTGGGGCGATTACTGGCTATTATGACGCAAACTGGAATCAAGAGTCTCCCAACTAAACAAAATTCGAAACATAATAAAAAATATACTCTGTCCGGAGATATAAGAGCATGCAGTGGGTTCTATAAAACCCTTTTATATAATTGGCTACATGTTGTAAAGTTTTTCCCTCAGATGTCAGGGAGAACAGGCAAGCTCCTGAAATACACAAAAAGACATATTTTCATATCAGCTCCTTTCGTTCCCGCCGAAGCCGAAAGGAGAGAGATGAAAGGGGGGGACAGGAGGTGGGGGTTAAAACAGACCGACGGCACACGCTACGGAAATAAATCAGCACATATGATAACAAATAAATATAATGGCCTAAAAGATTAGAAAGCTCTGGACCAACCTGTGTCTCCTCCAAGCACGCACACAGACACACAAAAGAACAAGGGCAGAGCCCTCCAAATGGCTTCGGGGGGCAGAGGCTGACAAAAAGCCATTTCATCACGGGTTAATCTCATTCACACATTAATCTGCCACAATAGCTTTCTAATCAAATAATCCACAGAAATTACACAGACACCACCTTTAAATTATGATTGCACATCTGGAGGAAGTGGGGATTAACACACAGGAGTAAAAGGTGTTCGTGTGTGTGCGTAAACTCGAGCATGTGTGTGCAAACTGCGTCCTCAAAAAACTGCAAACACGCACACACACACACACACACACACACACACACGAGAACATACCGGTGTTAATGTTTGTGTTATTTGTCAAGTGAGCGCATCGCTCCACTTCTGGAAAATATCCCCCTGTGGGATGCATTGTTGGGGTGTGTGAGTGTGTGCAAACATTATCATGTTTGTTCCCGTTTAGACATAGAAGTGCATCCCTCCCACTTGACAACGCAGAGCTGCACTAATCACGGCGGTGTTAAAACGCTCCACGCAACGTACGAGCGTGCATTTACACACCTACTCACTGACACAAAACAGACACACAAACAGAGCCCTCCTGACCAAATGTATGGACAAGCTGGATGATCAACTCTGCAAAGTGTTTTGTTATACTGAGGTAATGTTCCAACAGTTGACCTGTAAATGTATGCAAATGGCTGAACATGTGAGTGTGTGTGTGTGTGTGTGTGTATAAACGAGTTTGTGCTACAAAACAGCTGATATTTGAGTGTCCTTGTTGAGTCACATGGTGCCACAGAGAGATACGTTGCAATTCCCATGAATTTCCGGCAGTGGTCATCTAAGTGGTGCACGGCCTGTCCCCGTCCTTCTAAAGCTGGCCTCTTCAGTTAAACAAGGTGGGATTAGGGAGCAGGGATAAACTTTCACCGGGCGGGAGGGATCGCATCTCGTATGCATTGAAAATTTCCTCTCCGCTGCAATTATTCAAGAGCTGCTGTTTGCCAGGGAGCGATGAGCAACAGGAGGAAAGTCAGATGATGGATTAACTTGAGGTCAGATGGTGTGGGTAGGTATGACAGTTTGCCGGAGCGGGGAACTCATGTGTGGGTTGAGCGTGCCGGGTGGATAAAACATGGAGAAGATAAAGAAATATCCCGGACGTGGCAGAGAGCTGAGTCGGGCAGATAGAAGGCGTCAGGCTTATTCATCCACGTGATCAAAGGTGGAAAAGGGAACTTCTCCAAGTTACAAATCAACCGGTGTACACATACTTATTCATCTACTCAAGTGAGGGGACCGCTGTCCTACAGACATTAGCTTAGGGATATATTTCTGAAGATTTCTACTGCATTTTGAACATGAACATGACTCCACATCAGACTCGGCTCTAATATTTGCAGTAGTTGCGACTTTAAAAGCCCATATTTGAATCTTGTGACACAAAATTAAGCTCTCATATTTGTTTTTATTACCATTTAAGCTAGGTAATTAATTATTCATTTCTTTGTGAACAGTTTTCAAGGGAAATACCAGAGACAATATCAAGAGCTCGCTGATATTTAAAAACCCCAAGCATATTCAGTCATTTAGCAAATTAGCCATTTGATGCTCTGTTAATTTAGGTTAAATCACTTGACTAGTAATTACAGTTCTGCAGAAAAAAAAAGAATGAATGAATTTTATGGAAAACATCCCTATCTAAAGATTACAGATACATGAAAGTAATATACACAGCTATACAAAACCATCACACATCATTGTAGGCTGTCAAAGCACTTGCCCGTTAGCTAATCAGATTGCTCTTGCTGCAGGCTTGCCTCTAAACATATAGAGACTACACCAGCCTGATGCTAAAAGCTTGACTTAGTCTTGTTTAATATTGCATGGCACTAATGTCTCACAACCTGGCACAGATTGGCAACCCACAGTCTCGGGGGTTAAGTGTGGGTGCAGGGATTTTTTCCTGTTTTATGCCATTTCCCTTTGGGACAAACTAAGTTTTGCTCATGTCTTCCATTTCTTTGTTTATTTTCCATTTAATTCCTGCTGCCCTACTTTTTTTCGACACACTGTCCTTGTTCACTTCTGCAGATCCACTAACAACAACCAAACTCAGAAAGAGTGAGTTACTGAAACTTAGATTTGTCATTGAAGTAAAACTAACACAATGGATCATTGTCAGATATTATAGCATCATTTATGGACACAAATGTTTTAAGAAATATTTTGAAACCAAAAGACTTGAATGATAAAAGAGATTAAAACATGAACCAATAAGACTTTACAATCTAAAATGACTGATTTTGACCTGCACTTTGTCAGGATGTAAGTAATGAAACGTTTTAGAAATGGCAATGGTTTAAAGGGCGAGGAGGTCTTTTGAAAATGTTTTTCCCTGCATATAAAAACTTAAAATATACTTTTTCTGATACATTTCAATAAATAGTTTGAATGAAGTAGTTCTGTTCACCGGTTTCTCTAGAGGACAGTCGAAGAGTGTGGTTCCAAAGTTAAAAAAGTTAATAAATCAGAGGTTAAGGAAACCGTTTCCACAAAGGTTAAACAAAATAAACATCGGGGTACAATGGGTAGACAACAGAAAATTAGTACCGTAAATACCAAACAAACAAATCTATGTCAGGGGAGGATAGAAAAGAAGACAAATGGTCTTTAAACATCTGAAAATCATTGTTAAGAGCAAAGATCTTTTGAGTGACACTAAAATGGTTGTTTTCTCTTCTAGATATTTTCTAATCAATCATTATAGACACAATGTTGGTAGATTGTGGTTGAAAAGCTTTTCTTTTGGTTTTCATGTCCAACACCGCTGGTATATATCTGGAAATGTCGCACACTGTATTCACAGAAGTGGTTTAGTGGCTTCAAACATGCAGCCCTTCCTCATTGAATATTACTTTCTTTGTGACTGCACTTGGCCAATTACAGCCGTCAGCACTCTGGAAACCTTTCAAACATACATTTTCAGAGCAGTCCCCAGCTCTCTGTCCCTTGCATGAATCTTGCTCTCAACGCCATCTTCCTCACGCACTTTATTTTACTCTTACCTTATATGACATGTCCAGTTAGGATTAGCGAGGCGACTAACTGGAAAGCCATCTGTTTCGTGTATCTCTTTAGCCCATTACATGCTTGTCTGACTGAGGCACTCACAAAGAGTGTGAGAGTAAAGCGAAATACTCCATCAATGTAACGGAATGTATAAGAATGTGTAGCAATTGCTTCACAAGACCACCGCACGTCGTTTTATGAGGATCCATCTGGCTGCTGTTTCAGTATCGGTGTGTGTGTATCAGACGGAAAGGTTTGTCTCTGTATAATGCAGCAGCGGGATCTTGACAGTGTTGATTTGGAAGCCCCATGGGGGGCCAGCATCGAAAAAACCCACACCAACTCACACTCTGACACACAAGCACACACTGGAGGGAGGCCCTCATCAGAGGAAGGTGCCTTGTTTTACCAACACAAATCAAATCGAGTGATTAGACACAGAACAGTCACCGTGGAGACAGGTGGGAATGGCAACTGATGATGAAACAGGGCTTCTATCAAGAAAATCACACAACACATACACACACACACACACACACACAGATCCCATATGCAAGAATGCAACCGCACGGGCTCTCAATCAAACACCGAACACACAACAAACACAGGGGGATGCCATCAGGAAATCAGCAGCCAATCAGAATAATTTGACTGGGACGATGAAAGGTCTTTCCAATCTGGAGCCGATGTTTACACAAGAGAGCATCGTTATCACCTCACCCACACACCCACCCACACGCACGCCTCTTAGCTCCCGTCCTGCGCGCATTCAAAGGTAAAATCTGCATACAAGGCTGAGTGTTTGTGGCACATTCGGCATCGTTGCGTCCATGCGATGACCACATGGCTGCGTCCATGAGCCGGCGCCTGTAGGTGCTCGGCTGTCTCCCGCTCTGAATACAAATGGCACGTCAGTCGTGGTACAGGCGCTCGTCTCTCCGGCAATTTCCATGAGATTGGATTTAGAGGGCTAAAGTATAATAGGTGCTCAAAGGGAGGAGGGGAAGTATTAATTGAGATGGACTGAATAGGAGAGAGGGAGGTTGGAAAAGAGACAGATAGGGGAAAAAGTGACAGCAAGAGACAGAAAGTGATGTTACTCCAAGCCGAGAGTGGACTCTAGTGGATACCGTCACTCTCATGTGCGCATCTTCTTCAAAGTGTGACATGTAGAAGGAGGAAAAGTGGACCTGGTTTATGTTTGGAGAGAAGGCCAACCTGGATGTCTACAGTTTCTCCTTCATAGCATCTTTATTTCATTTTCTTCCTGTAAACAGGTTTCAAACTGCAGCTTTCTCAGTGGACGTCCTGGTTTTTATTCAGAAACCTTGGAATCGTCTTTCCCCTTTAAATGTCTCCACGACGGCCTCTCCTGTTCATATAAACGCTCCTATGTCTCCTCACATTTGTCCTTCTCATGTCAGTGACACTTCTGTAGCAAACGATTGTTTACAGCACATCAGTCTGAAGGGAAAGGGCAAAAACACAAATATTTCCTAAGCTTAAGAGGTCTTCAAATAAGATAAATGTCTTAATATCAGTTAAAAACTAGGCCTGTCACAATTATTAAAAATTCCTACGTCTGTCAATATTCGAGACATCCTGATCATGTTTGCATAATAGCAATAATTGTTTTCTTTCAAGTGTGTATAAACAGGTGAGCCAAACCACAAAAATGTCCCATTTCCACATTGTTTTCCACCTTTCATAGAGCTGAAAAGACACTATTAAAAATATTTGGACAAATTATGGTTATCAAACCTGTTTAATCACCATTTGTATCTCCTTCATTGACTTTGCATGAGTCCATAAGTATTTTCTAAGTATTTTCTTAAAGTATTTTCTTAAAGGTAGATGTATTCAAGACTTACTGTTCAGCTCACATTGCAAAATAACAACTGCTTTCCTTAACGTGAGTGGTTGCTGTTTCACTTTGTGCCATTACACCGTAAATTGAGCATTCTCACCTTTAATATAAATTTTTCACCATTGTGCAACAACAAAAAGGTCCTCTTTTTATTGATCAATGGGTAAAACTAATTGTTATTTGCTGACTCAACACCTCCCCCGAAACACGGGCAGGTCAGAGGTCACGCAGCACCTGGCGGGGAATTTACTGCCATTCTCCACAGCAAAGCAGCGGCAAGACTCTGCTGACAGAGAAAAATAAGAAAATGAAGAAATATCCATTTGTTACTAAATAGTCATAGCAGATAAATGCCTATGACAATCAAATATAATCGCTGCTGTGAAAACCAAACACAAATACCAGCTTTTTTTTGCGTTTTGTTGTCAGTTCATCAAGTAAATCTTTTGTCAAGTAAAAAGTAAAATAAAAAACTAGATTTTTTCAGTGACCAATTGGGGGGGGTTGAGTTGTACCAGTCGATTGAGTCCATTTTCAGATTGACGTGTTCCTTTAGAAGCCATGCCCCGAGCCTCAAACCCAAAATTTAACCAAAAGTTCTATAGTATCAAATTTAATGAGTGGTTGTACATCCAGTCCTCATAATTCAGTAATCGCCTCATGTTTTTCCTTCATTTTTATCTTTTCCACTGAACGCTGGTCTCCATTTCCACAGGAATCCTTCTCACGGGTAACAGTGTGGAAGGGTTACTGTGCTTACAGCTCTGCTGGGCTGAGTCTCCCTACGACCACTTTAACGCACTAAGATGTTGTCAAGCAGGAATGTTATTGATGTTTCTACGGCAACCTAGGGGCTTGAGCTGAGGATTATGTTGGGAGAGGAGGACAAGAAGTGAGAGGAAGAGAGGGCCTGACAGCAAGACAGGGAGAAAACATAGAGGAACGAGGCGAAAAGAGCACAACCTCTTGTTTAGGGAGAAAGGAGGATTGTAAATATCAGGGTTTATGAAAAGGTGAAGGTTGGATGGACGTTGCAGAGGAATGATGAGCGGACCCTTGAGAGGGAAAGGTGGCTATCAGGGAAATATTCAAGAGATCAATTCAGCCAGAGAAAAAAAAACCTCACCATTTCCATCAAACCATTAAAGATTAAAGTTTTTAATCCATCCATTTGCTATGCCACTTATTCCTCGTGTCGCAGGTGGGATGGAGTCTGTTCCCGCTCACAGGGGGTGAGAGGCGAGGTGCCTGGACAGGCCACCACTCCATCATAGCACCACACAGAAAATAACTACCACACACTCACATTCACTCCCACCGGCGAATTAGAACAATAAATTAACCTGGCATGCATGCTTTTGGCAGGAGAACTCAGAGATAACCCACGCAGACACCAGGGAGAACATGTAAAGTCCACACAGGAGGGCTCCAGGGATTCGAACCGGGAACCCTCCTGCTGTGAGGCGACAGTGCTAACCGCCACACCCCCGTGCCGCCCAGGTTAAAATCAGAAAATGAGTGTTTTTTATTTTTTTGGTAGTAGCGGTGTCTGTTTCTAGCAGCCACTAAACTGACGCTGCTGTCTTATCTGAGCCTAAATATTTCCACCACATTGGTGCAGAAGCAAAGCTAACCTTGACTCAGACATCACGATTTAGACTGTTGAACGGATCATAAAGAGGTAAAGTGTGCCAGTACTGCAGCAATAAAAAAGGAATAAGAACGAAGCTTTTGAAATGTCGCGGATGAATGGGCGCAAAGGTCCACACCGTCAGAAACGGCGCAAAATAAATCACTCGAAGTAAGTGGAAAGGGAGAAAAGTCTGATTAATCAAATGAACAATGTCAGGACGAAGAGCGACTGAGACAGAGAAATCCCAGTCTGAGCGCCGTGCAGAGTCCAGCTGGCACAAAAATCTTCCTCCCCATATGCACCCTTTGAATCTCCCATCCCTGCCTTCCTCACACACTCAAACGCAGAGAATTAAAATGTGCACTATTCTCCATCTCCCTGGCTGGTTCTTTCTCTGCCTGTCCCACATCAATCAAATCTACTCCCAAAATGATCATCTGTTTAAGGCAGATTATCTTAGGGAAAGCCATCTATCGAATTACAATAGCACTACTTTATCCACCTAGCCAGACATCATCCCTAGAGTGTGTGTACTTCCATGTGTGTGTGTGTAGCCACAGGACAATGTCCTGTGCATTTGTTTTCGCTTGCCAACATCCCTGTGTACACATACACTCCGCTCACTCTCCTGAAGTGATTCCTCCAATCATTTGTGTGCAGTTTATTTTTAAGTGTTCATTTGCATAATTGTGTGGTATCATCGCACTGTGGTTCAGGTTTTTGCTCTTTTCAGATCAAATGTTATGGATGACTATGATGCCTGACGTGCATATATTATATCAATCTATCTAAAAAGAAATAATATGCGAGTACGGGGAATGTTAAGGGAGTCTCCTGCCAATGTTGTGTTTTCGTTCCTTTCATATTTTAAAAAGTTATCTCTCTGTGTCTTCTTCAAATTAAAGCAATTAATAGTATTGTCATCATGATGATATCATCAATATGTACAAAACCCTCTGTTCTCTTTTAATCAGATTTGCCCAACCCTCTTTGATGGTAGCACAGTGTCATGAGTGTGGTTGTCCTGGGAATCTCTATTTTAAAAAACATACCATTTCTTACCCACACGCTGACTTTACAGTGGAAAATTAATTTATTAAAGAGCACTTGATATAAAAACCTACACTACGTAGACCAGACCGTTAGAACTTAAGAACACAATGAAAAGAAAAATACGCACAAACAAGTGAGCCTTCAGAGGTCTGCTGTTCAGAATATACTCGACTACATTACACCTGTGAAATTTCTTGCCTACTTAGCTTACATTGAGAGCTCAGAAACTGTAAATGAATCTAAAATGTGTATTTGTTAAGTCACCTTGCACAAGACGACTTTCCCTTGAGCTAATCTCCCCCCTCCGAAAGGATGTGTTCATCTTGATTAGCGGTAGAAAAAACATTAAGCCATGCCGAGTCAGAAATCTGTGTTAAGAAATAGCCCGCTTCCTTCCACAGACAGAAAGTTATTCTGACTCGTAATTACAAGAATTCTCACTGCCGTTGCCAAGACCACTTAATAAAAAACAGCAGCGAAGAACGAGTGCAAAGTGACTGAAGCAGGGCTGGTCGTGAGGGAGTGTGCGCGTGTGTGTGTGTGTGTGTGTGTCCGCCTTGGCTAAGAGGCCATGTGCTCCGGGCACTTTCAGTGAACAATCAAAACAGCTCAATTTAGGCTTTATCTGCAGCTCAAGCACACACACACACACACACACACACACACACACACACACACACACAC
>CAJRST010039999.1:5228246-5502452 GCA_907169785.1 Menidia menidia
ACACACACACACACACACACACACACACACACACACACACACACACATTACACACGTGCACACAATACCCACAGAGCTGAAACAAAAGGACAGTACAGTGAGGAAGGCCAGAAGAAAGCAGGAGAAGAAGGGGACATCAGTGATGCACTGCGGTGATGACACCAGCAGTTTGGAAGGTCAGGTAAACTTGGAATTCGATGCATACTGAAAATGATCAATATCTCCCCTCTTTCTCTTTCTTGCCTTCTGCCCGTTTCTCCCTCTGCTCTTCTCACCCAGGAATACTAAGACCTGGCAGTATTGACTGGTGGCGACCACAAGGCGATCCTTAACAACAGGTCAATCAATTAAAAGCACACATAAGGACGCACATCAAAGCCAATCTGCAGCGAGTGACAATGTGTAATCAACTGTTTATGCTGGCCTTTCCTGTATGATTTACTCTGATTTACTTTACAAAATTAGAACAGATAAATAGAAAACCAAAAAAAAATGCACGCCATTAAATCCGCAAGGTCCCAACTCAAAAACAGATAGTAAAATGATACAGTTCAGGACCATTTACTCAGCTTCAACTGACTGGAGTGGCATTGTTGTGCTTAGCAGATCTTCTATATGGTATGTTTTGTCTGTATCTGAACAAAAATTGAACTGTTATTTGGGGGGCTGCTCTAAGTGTGCTGTAGGTCTTCCTCTAGCAAAGTGGAGCTGCCAAACTGCAGCCACTGCTCCCACCTTCAGGTTAAAGGAGGTACTCCACAAATGGGAACCAGCACAAGAACTATTTGAGGCCACATCCTGCCTCTTTTAAAAGCGTCTGAAAAATGATAGAACTTCGGATTAAGTTAAGGACGGAAAAAGCGAGCAACACTGCCTGGATATGCACATTTATGGGTTTGTAAGATGCATAAAACATTTAATCAAACCAGGTAAGTTTGGAAGCTTGAACAAAAGGTTGGTCTGGAACAACCTGATGAAAAAAAAGACACTGTATGCATTTTGATGTAAAAGTCTCCTGCGCACAGGACTTTCACATATTATACTTTAAAAATTCTACCAAATACTTGAGCTGTCACCATTTCTCATAGCTTTAAATCCATCTGGTGTTGATAAAAGAATGATTAGTGCAAGACTATGCCGTCACATTTCCAGGACAAAGCCAAATATTTAGAGATCCTCAAATTCAGTAGGTGTTTGAGAAAAAAAAAGCTCAGTTCACAAGGATGAAACTGACTAAATCAGAAGCAGACAGAGACACATAGAGGAAGTGAGACCAGAGGAAGGACAGGCAGGACAGAGCCATAAGCACAATGCTTCAAAATAATGTCAATAAACAGAGTTTAGTCACAGTTTGGAGCTAACAATAGTGTTCATGTGTGTGTCTTGTGCTTGTGTGTTCTTGGTTGCGGTCAGAGTTGTTATGGCAAAGACGGCACTTGTGCAGCCTCCGGGCCTGTTCCTGTACGATTGTCCTGAGGAGGAAGTGATGTCACCAGTTTGTCCTCGTCCCGCTCTAACACAGGAAGTGGAACCAGAGAGGGATGCTGGACTCGCTGGCCGTCCGCATGCTTGTTTTTATGTTCCATCCATTTCTCGGGTTGTGCTGTGAAGCAGTGCAGACGGACGACTGACAGATTTGGCAAAATTGTGGAAACATGCAGAATTTTCATCATCAGGCTGTCAGAGATGTTGAGGGAGAATCCCCAGAAGTCCGATGCTTTGTGGTGTGATTTGTCATAAAAGAAAAAAAAATCTAAATAATTCTTATATCCATCCAAATTTAACTTTTTGACCAAACACTTTCAATAGAAAATACCTGAGTGTTTTCGCCCTGTAGTAATCAGTCATACCTAAATCAATGGCCATTTTTTCATTAATTAGACGCATTCCAACGTACAAAATCCACCTGTGGCCCATGTCTAAAGGCTCCTTTCATTCTAATTTCAAGAAAAATGTCGTTAAAGCATCTTTACTGAATTCTCGCAGTCACAAACAAAGATCATAAACTGATCTCTACCCTCAGAAGGGATTCTGATGGGTGCGTCCATTCATTAATCAAAGTAAATTATCCTTCCAAGATTTTCATTTGAAGCTAAAGTAATTTACCTTTTTTGCCCTTTTAACACTGTAGGGCTAAAAAAGAAATATCAGCACAGGTTGTGTTCCTTTCATTTTATGAGAACATTAATGATACATACAGCACCACAGATAGTGTGTGAAAGTGATTTTTCACATCAGCAGTACCTACTCTGTGCTTCCACCCTCTTGTATCCGTTTTTGTGAGGCTGTGTGCGTGTGCGTGAGCTCAGTTCACCCACTCTTCTCCTCAAATGATAGCGCTGTGGCTAACAAGCACTCCTGCGCATTTTGACTGGCCAACAAGAGCTTAATGAAGAGTCACAAAACAATAGAGGAGGGTGGAGAGTACAGTGGAGCGCTGCGGCTAAACTATCAGACAGTTAAACAATGGTTTGTCTGCCTGATCTTCCCATTCTTCTCTTGCTGAGACAAAGATAAACAAATCCGACACACAGTATCACCTGTGAGCACACCACACTCCATGTTCATATACATGGCAAATGCCTGCACAGCAAATAACACACAGACAAAAAAGGATCCTCGTGTTAGCCCGTGTGAAGATAAAGAGGTTCACTAAGCGCAAACTCCACTAGTCGCACACATCCATGCATACACTGGCAACACACACACAACCAGTATAACTGGCTGTACAAGCAGGGTTTAATGACAACCCCTGAACAATAGGGAGCAGAGCAGCCCAGCTATCTGCCTGTCAAACAATGAAGGGGGTACAGCTGAAGAGCTTGTCACCACCAATACATGTAAACACCCGCACAGACACACGCAGAAATCATCACAAAAATAAGTCACGCGCCGCAGAGTGTGCGTGGACATGGGGCTGCCGGCACGCACACACACACTGAAATACAAGGTAATTCAGAGCGCTGCCATTTATGTGAAGAGCGAGTCGTTTTTCAGACTGTGAGTGGAAGTGAATTTGCTTTTTCTGTCGAGTACAAGTCAGGTTGGATTAAACAACACTTGGCCAGTGCTGATGGGTTATCACGGCGCATCTATGTGTACATTTCTGTGTTTGTGTATGCTTGCTCTGTGATGATGCCCACAGGCTCCTGGATTTGATGCAGGCACATCAACAGACAGTCCTCGTCTCCTGTCAGGACCCATATCTCTCTTTTCTTTCTCTCAAGGTGTCCCTTGCATGCTTTTTTGCTCATCATTTTCCACTTTGTTTTCATCTCATATAAATATCTACACCCTTGCCTCTACTAAAGCTCTGCTCCAGCATGTTGTGTGCACTTTTTCTAAACAAACACAAATTGAATTGCACAAACATTTGAGGTTCAATTTTTCTTAGAAGTTTTTTTTACAAAAAAAACTTTTATGGTTTCCTTATATACATGATGTATCCAATATTCCACCTGCCTAAAATAAAGTGCACTCTTTTCCTCCTGAGAGCCCCGACCATTGAAAGTCTGGTCAAAGAAGATCTGAAGATGTTCTGGAGTGTCACGTACCACCAACTTAGCATTTAATCCTTTTGGCTTGCTTCCCATGTACACTGTCAGATCACATCAGCTTGGTATCAGGAGAGTTTAAGGTTGGTCAGGAAGACATCTCATGCCCTATAACAAACTTTTTATCCCTTTCTGAGCTATTTTTGCACGTCTCAGTGCCGTCTCTCTGTGTGAAACATCTCTTTATAAGGTTAACGTTGTCATACTGTTCCAGTGTGAGGGGTATTAGTCAGCAGAATTTAGGTAGGCGTGAGATCCATACAAGTTTAAGAGGCAGGTTTTCCAGGGGGAATTCTGCGTTTGAATAGCACTGAGCTAGCCTAAATGTGGCCAGTTAACTGGATTGTTAGCTTTTAAACGGCTACGGATTATGATGGCCCGTAGCAAGTTTTGGATTTATTTTCCAGATTGTTCGGATACATGAAGCAAGTATTTCTCCACTTTAAAGTCGTTTGTGCACCTGATCACTCATAGTGTTCCAAATCACACACTACAGCCCATTTGCTGTTCAAACTAATTCACCGAAAAAAGGAGCTGAGCTTGACACTCAGTGAGTAATACAGATCTGTGAGCGACTTCAATTGGATGGATTTACGGGAGCTGTGAAAAAGAGGGCTCTGGGAAGGAGAAGAAAAGGACCAAAAAGCTACACTAAAGTACAGATGAGTAACACTAATGGAGTCTGGATTGCAGTTCCGTGGATAGTGAGGGGAAGGATCAGAACATACCACTTGATCCTGCTGCAGTCAGGTTATTTCACATGAATACCGAAGCCCTTATGACCCCGCAGCCTAGCTTAGGACAGGAGAGAGTACTGTAAGGGATGCCTGTTAGCAATGTTCAAAGAAAAACATACTTATACATATACCTATACATATACATATAACCTGTAAGTAATTTTCTTTTTTCTTTCTGAACTGAACAATCAGTCACATCTTAAGTGTACGATTAAATATTGATTAAAGATTGTGGTATGTAATTAGATTTTTTTCTTTTTTGCTCAGGTGTATTTTTAAAACATCCAGACATTCAATTATAAAGTAGTTTATTCAAGTCTCATCTATTTACTATGCATTTCTAAAATCTAATACTGCATAATCCTGACGGTGATCATTTTAAGGTTTGTCAATTCATGACTGTATTGCACAGAAATTAGGATTATCATTCCCTTTGGAAAAAAAAAAGGGGGAGGGGGCGTGGCTACCATTTAAAACAGATCAAATATATCCATATAGTCTATGAACTGTAAGCTTTTGGGGGTATTTCACCTGGAAGTAGAAAAAGGGTGCAGAAAAGTACTACATTTGTTTCTCTCTTTGATGTCGGTTTAATGCGCGTTGGTGTATGTGTGTGTGTTGTCTGCGTCCCATTGAGTATAATGGTCCCTGGAGGCAGGCCAGCGTCCATCAGCAGACAGCAGGCATTAGTGCTTTGCCTGAGTATCGATGGACCACCGGTGCTTGACAGCAGTCCCCTCCCTATGGTCACAGGACAAGATGGGTATATGTATGGCTGTCTGTGTGTATGTGTGTGTGTAAATGTAATAGACACAAAGTGTTTTTGATACAGTCGTACATACACACACACAAAAAAGAGAGGTCGCTGTGTGTTTGAGAGATTGATATGTTTGTGTGTGACCCCTGACCTCAGGCTATGTGTCACAGATCGCTCTGTGCCTATGTGTGTGTCTGCATGTGTGTGTCAGAATGAGGGTTCGCCCGGCTGTCATCGATCTCACACACACCAGGCCAGCACTTAACACTTGGACTATAGCGAGTAATACACTCACACCATCTATTACAGCCCAACTGGAGGCACAGCGTGTGTGTGCATGGCCTACTGCCAGACCCATACTGATGCTGTTCAGTGGCAGCACAATAGATTACACATATAACAGTGTAATGATATATCTCTATTAGATGTTCCGTTGTATCTCCACCTCAACCCCCCTTTTATCAATCCCAACCGGCATTTATATGGGGCACATGTTTAGAAAACTCGAAAGATTTAGAGTACAATACCAAAAACAAATAAATCCAACATGAATAGCACAGTATTGACATTGTTCAAGAGGATAATCTCATAGCATTGTTTAAGGAGTCCAAATGACGTGCTTTAAAAAGTAGTGGACGGTGTAAAAATTGCAGACACAATCATGTGTGTTTAACTGCCTCAACTCTGTAAAGACATCCATTTTCACGAGTTCTTTCCACTATTGGGCAAAAATGACTTTGCACCATTGTAAACAACTATAAAGCATTTTACAGATTCTCCGGAGAGGGAGCACTTAAGAGAAAGACTAAATTTCTTTCAAACCAAAACACAGTGTGCTGCTAAGAAGCGGGGATCACATCGGCACTAAGAAAAGCATAAGTGGAGCATTCATAACGGCTTAATGGCTGTTTTGATCCCGAATGGTCAGAAGTTGCTGAAGCCCAAGAGTGTTGTGGGAGATATCATGGAAACTGTATACAAACAAGCAAGCTACAGAAAACCACTGTTGTTTACAGTGATATATCAGAGCCTTTTCATTACACTGCGGCAGATCCTATGTAATCCTCTTGTGTCTCGATACATTGTCTTATCCAGTGAGATTAAAGAAAAACGTGTCCATAACAGTGAGGGTACACATTTTTCACTTTGTTCACCTCTGAAAAGACATTTTGTTGCCTTCGGTTGGCTTGCAGGGAAAAAACAAAAACAAAAAAAGCATCAGGTCATCTAAACATACACTGATTGGTCATAATATTAAAATCACCTGCCAAAAATCGTAACTGCCTTTTGGTCCCGTTGGAGCATGAACAGGGACTTCAGGGGGTCTCATTCACTCATGGTGGACACCAGCCCCGCTGGTTTTAGGCCTTTGTGGAATGCCATAATTGATGTGATAATTATGTTGTTGCTGATCACTGTGTAGCACAAAACACCTTCAACATCTCTGTGACAGGTATGTCCACAGAATAAAATCAAACAGGACCAATATAAGAGGTTAAACGCTGTTTTGTGGAAAGCTCCTTTGCAAATATAGCTCTTTTTTTATTATTTTGGATTAGAGCTGTTCTCCCTTCAGTGGCTCCTTTTCCGTAATTCCCACAATGAACCTTCAGAGTGTCAGTGGGGTTAAGGGACCTTTCACTAAACATCCAACTCAAGCCTCATATGCAGAACAAAGAGCTGACTCTGAGATAATGTTCATCACTCTGCACACATGGGTGGAAACACTGCAGTAAGCATGCTGTCTACACACACACACATTTGTGGGCGTCTGTGTGTGAGCTGCACACTACTTAGTGGCATAGACATTGTTTTACTTCCATGTCACTGGTACACTGAGTTCCAGGGACAGTTACCCACCTGTCTACACACATATACCTTAACAGTTGTCCACCCAAGGAGCCTTGCCTTCCCCCGGCTCTCCACCCTTTCCAGCAATAGTTTGTCAAAGCAGTCGTCTAACTGAAACTAAATATTGCCTTATACACATTTGGGCATTATCTGCTAGGCTAGCTAGCCTCTCATCACATTTGCCCGGTGGCTAATGTCCAAATGAGATGGTTCATTTCAGCTCTCTCTGTCTCTCTCCCTCTCCCTCTCATCCACTTCCACTTTCCTATGTTTATCTTCATGACCTTGTCCTTTCCCCCCCCCATGAAGGTAGAGGACAGGGGGTGGCAGAGGAGAGGAGCGGCAGAGTGAGGAGAGGGAAGATAAGGGGCGATGGCGGCCATGGCTGCTGGGGTTTTTGTGTGCGCTGGAAAGGGGCATTACAGGACAAACAGAAAGAGAAAGAGAGGCATACAAGGAGAGACAGGAAGCTTTAGGCCATAGACCAAATAGCCTCTTAAGTGATCTGATTGCCTTCCTTGAGAACTGCGGTGACCACACTCAGAATGGTTACTAATAATACATCCATTTAGACTCACCCAGCAAACACATTGGTCACATGAACACACAAAAACACACACAAAAAGAGCATGAAAAAAGTCACAAAAAGGGACAAACACGTTGATACACACCAACAAAACAGATCGCTTTCTTGCCTCATGTTGCCAACCATTAACAAATATAAGCTAAACACAAAAAGTACAGAGTGACACACACGCACTGCACCCCCTGTGACATTTTGCAGACGAGCAGAAGTGAAAGACACTTATTTTCAATTGATCAGCAAAGTGCTGTGATGTGTACATATGTGTGTGTGCGGGGCGAGAATGGGCTTGAACGGCAGTGATTGATTAGCTTTAAGGCTATGGCCCACTTAGACCATGTCATGTGTTTTCTCTCACAGAAATGAGCCCACACAATCATCAGCAGTGCACGGCCGGCCGAGACGTAAAGAGGACCGGCTGTTATGATGCAGTTTGGTTCATGGGTAAGTGCTTTGGCACCGAGACAGCTGACGATAGCCTGTTTTACTATTTCTGGCGGCCGGCCGGAACGTTTAATGGAAGCTCTTTCCATGGCAAATTTAGAAAGAATCTCAGCAAAAGAAAGGTTACTCGCTGTACTGTGTAACGTACAGAACTGGTGGAGTAGTAGTGGTGACAACGATGCGTCTATCCTGTCACAATGCATTCTGCTTGCTTGTCATTAAAGCATGCCGGTTAAAGTCTCATGGTGTTGTTGAAAAAGAATCATCCGTAAAATATTCTTATCAGGATAACTTTTCTTCCTTATGACACAAAATGGTAAGACAAGGAACCAAAGAAAACCGGAATAAGGAAAAATGGAGATCCAAATAATTCAAACTTTATTTCTATTCACAATCATATGTTTTCGTTATGTTATTATTACTGCAGATTACTTTTAATCTATTGATATTTTGGTATCTGGTTTTCTAAGTTTCACATACAGGCGGATGTAAAAGTAAAAGGCAGATATGCAAACATTTAAAAAGATATACCCACCCAGGGTTAAGAAACAGACATCTGTGAATGAATAGTATGTAAAAGCTATGCACAATAGAAATAATGCTCTTGGATGCAAACACTTGGCCATAGTATTTCCCTTAAAGGTGTGTATATTATAGATACACTAAGACTGAAAACAATGACGGCAATTCTGAATAATTAATACCATTATTTCAAGTATTCCTCATCATACAGCAAGTGACATAATGCGAGAACATAATATATTCCAGTTCATCTAATGTTTCTCCTTTAATTTGTCATTCATGGTTGTCCCTTACTGTCCTAATCTGTGAAGCTGACTGATAAGAAACAGCTAAAAATGCAAAAGAGGTATCAGTTGGTTTTTTTAAAGAAGTAGTTGTACCAAATCAAACCACAAACTGGGGTTAGTGTCGCCATTAAACGGCACAACTGGGCAACACGGATGTCAGAACTGGCTCCACAAATTGCCAGGGTTTGAATATACACTATACACACTCAGGCAAACACACACAATAACAGTACCAGAGTCATACAAAGACTTACAGCACCCCCAGCTGGGGGACAACTCTGAAAAAGAGGTAGAAAGAAGAAGAATACAGAATCACAGATTTTCCAACACAAGTTGTTTGGCAGATTAGGCACAGAATGTAGTTTGTACTCATTAGAGGGAGTTCAGTTAGTGTTTTCACTCTTTCTCTCCATTTGTTCTTCACCTGTGCTGAGCTGAGGCACTTCACACCCCTCGTGTGTATTACTTGGCTTATATTGTTTTTTGTAATGTAGCTATACTGTAGCTGAGCAAATGTTTTCCCAACACAGTCCAAACAAAGGCCAGGTGACATACACACATATAAACAAGCGTAGACACACACCATGAAAGAGGTGCAATTACAGAATCCTCCTCCAATTAACCAGCTCTCTAAACAAATCCACATTAGGCCCTCCATTGTGGCTGTGCTCGAAAACAGCCACTTGGGAAAGCGGCATAAAAGCTCCCACTGTATTCCTGGCGAGGCCACGTGTGCGTTGGTGAGTGTGTGTGCGGACTGGCAGCAGTGGTCGCACACTGGCAAAGACTCCGGGTTGTTATGATGATGGGAAGATTGTGCAATCACTGGTGGGAGTTGAGAGAGTGAAGGACAGAAAGAGGGATGGATAAAGCAAAGTTACGAGGGAAGATGTGACCAGCAGCACCCAGGCAGTGAGCATCTCTGCTCTTCAGGAGTGAAACAGATTTTTCCGTTTGTTTGTTTGTTTTTTTGTTTGTTTGTTTATTGCAAAATTATCTTTTTCTGCCTTCTCATTCTGACCGTATTTGTTTCAGATATGTGCCAGACTGCAGACCGAGGTGTGATTTCAGTGTTAATAATTGAGAGTTCCCTCAAACCTCAAAGGATTAGCAGATAGTGAGCTTTCTTATCCGGAAGGATGCCGCCAAAAATCGTTTGTAATCAAATTAATCAATCATCATTTCTTTAAATAATCACAATGAAATGTGGAAAAGGTCTGCCAGGTAGCATGTACTTTTATCACACTTCTATTTGACTTACGAGTATTCAAAAGTTTTTGTTCTTAAATTTTTTAAAGCATCTCATAACGTCAATTAATATCTATGTGCTCAGCTGTAATACTACTTATCTACAACAAATAAATGTTTTTAAGTACAAAAGTATTAATTATATATGTGTACTCTTTAAACAATTTACTTGTTCATAAAAAATAAACAAAAGAACATTTAACAAATATTGTACTATTGAGGTTAGGCTTCTGATGTAACATCACGTACAAGTTGGTTCTACTTTAAGATAGTCATAGTTTAAGACACAGATGGGTGCAAACCCAGCAAACAGAAAAAAATTTAATTTCTCATGTACACAATTATTACAACTTTACTAGAATTTAAAAAGTCTGTATAAAGATTAAGCACATTAAGCACAGCTGTGTAAAAATGTAGCGCACAAAAACTTTTGCCTCAGATATTTTCAATTTCTTCTGAGGATGGCAAATAAAAGGTTTTTAGTTTACTGGGTTCTGAGTTTCTTTTAAAGTCTATCAAGCAATCACCAGATTTTATACATGCGATCCCATTCATTCCTTAAAGGTGAACAAAAGTCTTTAAGTTTATTATCGGCAGAGAAAATATTAGGAAGGTTATACAGATAGATTTGAACTTCAACTTGAGGACATCAACACTGCCAAACTTATGGCGGGTGTAGAAAATGAACTATTTCTATCTCCAGACAGTCCCCACGTTCACTCCCATTCATCTCCCTGTTTGCTGTGGGTGTGAGAGAAACTACATTTCCACCTCAGTAGACTAATGGGGAAAAAAAATTAAATGCATATATGTGAATAGATACAGATACTGTAAGTGTCTAAATGTATTTTTAGATGAGCAAATAAACAAGAAAAAATACATGAGTAGCCTACATGAAAAGAAAACTGATAAGAAGCCAAATGAGCTGATAAAACAAATAACATATCTAAGGAGTCACTTTGCCTATATCGACCACAGAGAAACATTTAATGGACACTAAAGGCCTGCTGCTAAATGCAGAAATTCAATGGCCATGTTTAAGAATTGTCAAAAGCTACAGCGCGATACAGCAGCTCACGGCTAGCCTGAGCCTCCCCAGCTCGGAGCCCCGGGGAGACCAGGCAGCAGTTAGTGGTTAGAGCGGGTTCTCAGGGGGGCACTTGAAAATCAGTTAACTTTCCCCTCAGAGGCCGACACTTGCTAACATTAGCATGTAGCACATCAATTACCGTCAACCCCTACTTTAGCATTGACACAGTCAGCTGACAGCTCCAGGGTCCCTGTGGGGCTTTTTACAGTCTCCAGACAGAGAGAGACTGACAGAGTGAAGAAGTGACTTTAGCAGTTTGTGCATTAAAGCTGTACAGCGAGTCGCAAAGCAAGTTAATGGCTCTTTAGCTAAGTATCAAACACATTAGCCATTTCAGCAAAGACATGTTGACAGGCTGAAGGCTGACGAGCAGCTGCTCCACCTCTCTGGAGGGCTTTTTGACTAAATACGCTCAAGTACTAATAATTCCCATGAACAGTGTCGATTTGTTGAGAATTATCAGCAACTATGTGGGTTTAGCAACAAACAAAATATATCTTGCTTGTCCATTTGACACCGTAAACTCGACTACAAATTAAGTCGAAACCACAGCGCTGAATGCTGTTGTGGCTATGGAGCTACAACCTATGAACCACATATAAGACTGTGTTCCAACCGACTTTTTAAGACATCCATGAAATGGTGAAATCTACCCAAAGGAGATAGGCACTGCAGCACAAAAAATGTGTTTGGAATGGAGTCAAAGCCTTTTCCCATATGAGCATGTATAGCTGCTCCACTTCCAACCAGCAGACTAATCACATTAATCATCCATTTGCTTTAGAACATCATGAGGGATTTTCACATACAGGCATCTACAAATGCAATTATGCCCTTTTTTAAATGTTTTGCTTTTGGAGGAACACAGTGGTGCACTTGATGGGTACAAGTGGGAGGAGAGCCAAATTAACTACCATACACTAATCACTCTTTAATGGAAGCATATTCAGCACATTTGTGGTTGTGCATACATTTATTTGACACAACAGGCAAACAAAATGTACTTATACAGTTAGTACAGGCTAATAGAGGCTTGCCTGGACACCTGAAGATTTTTTGCATTTCACACAGTGCATGAATGCAGCTGATTTATAAAGCTATTTGCTACAGCAAATATAAAAAAGCTAACATTGTGTGCTTATGCCCAAGGTGGTTTTCATCATTGTGACAGCTGGTGATCATCTAAAATGCTGTTGTAAAAGACTCTAAACTAAAGGCGGTTTGAAAGTCTGCAATCAAGGCTAAATACTATAACCAGCAGTAATAACAGCTTTAAAATGCTTTTGAAAGTTGTAAAGCTTCAAATTTATCATTATCTTGGAGTTCAAAGTCAAATGCATTATCAAAAGTTTAAAATATTAGAAAATGAGAAAGTAAACGTCTTTTGCAATGATTACATGAGAGTTGGCATAGCAACTGATAATATATAACTATTTTTTGTTTCAGAAATGAACGGCACAAGCAGGCCCTCGACTTTGGCTTCATAGTTCTGTGCCCTGCTGTACATCTACAGAGCAAACAGAAGTCTGAATAAGTTCAAACCTGGAGAATGTTGAAACTACATTCCTGAAAATGTTCTTGTACAATGCTTTGCTTTGTACAATGTCTAAATGTTAATGACATCCAAGTGATATTAATCTTCTTCTGAAACATTGTTTCCTTTGTGAGCATGTGCGTGTGCGTGTGTGTGTGTGTGTGTGTGTGTGTGTGTGTGTGTGTGTGTGTGATATAGTGTCCCTTCGATGCTTAGACACCAAAGAGTACATTGCTAGAAGGGATATTGGGGTTGGGTGACTTAAAAGGAGAAAAATCCAATAATTGTATCTGTTCAGAGGAGGGCGCAAGCTTTTAGGGAGGGGGTGACCTATTATTACTCTTTCTTTTTCTTTCTTTCCTTAATTTCAACCCCAAATTCTAGGGTGTAGGGGTAACCCAAGAAAAGGAAGGAAAGGAGCTGAGAGAGAGGAGGGTTACAGCTGAGCTGGCTGTTAAAGTATGTGCTTGTAATTAGCTGAGTATTAGCGGTGGTGACAATGCCGGAGCACTGGGTAGGGAAGCACCCTTCAACGCTCTACTCATTTCCTGAACTTAATCCCTACCGCTTACTGGTAATAGTGCAGAAGTCCAGCCACATCTGGACACACACACCCTCACAAAGTCTTGGTCGGGCGCAAATTCACATAACCACCTGCCGGCTACAACGAAAAAGGACTCCCTGAGCAAAGCCACACCCAAAACGCTCATCTCCACACAGCCATAAGAGTTAACAACAGAGAAAAACAGGCATATTTGTGTGCACGTACATAAACATTAACATCCAGTAGCGGATGTTAATGCACATTTTAAGTTGCTACTGCTCTAAGGGTGTCAGGAAGCTTCTCACACCCAATGGTACTGCAGGCGAGTCCGTACTTCTTGTTTCCTCCAGTGAACGGATGGAGGAGACAAGGCTACAGAAGCTACAATCAATTACTTTCAATTAAGTCACCCAGCGACTCCTTCTTTGTGCCCCCAAGCTGCTCAAGCCTTGCTCGCAATTTCTCCAACCCCCTCCCGTACACCACAAAGTGACAGTCACACCACATGTGCATGTGCATGTACACTTAAAAAGCCACATCCACTTACTGTGTGACTGTCATTTTATGTTCAGTGGTTAAATTATAGGCCGAGAAACAATTACTCTGGCAATGGCTAAAAATGCTCTTGAACAACAGTTTTCAATCCGTCATTTTTATCCCACTGTACATAACATACAATAGCAAATCAAATATCATGAAAAAAAAAACATTTAATTATGCTTTGCAAAATAAACTTGGCTCATTTGAGACCAGTGAAACAAACCATTTGCGGTATCCTTTTGTTAACAAGGAAAATGTTTCCAATAGAGAAAATAACAAAACATAAATCAACTATTGGATAGAACCAGCAACTCAGAGGGGAAATGTGGCTGCTCACATTTATTGGTCTCTTCTAACCACTTTGTTATAACTGTTTACTATCAGAAATGTAGCTTACGCTATCAAACCGCATCAACAATGGGTTAGAAATGCTGTGTTTACCCTTAACAAGAAATCCAAGGACTTATACCACTCTTTAAGAGCATGCTTGTAGTTAAGGTGTTCAAAGACTCTAGCAGAAACTTTACTAAATATTTAGGAAAATTTCTCCTCAATAAAAAAACAGCATTTTTTTTGCTCCACTCATTTATAAATTAGTGTGTGCATTATAAAACCAAAGAAATGTCTTTTTAAGTTTCAGAATGTCCAACAAACAATATTTGAGGAGGTGAGCGTTCCTCTGAGATCAGGGCATGGACAACCACATCCTAAAGTGAAGGGGGATTGTGTTATATGTGCATCATTTAAATGTACAACGACACCACAAGTCAGGCTTCAAAAGCAGAGTGGAGTGCAGTCAAAGCAGCAATTACTAATATGAATGATGAATAACAGAGAATGAGAACATGGGTGCGAACCACTGGCAAAATGTTTTTAAAAAGGAATATTTGCGGCCCTTTTGATACACATCTATTTTTGCTCCACTAGTTTAAATCAAAATAGTAAGAGACACCTGTGCTCAGTCCGGAGAACACCAGTGGAGAGTGATTTCTATAGAAAGCATGTTATAAACAGCACAGAGGGGGACCGCAAATCTTGTCATTGACACAACAGTCTGAGTGAGCATGCGGCTGTACATGTGTGTGTATGCCTGCCAGCTCCCAGTCTAGCGCTATTGTCTAACAAGGTCTAATTAGCACTATGGCACAATGAATTAGCATAATTATGCAAACAGGGCTGCGCTAAAGGCCTGGCACAAGGGAAGGCTACAGGGGGTACCTATTATAACACACATGCACATTTAAAAATGTGCACACGCACGCAGAGTGCTCATGAGCAACACGGGTATGACATATGAAAACTTGCATAGAGTGTCTTGCGATACAGAAAACACAAACGTCCAACTCTTAAACAGAAAGTGGAAAGAGGGAGCGACTGCTCTCTACAGTCACTGGCTAAATTGATACGCTATTTCTCTGTCTGTTCTGCTATACTGATACCTCTGTCGTCTTTAGAAATGCATCCTCCTGACAAAAGCACCCCCCCCCTCCCTCGCTACCTCCACAAATATCAGATATACACACAGAAATTATCTTCTCCCCACTACCCAGGCTCTCAACATTCAAACATTCAGAGCTTATAGTATTTACCAGCGGGGGTGATAGGTGAAGTCTGTGGGAGATAATAGGGATGACTGAGAGGCTGAAAGGCTGGTAGCCATTCATACAATGACAGACGTAGCGAAGAAGGCTCTGTTACGCTTCATTAGGATGGTTGGCTCTTGATTACACACAAACGTGCGCACACACACACACACGGTCATGTTACCTTCTCTTTAGAGAATATTAAACTACTCTAATCTACCGCAGATGTCGCTTAAAAGGTTAGACATACTACACACTGAGCTTGTCCTAAAACTAGCTTCACTTCAAAGTCACTTTTTTTAAATACTGCCGCCATGCTAGAGGGACAACGGAGAGGACAGTGAAGCGTCAGAGGCTTTCTGCCTCTTTTAGTGATGGTTGTACATGTAAATATCGCAAAAGTAAAAAGAAAAGTCTAAACAATTTATATTTCTTTTTTCTGAGAACACGCGCTCATCTCCAGTCTCATATGCAGGTCAGCTTTAACCACCACAAAAAATGACCATTGGCTATTTTTCTACTTGGCTGTGAAAGGATGGAGGCAAAAAACATTCTTCCTCATAATCTTCTTTCCTTTGAAGAACCAGTTTCAGTAGCCTGACGTTTAAACCATACGTGATTCTAGCCAGTCATATCTTGTGACTGAATAATCAGTTGAAAAATTCCCTTTTTGATTGACAATCACCCATTTCCAATTAGCAGAGAACCCTTACTTGATTTCTGGCTCGAAGGGCAAAGGGCTTAACACCACTGACCGAAGCCTCCTCCCTCCGGACTTGGAATTCTTGTCCAAGACTAAACTGAGAACCATCGCCATCACAATTTTCCTTGGATCAACATTCACACAAATGCAGGAATGAGAAAACAACGTAAGTTGATTCTGGTCTTTCCTGCATCGTTGGCTTCCACAAAGAAAAATCCCAAACTCTAAGAGAAGCTATTGCAATCAACAATTACTCCAAGTGTGTGTTAATACCCAGGCCTGCATGTTTCTTAATGGGAACACTAGTAGTTCGCTGCTCCCTTTCACTGAGACGTGAACCCAACAAATAACCTCACAGCCCAAAGAGCCCTCTTAGCAAAAACCCCGCAACATCAACAAGCTTTAAACCCTCTCAATCACACATCCACACATTCTGTGATTCATGCTTAATCACCTCCCTCCAAGGGGCCTGTGTTGAGTCCTACAAACCCAACTCCTGGCAGGCAACATTAAGTCCTGAAATCCCAAACAACGCTCGCACAAAGCTTTCTTACAATTTCGAGCCCTTACCGCCAGCTAAAGAACCAGGAAGGTCAGAAGTTCAGAGTTCAGATACTTCAAAGTGATCAAGTCTAGTCGGAGAGATGTCCGATTGTTCATTAGCAACATATAACGAGCTACAAATTTAACTGCCGCTTGATGACCTCGGGGTGACAACCAGAGGGCAGGTTTTCCACACGGCTACCTTATAAGGTGCTAATTAAGGGTGATGTTACCTTTCTCCTCCTTCAAATGAGACCCATAGAAACCCAAATCAGCTAAGTGTACATGCATTATTGTCTGAAAACTCCCTCTAAGGTCTGATTCTATAAATGATGTGCCATCCTTTGGTGGTGGGCTGTTTCTAAAGAATTTGCTGATATTAAGCTGTAATGAATGAATATCAGTTTATTTAATCTGTCTTGGTTTTGATTTTTTGTTCCCTGGTGTATACTTTCAGAAAATGCATGCATTAAAAATAGTATTGTGTTACAAAATATATGCGGCTCCACAATCAGCGATTTGTTGTCAAACAGGTTTAAAACGATTGTTTTCTGAGGAGCATGACATCATCACTGAGACAGGCTCTCCATTTCCTAAAATCTTCACTGGGATGCTTTGTCTGCTCCTCCCATCTTGAAATAAAGCCATTGACTCAGGCTTATCTTCACCTTAAGAAACAACATATTGTTCACGTACGTGCACACTTGTGGAACAAACACAATAGCGGGAGAGAGGCTCACGCTGAGAGGGGGTAGCACTTTTAAGCTGAGTCCACACATTTTGGATGCAGTGGGTTAATCCGGCCAGGCTTTTTAGCCTGCTATTCAGGAGGACAAGGACCCCTAGGATTTGGGCTTGTCCACACCTCAGGGGTAGGGGATTATCAGGACAGCAGGAAAGGTGGGGCGGGTGTGAGGGTGGGTGGTGTGAATTTGTGGTTATTAACGTGGTGGCAGTCGTAGATTTGTGCTAACGTTGTGACCGGTTGTATATTTGACAAAGCACACAGAAGTCAGAATGTGTGTGCTTGTGTGGTTTGAAGGATTTCAGTCTCATTTCCACCCCCAAATATATACCCTGAAGCTCCAACAAGGTCACCTCTGGGCCTTTCAGAGCCTCCTCTCAACCAATCCTAATTGATCTCACGCATTACTAGTCCCAAACATGAGATGGAGAGAAGGAGGGAGATGCTTGCCCCATTGTTTGAGGAATGAGGTTCCCTTTGCTAGTGGCTCTACACTCCTTATACACATACACACACACGTTCCACCTCTGGCATGCCCACCCACCTTCTCCCCCTATTCTCCTATCCTTTCCTCTATGCTCTCATCTCCGGCTGTGCTAATCCACTGGCCAAGTCAGGAACTCTGTTACCCATCTGGCCAAGTATGTCTCCAGCTGGGAGAAATGGAAGGGCAGAAAGAAAAATAGGGGAAGTGAAAGGGAGGGATTGTAAACTGAGAGACAGGAATGTGAATGAAGGGGGTACGGTCATCAAAATATCTTGTGTGTGGGTGAACACCTTTCTGCTAGTTATTACTTTGTATATACTAGAGGAGGAAGGCAATGCAGAACAGAATGAATGAGGTATCCAAAAGGTGGCACAAAATTGACCTCGACTTTTTCCCTCTCCAAAGAGAAAGCATGGAGCCTCGTGTCCTCTGGCAAAGAAAAGGGATTATCCATATTAGCAGGCTGTAATGGGAGTTGCCACTGGGCTCTGTCATGAATTCTACAGTTTGACTCCAGTGTGGTGAAGAGGCCGCTAGCCATCACATTCAGCTCTTACTCCAACTCCTGTGGAGCCATCTGACTCCGTAATGTTAGTCTTTAACATTTCCACAACCACACATTCCCATCACACGCCTGAAGAAGAAGATGCATAGAAAGCAGTGTATAAAGAAACAAAGGCAAACATATCTCATAACATCAGTGTTGTGAAGATAGAGAATCCAGAGTTTCATCATCAAGATGAAAAAACTCCAGGCAAATTAAACTTGATAGATAAAAGTACACAACATGGTACAGAAGAAACAATTACAGCATTTTCATTAAACTAACCAAACAGCACAAAGCAAAACACAAACTACAAGTGTTTGTGTGGTAGTTATCAGTTAATAACGAACAAAATGAACTTGTAGCAATATTAAGAGTTCTATACTCACAGACATTGCCGGTGTTGTCAAAACTTTTAAGCACTTCATTAACTCTAAGAGGCCCCAGGTTATCCCTGCAAAGAACAGACACATAGACAATCAAACAATAATCTAAAGAAAGACATTTCATGATAAAAAGCAAAAAAAACTCAATATATAGTTGCATTTTCCTACAGAAGTATAACATTTAAGCTAAATGTTATCCTATTTTACATTTATCAACAATTGTTAGGATTAAAATATTTCTAAAATTATTTCTAACTAAAATTCCTTTGGTTTAATTTTAAATATGCTTTCAGGATTTTCCTCAATATTTGATGCTAAAATAAATCTACAAGATATTCTGAATGCAATGACATTTATCATAAAGAAATCTGATCAGTATATAAAAACCATTCAAAGGAAAAGCTCCATCAACATGCTGTGCGCTGTGGTTTGTCATTGTCTAAGAACTAACCACAGATTCCAGATACATCAGTGAAGTGTCCTAACATTTGACAATTACAGTTTACAGCTGGTGGCATCCCAACTCTGCACTGTTTATATGTGAGGCTGCATAGATACCTGAGTAAGGCACTGTACTCAGGAAGGCAGACACTTCTGTACTCCACCCACTGGTCATCTGAGGTATCATTTAGTTCCTGCGCCACCACCTTTTTCCTGCTGAAGAGGTCAAACGATGCGAACCTGCGAACAGACACCTGTGGGATCTCCACACTGTCTGCCTGCTTCTGACGCAACACCTGGCAGAAATGTCAAAGCAGACCACATCCTTTAGTTTATTAAGTCATGTCAAGCATAAGAATTTATGTGTGCATGTCACCTGTTTCAGGAACTCTGATAGACTAGTTGAACCGCGTCCTTTTTTCACTTGAAAATACACTAATCAAATACCAAATTAACATCCATAAAAAATTATATTTGTATGAAAAATAAAATGTTCTAAACAGATTCTCTTTTCAAATAGTGTAGAGAATGTGTCATTTCCATTAATCAGGCAAAACATGCAGACAATTAACTGAAGTTGGTCAGGATGATGTGCCAAATGAAAAGACAATCCCAAGAACAACAACAACAATAATAATAATGATAGTAATAATTGTAATATATAATAATAATTATCAATAATTTGCTTAGTTATATCAGATTTGTTTATTTGTATGCTTAATGTTGTTGTATAAAGTGACAAAACATAGTCGTCATATTGTAGCGAACTACTAAGAAGCAAAACACTGTGTGGGCTGAGAATATAAATCTATAAAGTGTGAACTCCACCAGGTAGCTGCTAACCAGAGACAGTAAAATAACCACCATAACCAGGGAGGACTAGTTCTTCACCAATACCAGTCCAGAATTAAAAGGGACTGTTCTAATGAAAAAACAAACCCAGAGGGCTGAAAGCACACGAGTGATTTTTAAAACAATTTTACAAATATCGTTCACTTGACGTTAGCGCCTCTTGTTGAGGGCACACTTCCACTAAAATGGGGTTCGCGAGAACCGACGCTTCACCGAGCAGCTATTGAAAAGGAGGCTGCCCACCTGTCGTAGAAGAGTCCATCTGGCTCGAGCCACGTCAGTCGCACCGTCGGTTCCTCCTTGCAAGTTTCGGCTATGAGGTGCGCAGGCGTCGTCGTCAATATTTCCAATCAAAGGCGAAGCCGGGTGGGTTTTGTCTGCAGAGCCGGTGGACTTACTTTCCATTTTATCACAAATGTTTTCAACCGGAGATTGGTCTGTTTTTTAATCCAGTCAGCAGCTATCTGTATGAATGAGGTCTAATAAAATGAAAACAAGACGTAGTATAATGACCAAAGAAAAGGAGAAATGACACTAAATGTGGACAAACAGAAATCACCTGTTACACTACCAGTACATGCATGTTACTTCCGTACACTTTTGCCCTAGAAGACATAACAGTCGATTACCGAAATCACCGAACTCGATTTAATGCTGTAAACGTGGACTGCGCATGAGCAGGTTTGACTAGTTTAGTCTGGCACTGCTGGCTACGTCACAAAGTCGGCTTTGTTTAGGAAATCATGCACGTGTGATCAGGCAGCTCGCAGAGACTGTTTTTACGCTAAATATTACAGGTTAAAATGCGATTTTTATTCATATATTGAGTGCGTTTGTTATCGCTATCATAATATGCAGACCCTAGTAAAATATAACTGTTAAACAAGCTAATTAACAGGTTTATCAAAATGGTCGTTGTGGCGCCTTTGATGTGTTTTCCTGCCCGTCTCCTCACACTTTGCCCGTCACAGTTTTGGAAGATTGCAGTTTGCAAACGGAAAACTAGTCTGCCTTTGTGTGGTGGGCATTTCTTCATGTCGGTAAGGGGGCCAGAGAAAGTTAAGGCGCTGCGTGTACTCTTCTTTGGTTTGCTGTTAGCGAGTCTGACCAAAATAACCTTCATCATTGGCTTAAAATCGAATTAACGGGCCATTTTTCATTACCTTAGGATATAAATCAGTTTAGAAAATATTACATCGCACTATGTTAATCCTGTGCAAAAAAAATAGACAAATAAAGGAAGAGCTGTAAAAATGATGGTTCCTCCAATATTACACCCAAGTGACAGGTTTGACATTATTTTCAAGAAATAGTCGCTTCCATTTGTATTTCATGTTTTTACAACATTGCTATGATACGGACTGAATAAATTATACTTCTTTAAGTTTGTAAAGTATGTTCTGGTGTGCACAGTTAACTATGTTGGAATGTTCCCAGTAATTAAAGTTTCCAGCTGCAGTGCTCTAAAATGTTTCCATGTTTTATCATTTTCCCTACTTTAAGGAAACTTCTATGTCATCAGCTGATCATCCCAGCTCTGAAACTGACAAATACAAGCATTTGCAAAAATATTTTGTCCGGAGACTGAAGGCAACATACCGCAGGTTTGCCAACATACCTAATTATTCAGAGGTGAGGATTGCGGCCTGCTATGATTATGAATCATTTACTTCATCAGCATTTACTACTGGTTTTCACAATAAACACATTTACTTTTATGGTTAAAAAGTAACTTTTTTCAGCATCACAAGTGGAAGAACAGTAACTAGTCAGTCTCCTGTCTTCCTGATTCTTATGGACAGAAAGTAACTTTTATGTCAGGACGCATCTCTTGCTTACTTTTGTGATCACGATATTAGGAGCGTAGTTTGTATTTCTGAGTGTAGTCTTGTGTATTCACTGGTGTGTGAAAAGTCCAAACATTTTCTTTATAATTCACTGGTTTATTGTGCCACAGGTCTGTGGGCGTCGCCATGTCTACTTTATTGAAGATGATGGTATTTACAGAATGGAAAAGGGTAAGTGTACACAAAATAAATTAATATACAACTATTAGTGTTATCAAAAAATCCAAAAATGTATTTTCTAGATACTTCATGGTTCACATGTAGAATAACTTATTTCATACAATCAGTGCCAAGGCCTCCTGCTGTCCTGTTGCACTCATTCCTCCTCTGTCCCTGTTTCTAGATCATATTAGGCCAGAGAAGGTGTTAAGTCTGCAGCAAGCATTTAGAAAGGATGGCAAGAGAAGATTTGAGAAAAATCAGAGGGTGAAGTGGATAGTACAGAGAATACGTCTATCCCCACGAGAAAAGCATCTGGCCGCTACGCTAAAATGTCCCGGTGAAGAGGAGCTGAGGTAAGCCAACCCGGAAAACTTGTATTTTAAATGGTTGTTCACATGATATTACAAGTTATTATTACAAGTAATTACAAGACTTTTTTTTCCCGCGTACTGAATCTATAAATATCTCATTTGGCTCTGATAAACAAGGTGTGTGGTTGTGAGACTTGATGAGAGCAGGTTCCTTCCTCTGGATCCCCAACGGGTCGTGGTCACACTGAACAGAGTCTTCAGCTTTGGTAACATTTTAGATGATTTGCAACAAACATATCTCAGTTGTTTACAGGCGAGAGCATAAGCTATAAAAGAAAAACATACATAGAAGTATGGTTATGCATATGTCTATGTGCGTTGATGCAGAGTGGGCCACCGACGACGTCCTGTTTTACACGACTTTGAATGGTCTCTGTTCCAACGCCGTGTTCCGCCTGGACCTGACCTCGGACAGAAACAGGATCACACCTGTGTACAAGGAACGTCTACCTCAGTGCGTGGGAAAAATGTGACACGTAAGCTTTCACCACCACAAAAAAAAAAAAGTACCGTAATCCATCTCTTTTTCCGTTAACTCCGACACTGCAGTGTGTTTGTGGAGGTCGCCCTGTCCAGAGACCGACAGATCTTGACCATCAACTGCAATAGCAGGACCAGCTCAGAGGTGCTGCTGAGCCATGTGACCACAGCGCGTCTGGAGCCTTTTGTCGTCCAGCCCCGCCAGCCGGACCTCCTCTACCATGTGGAGCACTGGAGACAGTGGCTGATTATACTAGCTAGTACAGGACCAGGGCAAGAATATCAGGTAGAAAATCTACAATATGAATGAAATATCATGTAAAATGTTGAAAATGGGGAACATTTTCCAACTGTTTCTGCTGTGTTCCCAACCTGTTATTTAAGTGGTATGTGTATAATACACACACTATTTACAGTCTATTTACAAATAGCTACTTTTCCTATATGTCGATTTGTTTCCTAGAACTCTGAGACAATATTTTAATCAAGCATCTAATTTGAAATGGCAAGTCAACAGATTTCCATCCATTTTCTGAACCGCTCATTCCCAAACGGGGTCTCAGATGGACCGGAGCCCGTCAACAGATATGCCATATTCATATTTAAAATAGTTCAGTTATTCAAAGCTAAGTGATTTATTTGTGCGTTGCCCAGGTGGTGAAGACCCCCCTCGCAGAACCCTCCATGTCGTCGTGGGTCTCTCTCTTTGCCCCTGGCCCTGGCATTGCCGTCAAAGACATGGACATAGTCGGAGACCACTGTGTGCTGGTTGCAAGAGCAGCAGCCGGCGAGCTCATTCTGATGGTGGTGCCACTGAGCCAGCCCAGTGGGGCGTACGTTGTGCAGGTAGGGTCTCAAAGATTAACCCAGCCTGTATCTCCCTATTTTCATCACTATAAAACAGTAAGGTCTCATTATCTCATTATTCGTCTCCAAGCTCCCCCACTGGGCTTGTGCCATTGAAACCAAGAGACCAGGCTCGGAAGACCAACAAAATGTGCTACAGTTGCTGATATCATCTCCAGGCCGCACACCGGTGCCATACTGTCTGCACCCAGAGAATGGGTGTCTTTCATCGGGTACCGGCGATTGGTCCTCCCCAGAGACACAGGCCACGTTTGTTACCACACGCCTGGAGGCCCGCAGCCAGGTGAGCACATTTGATACGCACTCACCGAAACCGGATCAGCAGGGAGAGAAGCATGTCGTAGTAAGTCAGGGGTCCACTGACAAAATTCTTGTCACAGTCGGACACCAGTGTGCGTCTACCCTCAGAGAAGAGCCGGTGATGTCACGCTGAAAACGAGCCAATAAGACCTGTTCTTAAGTCAGCCCCACCTGTCTTAAGAATAAATATAATAATCTCTATGGCTTTCCCTGGTAGGATGGCACCTCGGTGCCAGTGACCCTGGTCCACACGGCGCCGGTGGCGTCTCTGAGCCAGGCTCCATTGTTGGTCCACGTATATGGAGCCTACGGAAGAGATCTGGACATGGCATTCTGCCCGGTGAAAAGAATGCTGCTGGAGCAGGGCTGGGCTCTGGCCTACTGTCACATCAGGTAACGCAGAAGATCAGAAGACAAGCTTGTTTTCCACCCGTAGTAAACAGTCCTGAAACCAAAACCAGTGCTCCTCAACCAGAACGCGGCTACTTCCCGGCTCTTGTGAAGTGACGGCGCTCTCTGCCCCCGTATCCTTTAGAGGGGGAGGAGAGTGCGGCCTCTCTTGGCAAAGACAAGCTCGCGTGGAGGGGAAGCCCGAGGGAGTGGAGGACCTGCGAGCCTGTCTCCTTCACCTCTTCTCCTCGGGCGTGTCCTCCCCGTCCCTCGCCGCGCTGACAGCCCGCAGCGCCGGAGCCGTGCCCGTGGGCGCCCTGTGCAACCGGCACCCCGGCCTGGTGCGGGCCGCCGCGCTGCAGGTAGGAACCAGGGAGTGGAGCTTACACCGCACTGGAGTTCAGAGAAGAATATTAGTGGAGTGTGTTTCCGTGGGTTTCTGACTATACCCTGCCTTTGCCTTTATTTGAGTGTTGAATCCAAACCCAGCTGCTCTCTCTCTCTGTCTCTCTGTTCAGGCCCCTTTCCTGGATGTGCTTGGAACTATGGAGGACCCCAGCCTGCCTCTAACTCTGGAGGACAGAGAAGAATGGGGAGACCCGGTGGGCGACCCAAAACACAGACAAAGCATCGCATCGTACTGTCCACTTCATAACGTGACTCCACAGGTACGGAGGCAAAAGCACTAAGGAAGCAGCAAGTGTTTTGTTTCTCTGGTGTTCTTTTTGCTCAACATGAACGTTATCTGTATATATTAGACATACGCACACTTTGAAGGATTTCCGTGGCGTAGTGGAGAGGCTAACTGTGCTTTAATAGTTTTAACCTTTGATTTAAATAAGCCACGATGCCAACAAATGATTAAAATCTATACCCCATTTGAGATCAGAGCCTGCGTTTTAAAAAAAGCTTTTTTTAAATAAAATGGAACACTGGGTCAAATCTTGGGAGGAACATTGATTTCGGTCTGATTAGGGGCTCTTCGGGTCCCCAGTCTCATTGTCTATGTGGGAATATTTGATTAGTATTTAATGGCTTATACCGAGCACTAATAATGTCTTTATTTTGGTTTGAGACAGGACTACCCATCCATGCTGCTGACCGCATACAGCGCCGATCCCCGGGTTCCTCTGGCGGGAGTCCTCAAATACAGCGAGTGCGTGAAGAAGGCGATTCGCACACACCGCAGCACGAATCCAGAGCCAGGTAACCTCCACACACACACACCTCCAACACGCAAGCCTTCACACACGGAGGCCTTCACCGACAGGCCGCGACCCTAAAGCCTCATCAGTGGCCTTGTTACAAGGCAAAATCTTGCCTGGGCTCTCCCCCTCCCACTTTTAAGCCTCCTTCCCCACGTTGCCGGTACCCCCTCATGCTTCCCGTCTCCCCGTTCGCGGCCTACACGTTATCGGCCTCCCGCACCGTCTCACGCCTCTGTTGTCCAGGCACGCCGCACACAGCCGGAGCGTCCGGACACGCGCGCACGCGTCTCCCTAATCTGCCCCGACTCTGTTCTTCTGAGCCTTTGATAAAGTGCTGATGGTATGGACGCATCAAGGTGGGCGGGCAGGTCCATTAGCATGGTACAGAGATAGCGTATCGGAGGCAGAGATTAGAGGCTGCAGACTGGGAGCTGTCAAGGTCAAGACCGCACTTGTGAAACAGCCCGTACCAGAGACGAGCAGGGGTTTGGGGGTTTGGGGGTTTGGGGGGGGGGGGTGGGGGTAATAAGGCATGGATTTATTTATTTTATTTTTTTCTTCCTCCATTTTGTCTTTTGATCTTGTTCTATTCTTCTCTGTTTTAGAATGTGAACCGGCACCAAACATAATTGTGAACATCCAACCTGGAGCAAATCACCAGGGACCAGAAGATTTCGAGCAGCTGATGGAGGAGGTGAGAAACTCCCGAGAGGCTGAACTTTTTTGGCATGTTTTTGGGACAAATATTACAGAAAAGAATGCAAATGATAAAAAATACCTTATCTAGATTTTAAAGCCTCTGTGGGCATTCTGACTTTGTAGATGTTACACATTAGAAATGCAACCCATCCTTTTCTTAATGTACGATAAATATATATATAAACTGTACATCTAACTGACTGAGATTTTTAGCCCTCGTTCTTTCTCCCTGATATAGGAAGCCCTCAGGCTTGCATTTCTATACACAGAGCTGGGCCTGGACCCTCCAGGACCTCCAAACAGGAAAAGGAGACAAAGATTATAAGAGCCAGATGCAATGAAAGACACAACAACAAAATAAAACATCAAAAACTGAAGTGCAATCTCAGTGATTTAATTTTTTAACCACAAAATGGAATAAATCAGCATTTATAAAGTATACCAATGGTCTCCAACAAGCAGGCCTTCTCAGAGACGAAGCACTCTGCCGGGTGCTTCGGATGGAAGCGGGTGTAGGTGGAATACTGCATCACCAAACCCTCTCCGGCCTCCGTCAAGATGCTGGACTTCTGAACGGTGTTCCCGTCCCTGACCGGGTTTGTGGCCGCCACCACCTCCAGCTGGTCGGGCAGCTCCTGAACTGAGGAGAGGTCCGTGGCGGCGGACTGCGTGCCGAAGTTCAGCAGGATGAGGTACGCCGCTCTGTGTCCGTCCAGCTCCCGGACGTAGGAGAAGACGTTGGCGTCGGCGTGGACGTAGCAGAACCATCCCCGCAGAAAGGGCAGGGCCGTCTGACGCAGGCTGCTCAGGGAGCGGTACTGACTCAGCACCGAGCCTCCGTCCGCCTTCTGGACCTGGACACAGACACGAAACCGACCACAGATAGCTGCTGCTGCTGTTTTTTACATTTCCCCGGCGCCGAAAACTCCACTGAAGAGGCTTTTACCTCCACATTGACGCTCTCGTAGTCTGGGTGCACGGGTAACCAGGTGACGTTTGTCTTGTTGTTGAAGCCGGCGTTCATGTCATCGTTCCACTGCATGGGCGAACGCTCGGGGTCCCGACTGGCGCTCTACAGCGTGAGCAGGGCAGGGAACGTGTCATCTGACCGTGTTTTTTTGGGCCAATTTGTAATCTTTCGTCATTACGCCTTATCGCTCGGCTTTACGCTCTTATTAGTGTTTCTTTGACGTGTGTGCGCAGTACTGACCGCGTTGTATTTGCCAGCCGGGTCCTGGATCTGGCTCTCCGTGACATTGATGTTCTCCATGCCGATCTCTTCGCCGTAATAGGTGGTGGGCGTGCCAGGCAGGGTCAGCAGCATCATGTTGATGGCGCGCACGTAGGTCGGACCCGCGCTGGAGGCAATTCTAGACCTGTCATGGTTCCCAACCTGGCAACGTAAGAGACGCATGTTAGCACACAGAGGCCTGAAAAGTACGAGCTGATGCGTTAAAGGGAAAAAGCTCTAGTTAAAAGCAACAGGGTGAAAATACTACTGCGCACTGTTACAGCTACAGAAGGGGAGTAAATGAGGCTGCATGAGTCAAGAGGCAGTAGAAATGAGGCCGAAAATAACCCCCGGTGAGGTCATGGAGAAGTGGTTTTGGTCTGAAGCCACGTCTCCACGACAAAACAGTCTGCTGATGACCTCAGGAGCACAAACACGCCTTTGTGTTCAAAGCAGGCACAACGTGTTCTCTTCAGGATTACTCATGCCAAGAGAAGTAACCTATCTCTATGTATCTCTATCTATCTATCTGGAGGAGGGTTCTTGTTTTAAAGAGCCCTGAAAAGAGAGAGGAATGCAGCCAGAGGGACTCACCACCCAGTTGGGCCACTTCCCCAACGGCATGTTGGCCATCCAGAGGTCGACCAGATGTTTGGCCCACGCCCCGCTTTTGTTGTGAGGCAGATCCAGCAGGTAGAAGTTGAAGGGGAAATCGCTCTCTTTGATCAGCCGGGTTCCGTAGTACATCATGGTCTTCTCCACCTCGTGGTAGTCGTACGACTCCGTCACCATGAACCTGCCGAGCCACACACACACCATAATGTTTCGAACGCCGAGCTTCCGCCCGTTTGGGACGCCCGCCGGCCACATGGCGACACGTCCGCGCGGCCCCCGGTACCTGTAGCGGCCAGGCTCCCGGCTGTAGGCGTCCATCTCTGCCCTGAACTCCCTCAGCAGGTCGTGCAGCCCCAGCTGGGTGTAGGTGTAGTCGTGGTGGAGGTCCCACTCCGTGGTTACAGACTCCTGCAACGGAATGCGGCCGCTTCAGTGGAACTCAAATTTTTGTCGCATTGCACCTTTTGATTTTTTTCCCGCTTTGCGTTAAAACCACAAAGTAGAGATTTATGAATTGATTCTAAGGATTCCATAATGACGTATAGTGGAGTTTGAGAAAGATCTGGTAGATTCCTCTTTCCCTTCAGAGTGAGAAGAGCTCGTCTTTCAATCCGCTCCATTCCCAGGAAAGCACGGAGTCCATTTAAAGGCCGGGCAGATGGGAAGTAAGTAGAAACCAAATCCCCAAAGTTGAAAAGACGCAAAAAAAAAGAGCACAATGACTGCTGGGTTCATTAACCCAGAGTCATATATGCTGTTCGAATTAAAGTTTTGCTCTGTTTGACGACTTTTTTGTTCGTCGAGAAAATGCAAAGAGAAGGTAAAGGCAGAAAAAATTGTTCTTTAAAAAAAGGTGGGTATAATCTTGAGCATCTACTTCAAGAACATCAAATAAGAACTATTGTGGCTTTTTTTTATGTGTGTGAGAAGAAACCCAAAGCACAGTGAAGATGGCACGGGCACACCAGTAAGCAGTTAAGAGATGCTTTACTGTTTCTTACAGTGTATTTAATCAATAAGGATCTCTCTTGTGCCAAACAGTGACTCTGTAGCATAAATCTAAATCTGAGTCTACTGCTAAGTCAAGAGGAAGCATACGAGTCAGTCCCAGTATGCTGGAATTGCTCCGCGTTGGTCAGTAAATCCCAGTGACTCACTAATCCTCTAAAATATGCTACTTTTCAACTAATCTTCCTCTGTGGGAAAAAAGAAAAAACCCTCAGCCTCTGCGGAACAAAAAGTCTTTCTCGCTGAGCTTAAGCCAGCGTGTGTCACGGAGTCGCCGTGCTGCAATTACAGTGTTTTTCCTCCTGAATGGCACAGGATGAACCTGACGTCCAAGCCAAAGATAAATGATGAAGGGCACATCACGTACAGTGCCAGGAACCTCCCACTGGACTCTCCATGGTGTTTGCTCTGACGGCTGCTCTGGGAGGCAGCGGCTGGGTCAGCGGAGGCGTCTCTGCCCGCAGCGCCGCTTTCATGAACTGCATTGTTCAAATCTGGACCCCGAAACGTCACTTACGAGTCAACGGAATAAATTCATGCCTGTATAATTGAAGGTTACAGTGAGATTGTTAAATACGTTGAACTTTGAGCTGTGGAAGTTACTGTTAGTGTGAATTAAAATTTAACGTGACATGCCAGGGCGGAGAGCTTTTATTTTTATCATTTCCAGAAAGATGATAAGGACCTATTACATAAGTGCTTTTCTTTTAGTGCCAAAACAAATGACTTCATCAGCTGGGATCAGATGTCCAGTCCGCGGTGTGAATCTTGTAGTAGATTATCCGTCCAATTGTGAGGTGAAAAGCAGGCATTTGTGTGATTTTCAGTGCAAACTGAATATTCAGTGTGGTGACTGCTACAGTAAAGGGTTGAGGGCGGGTGAGTGATGGATCGTCTGTTATGACCAGTGGGGGTAACACTCACCGGCGGTCTATCTGGATACACTTGTGGTTCGTCCCTGAGGTGTTCAGCTTCCAGTATGTGCTTCACCGCATCCATCCGGAAGCCATCCACTCCCTTGTCCAGCCAGAAACGAATAAGATCCTGCGATGAAATGATAAAACCCCAGAATATTAACACCATACGGAGGATCTGACTCCTTACAGGATGTGTTTTCGGCGGAATTTGCATGTTCATTAAACATTTGTGTGGCAAAGGATCATTGAGACACGCAGGGAGGGCTTACGATGATCTCCTGGCGGACATCTGGGTTCCTGAAGTTCAGGTCGGGCTGCTCCTTGAGGAACTGGTGCAGGTAGCATTGTCCTCTCACTTCATCATAGGTCCATGACGAGTTTCCAAACACACTGACCTGCATGACACGAGGGGGAGAAATGTCCATCTGACCACTCCACCAATAGAGAGACCCTGCATGATTTATTTCTACGATGGGCTACTGGACGTTGCCATGCAACCAGCGACGGTACGGACCCAGTTATTGGGCTTCGGTGAGGTTGAGTTGCAGTCGGCCCACACGTAGTAGTCCTCGTAGTGAGGGTCTCTAGTCCGGCTCAGGTTGAACCAGCGGTGGCGGTCGCTGGTGTGGTTGGGAATGAAGTCCATGATCAGCTTCAAACCTGAGGGGAACAGAAGCAGAACGTACAACCAAGCACTGACTCAGCCCCCCACCCCACACACACACACACACACACACACACACCAGCACAGCCCCAATGAGCTCACGCACCCCTCTGGTGCATTTCAGCCAGCAGATTTTCAAAGTCCGCCATGGTTCCGAAGATGGGGTCGATGTCTCGGAAATCCTCTACATCGTAGCCGAAGTCCCTCATGGGAGACCGGTAGAAGGGACTGATCCACACCGACTTGATGTTCAGGTACAGGAAGTGATCCAGCTTCTCTACGATTCCTGCCGGAACACAGACACCCCTCACATAGTGAGATGCACTGACCCAAAATCCAACCAGTCAGATTAGAAAAAAGGGGGAAAATACATTGCTGAAGCGTCATTATTTAGAAAATGGTGGAACGATTTGGAAAAGGCTCTCATATCTTCCAATAAAGCCTACAGCAGGGGGGGGGAAAGACAGTCAAACAGGAGAGTCAAAGTAAACACTGCAATCAGCCTTCTTTTCAACTTTGGTGAATTCTCCAAAGACTAAAGTCAAAGCCTGTATTCATAAAAATATTTGTGATCAGCTGAGTAAAAGATAAGTATTCTACAAGGGTTTATTCAAGTAAATGATCCACCGGTGTTTGATAGGTTGAACTGCACGTGCAGTTTATGATTGGAAAAACAGTGATAAGAACAGCTCTGCAGTTTCAAATCTATCTGGCTGTTGTGTAATCTTGTTTTTTTATATGTAATAATACAGTTATTATAGAGCTGAAGACATCTAGAGAGAAAAAATGTGAGTTTGTCCTTAGGTTGAGACATGCTGACTTCTACGTGGCTGATAAAATGTAACTTTTAGGTCTACATGGTGTCCAGTTGTGGAAAAGAACATGAAAGGCCATTTTTTAGTTCACTTATGAACTTGTTGTTCTTCGACTGGTAATCCCCTCTTAGTCAAAGAAAGTCCACCAGCGGTTATTAAAGTATCCCAAAAGGTGAATGCAAAATGCTAGAGTCCATATGGGGGATTAGCACCTTTGAGGTCCCCGATCCCGTCCCCGTCGGAGTCCTTGAAGGAGCGGGGGTAGACCTGGTACACGGGGGACGCCTGCCACCAGCTCAGGCACCTCGGGGACACGGCGACGACCGTGACGGTGACGGCCACCAGCGCCAGGGTGCAGCACACCGTCAGCCAGAACAGGATCTCCCTGGGCACCCGGTACCGGGCCTGGGAGGAGTACCGCAGCAGCACCTCTTTGGGCATCCCCGCGTACGGCCTCACCTGCGAGTACTCGTCCCCCACCACCGCCACCGCCGCCTCCGGCTCCACCACGGCGGCGACGCCGTCCTCCCTCCCGGCGGAGGGGTCCTCCGTCCGGGCGGAGTGGTCCTCCCTCCCGGCGGAGTGCTCCGCCGCCGGTTCGTCGCCGTCCGCGTCCCGAAAAGCGGGGTTTCTGGTGCCCTCCGCCAGCTCCACGCGACCGCTTGCTTTCTTAAAACGCATATTGTTTCGAATTCTTTTTGTTTTTTCGACTGAACCAAACCCGTGGAGGGAGAGTCTGGGGCAGCCTGGCTGCGGCTGCTGCTGAGGCGGGAAATGCTCCTCACGTTCCGGAGCCCACGGTGCCCTGTGGGAACTTTATCGGAATAGTTACAGATTAGCATTTCTTATCTCGTCGCTGGGGCTGAATAGAGGAGGGCGACATTCATTACACAGCCACCCAGGCAATGTTGAAATATTAACCTCCAAACTATACATAAAACAAGGTCCAACTTTTTACCACAAGTTTAATATCTGTAGATGTAACACGTTAACACGTCATTCCGCATCAACACGAGCTCATAATTAGCTGAATATTACAAAAAACATTTAAAAAATCTCCCATTAAACTCATCCCACAACGTGAATAATGAGCCAACTTAGAGTATATATATTTAAAAAAACAGCATAGGGAACATGACAGGAACTGAAGCTGTGTATTCAGACTGGCGAGGGTGTCAAGATTGTATAAAACATGTTTAGTCCTAAAGAGCAAAGGATGAGGACAATTTCTGCCTATAAATGAAAACACTTAACCACCCACGCCAAGGTATTGCAGGTAGAAACAGACTGGACATGATTAAGCCCTTCATAACTCTGCCTTTAGTTTCTCAGCGACTTTATTTCATTTTTAATTGTCTATATATTCTCTACTTGTGTGGCTCAGTGAATTCTTTCTGCAAGTCATTTTATTCATTTCACTCAGCTGTCCAGTATCTTACTTATGTATGTATGTATGTATGTATGTATGTATGTATGTATGTATGTATGTATGTATGTATGTATGTATGTATGTATGTGTGTCTCTCTCTCTCCCTCTATATATATATATATATATATATATATATATATAGAGCCCGGTGGGGGCTACTGAGCCGGGGTCCGGGACTCCCCTTTAAAAGGAAAAGCCTGCAATCCCCCATAACTCCATTCACTCTGCATCAACAGTTGTAGCTTGATAACTATATAAAGCAAGAAGGAGGATGTGCCTTGACCCTTCAGAAATCATTTCAACTTCCAACAGACAGTGGATGAGTGATTTCAGCTCAGAGGGGGTTCCATTGCACCGGATTGTAGTTGAATGGTCATCCAGACTATTCTACAGGAGCCAAAAAACATCTGGATATACTTCTATTAGCCTATATGTTAAACAATTAGGGTTAAAATAAGGTTTGTCACTTTTTTAGGAAACTTTCCAGTAATTCTGGGAATTACTGGAAAGTAAAATATCTGAGTAAAATCCCTCGTGACGATAGCGCCACACAACCACAGGAGTTGTTCTCGACAATCTGACCAGTTGCGTCATAAAAAAAAGGGGGTAAACAAAATAATCCAGAGGCCTATCTCTGACATTCGAGTGCATGAGAAAAATAAGTAATCTTCTACCGAGGTCAAAAGAGATTGCCTCTTACTTCGTTGGGACCTTCACGCATCCAGAAACCTGCCAGAGAACTCCCCTCTTAATCAGCATGATGTGGAAACACAGTGAAAAGAAAACAGCCCGGTTCTACAGGGTTCTTCGTCTGACCGATGCTCGTTCTGTCGACCCAGAACAACAGATAGCCCGACATTTTTGTGTAGTACAAAGTTAACAAGGTGTCCTCGGAGAACCGCTTATCTATTCAGCTGTACTGAGCGGTGCTTTCACAAAGATAAGCTCGCCTTTCTAGACAGACAAAAAGCACAGCGATTTAAACTTAAATCCATCTTTTATTGATGTTTATGTTCACGGTATGGCCTGTAAACTTCACAACAGCATACGGGGAACTCAGAACAGGAAGAAGGGATGACAAACTCAAACCTGCCCGCTTAGCAAAGCATCGTGATGTGAGAAAAACACCTGGAATGAGGAGAAAAAACGCTACACAATATGGAATTTACCTATGTAATAATACATCAGTCAGTTCTTAATGAAAACACTACGAGGGACCAGTGACATCAGGAACAGCGGGAAGCTATTTTCGTTCTCGATAGCCTGGATGAGAAATGTGTTGTGTGTTGACATCCTGTCTCCAGACTGTTGCTTCTCTTCTGATGTCTTCAGTCCACCCCAGTTGGCCCAGAATATCTGACAACCTCATGAGGTGGTTAGCTTTGAAAAATGCTTGTCTCAACAATCAGTCGTGGTCCAATCGTTCACCTTCCAATAGAAAAACTGGGAAATGTCCCATGTGGGCCCTCGATACATATGTTCTTTGTTCCAAAATAGCTTGTTTTGTCAGTCAGTGACTAATGAGGAGAGGATGTGATGCTGCAGTGCTGCTTGTTTTCAGTCCATCCATGTAATCAGTGAGTAAAGAAAATCTACATTCAGAAAGATAAACCGTCCCCCCTTCCCCCCTCAACTCCTCTCAAAGCCCAGTGTCTGATATAGCTTAAACATAAACCTAACCTGGAGACTGTTCAATGTGGTAAAACTTTAAACAATGTTAACAAGTCCTCAATGATTTAACAAATATTTCTAAAGTGTGCTAAAAAAACCAAAATGCTGTTTGGGATTTTAAAAAGGAGATCCATCAAAGCTTTTCTGAAAGATCTGCCAATGAGGTTCATTTAGATGTGTTCAGTCTGTCTGTAGGTTGTTCTTACTGACTCACTTACATTGCATTCTGCCACACTGAACACCCCCCCTCCCCCCCACCCTCCCCCCCCCTCAAGTGCATCACACAAAATACACTCCCTCCATCAATCACAAAACATGCACCATTATGGAGCCCATACCTCCCACTCCCTTCACCACAAAAACAAAAAAGTAATCATTTCTAAAACTGCAAAAGAACTAAACATTCAAGTACCTATTTGTCATATGGCACCGAGAGCAAGTGTACCACAAAAACATGAGCCAGCCAGCAATCTAACAGGCCGGCGTCCAAAAGCAAAGCTTCAAGCAACAAAGAATGCATCTTTTTTTTGTTAAAAATAAAATAAAATAAAAAATAAAATCATCCCAAACGACAGGAAAAAAAATTGTTCTCAGATTTGTTTTTTAAAATCTGATCCATTGTTTTTGCATATTGATGCAAGTCCATGAGGTCTGCAGTGGGGACACTGAACAACTTTACCATCCTTTCTTCACACAGTGACAGGATTAAATCCTTTTCCTCTCCTATACACTGCACAAAGTGGAATTCATACCCAGATGTTTTCATTGTTGTTGTCATTGGTGAGAAACTGAAAAGTAGATGAGACTTGTTTTTTTAAGCGCACGGGACAGAGAAGGCGAGCAGCAGCATGAGCAGGACTGAGTGTGTGTGTGTGTGTGTGCAGGGATGGAGGGGGAACGTGGAAGTGAAGAGGAGGCTGGAACTCTTACCCCCAAACCCTGTCTTTGGAAAGCTGCTGTGAAGGAACGGTGTGCGCATCTAGGAGGCATTTTTCATACTGCACACGCACGTTTGGCCACAATGAACACCGTGGCTACGGAGTGAGACAAATCAAAATATATATTTCTAAATATTTCTCTATCCATCTCTCTGCATGTGTGTGTATGAATGATTTCATATATAATTTCTATCTTAAACAGCAGGTTCAAAGCTTATAATTCTGGCAATGTGCCCTGCAAATAACTAGTCTCTTCTGTTACTGTAGAAGACAAAGCTAAAATAGACAGAGAGGAAAAATTGGCAAACATCATTTAAGAGACAAGAGAAGAAGAAAGTGAGCAGAACCGTGCAAGAAGAATCAAAGTGTAACGAGTCCGCAACCCACTTCCTGTTTTCATTTGGACATATGGAGGAGCCGAACGGAAATGGTTGCCAGACAGCTCAAAGTCCTCCTCCCTCCCCCGTGTTCAGGAGTTGGTCCTCAGGCCCTGAACTTGCAGCTTTAACCCAGAGGTCTTTGAACAGCGGGGAGCTTAAAATCGGGGAGCTTGGTCTGGCACTCTCCGGTGAGCGAGGCGTGCGGGTCGATTCAACGTTCCGCCCCGTTTGGAGTACCAGTAATACAGAGACCCCGACGCCTCGACCGGACTCTTTAGCTTATGTGGGAGTGGCTGGCTTGTGTGGTCCATCAACTGCAGGTCAGACGAAAGAAAAGCTCAAAACAAATAATGCCACAAACAACTTGTGTCTTTTTATAGTCATTAAAACATCTGCAAGTGGCCGGGCGGCAGCACCGGGGGCTGGCTGCAGAGTCCTGTGCTCCTCCCACCTCTCTCGGGTCTGATCAAGGCACCATAGAGTTTCAAGGCTTACAGAGCAGCTCTGCTCTTATGTCTCCTCCAATCACAAACAAAAACCACAGAGAAAGCAAGAAAACAAACGGCAAGAGTGAATGTGCTTATTTATGCCTTTCGTTTTGTACTATACGTTGTTCTGTAGTGCAGTTTTATTCTCAATTTGTTCATAAAAGAAAAAGAGTCCTCCTCTGTGGGTGTAATCCTAAAACCAGGGGGTTCTGTTTGATTAGTTCATCGGTGTAGAAAAAAAAAAATCCAGGTGAAATTAAAAGTATGAATGTGATCACATGTGGAATAGTGGTCCTGTGTTTCGATTTGTTTTTATCTTTGATCAGGCAGTTGTGCTGGACAGCTACCAGCGGCACTCCAGATCCGCTCCACTCTGCAAGAGGAAAGACATGAGGAAGGAGAGAATAAGAAGAAAAACAGGGAGGAAGAGAGAATAGAGATGGCAGAAAATGACAGCGGGATAGGAGGAAACGGGGTGACAGAGTAGAAGAAGAAAAAAAAAAAGAGGGGACACTGTTACAAAATGTAGAAAAATGTATAGTCACTCTCATCGTTTCCTCCCCAACCTGGATTTCAAGGCCAGGTTTTCCTACAAACACAAAAAACAGAAAGGAGTTACGAGGGGAGTGTAAGCCTGGGCACACTGTAGACCGACTGTACAGTAACACACTCCCGCAGCTTCAGGCCCGGCCGCCTTCCTGCAGGGAGCCACACACACACACTGACTGATGTTTGCGTGCAGTGGCTGAGAGACTGAGTGGGGCTGCGATGCATGCGTGTCGGACCAGTGCATGCGCGTTAGTGGGCCTGGGACGCGAGACAAAACGGGACGGACAGAACCAGAAACACCTTACCATTCGTCTCCAAAGTCTGGAGAGTCAGTTCCACACACACCCTGAGCTCTAAACGGAGCCCCACATGCTAAAGAGGAGACCAGAGTGGGGAGTGGGGACTGATGGTGGGACACAATATGCTTTGCAGGTCACCACTTACATGCCTGTTGGAATGCGTGTGTGTGTGTTTGCGCCCGCGCGAGTGTGTGTGCGTTCATGAAGCCGTTTTCACACGTGCACTGGAGTCCTGAGATGGATTAGATGCGAGCCGTCTGCAACTCTCACTTTGTGAGGAGACCTGCCCTTCTCCACCCGGCCTGACGGCAGACTCTCCCGATGGTCGGCCGGTTGAGCGAGCTTTTCCAGCACATCTGCTGCTGCTGACCTGCTGGAGAGTTTTCCCCTTTCTTTCGCCTATGTCGTTTTCTGCTCGCTCCAAAAACAGTCTAGCACAGATGCCCGCAGTACTCATACCAACACGTTAAGGGAAGTTGCCCGTTAATCTCAGTGTTATGCAAAACAAAGGCGGGGCCATTTCCCCTGTGTAATATCTTCATCTCATGCGGCCTCTTGAGCACTCACGACCTGCGTTCTCTGCACCCCCCCCTCCCCTGCTGTGATCTACCTGTGTAAACAGCAGCTGTAGAGACCAGACCAAACTGTCCAGACTTCCTCCTGAACATCTCCAGTGATCATGTGTGAAAACAGCTTGTGTGGTTGTATGCATGAGGGGTTGGAAGAAAGGGGTGGGGGGGTGTAACAGTTATATATGTGATCACTTACCAAATGAAACAGGAGGGCTGCGTTAATCAGAGGGTGAACACACAGTTAGACATATCGATACACTCCTGATCAATGTGTGTGTGGTGAGTTTAAGTGCGCATTTGGAGAAATAGGCACATGTTGAAGTGTACAGTAGAAAAAGCATATATGGAGGAACAAAGAAAAAAAAGGGGGGGGTTGTATTTATATCCATTCCACATGCGAACATTTGCTACTCGATTGAGGTCTAAAGGAAGCAATTACAAAATATCCTCAAAGACAACAATCATCTGCCCTGTTTCTCTCTCTCTCTCACACACACACACCTTTGAGTCTTATCAGCTCTATCACAGGCAGACAGACACAGACACACAAACACACCAAACACAAAAGCTCATCACCAAAGTCAACCACAACTACATCAAGACAAACTTTATGTACTCCCAATATGAATGCTTAAGAGTCACACCAACCCCTGGAGTGCGTTTCTACCTCTGGGCAAAACTCCACCCTCTGACACAACTTACTCTTAGGTTTCTAATTTCTCAAGAAGCCACAGGTTTCATTTCCTTCACTAAACAAAGCTGCACATACATGCGAGACAAAACATACATCCGTCACTGTTTTTGTAGTCCTCGTCTTAGAAGAACATTAGAACAGCACAGAGGGGGTCGCTACATGAGAGTTGCACCACTGATCGTTTACTAAAAAGCTGAAAAACATTAAAGGCTTTTTTTTTTTCACAATATGAAAACAGTTGCGTTTTTTTTTTTTCCTGTAATCTGTCGTTGATATTTGCTATAGAATTAAGTCATCAACTATGTTTTAATTGCTGCCACTTGTACGGGAAAGCGTTCTTTTTTCTTTTGTGGAGATCCTAAAAAGTAGCACATTAAGGCAGAACAAAGCTGGAGGACGCATGTTTCCATGTACAACAGTATCTAAGAATTTACCATGGTAGGGCTTTTCATGTACAACAGTATTTAAGAATTTACCATGTTAGGGCTTTTCATGTACAACAGTATTTAAGAATTTACCATGTTATGGCTGAAAGAAGCAACAAGCGTTAAAAGTGATCATACTGGTCACTGACAGTTTAGTTATGTCAGCAACTAAATTGAAAAGAACACCATAAGCTAAAAGTTATCAGGCTGTTGTCATGCATCCAAAGCGTCTGCCAAAATGCATGAACATCATGACAGCTACCAGAGTGGTGTACAGCATGCATCACAAGCAGAAAAAAAGCCTGGAAAGGTTCGATAGGCTGGAACTGATCTCAAAATTATGTTTACCTGTGCCTTTGCTCACCATAAGCACAAATTCCCATATTAACCCAGGTAGGAGCAAAGGTTTTGAGCTCATTAAGCCAATGTATAGGAAAGTTAAACCGCTGACCGTTGACTGCTGATATATGTAACGTATCCACAAAATCTCAGCATAGGATTTGAGTGCGTTTTGTGTAAATGGGTAAAAGGGCAAAGCACACATTCATCACTTATAATACTTACTCCATCTTCCTCCTTGTACGGGCTCAGACGGTTATATACTGCCTCAATAACAGTGCGCCTACAGGGAGAACATGAACACAAAAATGTTAAGTCCCCTTGCCCGTAGTAGTTTAAATAATTCAGAAACGTTACACAGGGAATAAATTCCAGGTAGCCTTTTATTTATCTATATATTTCAATTTTAAAAAAAAGAAATTATGAATTGTGAAGGAAGGGGGGGGGAAAAAACACACAAAAAGACATCTTAATGTTTCTTTGCAATTTGGAGGGTTGTGAGAATCACTTCAATTCCTCCAAATCTGCCTTCATGTTGTCCTGGGTTGCTGGCATGAAAACATCTCATTGAGTAAACCTCTCTGAGTTCCATTGTACATCTACCATTTCACGTGAATCACCACTAGGATGTTATCAAATATTGATCATTTGCAGCCATCTGTTGGGGAACAAAAGATGTGGAAAATTGAAGAATTGGGGCGCTTAACTGCCACTAGAGAAGTCTTGTTGTGGGGTCTGGTATTGTGAGCTTAGCTTGTTGTGTGCTTGTCTGCACTTTCAGAGTAGTGTACGGCTCTCTCAGATGGTTATAATATACTTTTAGTCGTAGTGTAAAGCTGTGCACTATTCTCAAAGGTTGCTCATCCTGCAGAAGAGAGGAAGGAGTAAAAAAATTATAAATAAAGAAAAACTAAAAAGAAAAAAAAGGCACATTCCTCCCCCTAAAATTGGCTGCTTTATAATAGGTGTAAATGCACATCTTGGAGAGGTGCTTTATGGTATTTCTGGTAAATTGACCAGAGATTTGAGTCACAGATTTAATCATGTGTTCCATGACCTTTTGAACACAAGATATAATAATATTTTCCCTTTGGAAGATGGGGCTCCTTACTTGCTAGCAAGACCCCCCCCTGATGGCAGAGCTGGCATTCCACTGTCTGTAGACAGGTTCCTCATCACTGTCACGAGGTCTGGAATCCCCTCCTCTCCTGGTCGAGACAGCATCTCTAAAAAGCAATGGCAGGTATGTTAATACACAATGTATAATGCACAGAAGATCCAGAGAAAGATAATGAAAGCCCCCGTAGAGCAGAGAAGAGAAATCAAAAAGTGGAAAGAAAGTGAGGATGGAAAGTCAATTTGTGGAAATTAGTGCATCAGGGAGACAAAAAAAAAGGTCTGCCGCTGACCCGAGCGTGGCATGAGGCCAGGCCAATGTTCAGCCAGAGCATTCCTTTCTCACCGTCCTGGTTTTTAAATCCCTCTTTTCTGTCTTCCGGTATAGGATTATATCTCAGGCCATCATCCACTTTAGCTGACTAAGAACTAACCTTTCAGTCCTCATCTTAATATACTTTTTACCAAAAATGAAAATGATGAATTTCATCCACTGTGTCATCAAGTCTTGCTATAAAAATAATTTCTTTAAAAACCTGCAAATAAAACTAGCTGACTAGTAAAGACGAGAAATATCTGAAAGAGCTGACCATTCCTGGTGTTGCACAAACAAATGACCGGAGAGAAAGTTTTCTAGAAAATGATGCCGTCTATCGAAGGTTCTCAGGCTTGTGGAATGAAAAAAGAAAAAAGGACAATACTTGAAAAGAACACAAAGACAGGGAAATCTATCCAAACAATGTTGGAGCAAGAAAAGGGAGAATGCCTTTAAGCAGCAAAAGAGGAGGATAAAGAGGGAAGATGCTCACTGAAATGGAAAAGGATGTCGTGATAGTGCCATCCCTCCTTTCTGAGCAGCGGCTAACTTGACTGGAGCTTAGACAATAGCGAGTGGCAGGCTCACTCAATCGAGAACACACACAAAGACATGATATACTATTTTTTGAAAGGAGGATATCCTTACTGAGAAAGAGACCATAGAACGAGTCCCTGCTACACCAAAGACTTGCAGCAAGAACCAAAATTACAAGACTATCTTTAAAGGACAGCCACTACACTTAATTTTTTTTATATTTAATTTTTTCTTAATTCTATGTATATGTTGCATGTTCTGCACCACAACCACAACAAATTCCTTGTATGTAAAAATAAACATGATTCTGATTCTAAAGCACATCGAGTATACTCCCATGAGAAAGTACAAATTCATTTTAATCTTTCAAAAAATAAACACACCAGGGCTGTTCTCATGAGACATTACAAACAACAAAAAGAGCCAATGAAAGCTTTTGATATAAGTGTCCATCTAAATATTCTTACCTTCCACTCGAGTCTCCAGGTATTTGTTGAGTTCAGCTTCTTTCCTCACAGCTTCCTCTGATACTTTGGGAGCATTGGGCAAACACACCAACACAATACTCATGTTATCCCGGCTTCCCTAAGATCAATAGCAAAAGAAAGGTCAAGAAGAGTTCATGTGGATTGTTCGAGGACAAAGATACAGATCATTTTCTGGAGTAAATGCTGGACAGGTCAGCTCAAGTGTTCATTCGAAGAGATTGCCCTGAGACGTAATATCATACACAGTAAAAACACACCATGTGCTGCACCACTTCCCATTTTAAGCCCTGACATTGTTTGAATCCAGCTGAACCTACTGATCTTAAAATTATGCTAAAAAAACAGATTTTAAAAAACACTGACATACCTTGTGCAGGCAGGTGTCCACCACTTCATTACAGACTCTCTCCAGGTCATCGCACACCTCAAGTCTAGACTTCACAAACTCGCACAACTCTTCATTAGACATGACATCCCAGATACCATCACAAGCCAGAATCACAAACTGATCCTGTTCCGGTGCCCGAACCATTACAACCACTTCTGGTTCTGGGCTGACCAGCTGCTCTGTGGGGCCCTTCCCATCCACACACTTGTAATCATAGTCCCCCAAAGCTCTTGATACAGCGAGTGAGCCATTGACCCTCTGGATCATCACTGAGCCACCAGCGTTCTGGATGCGCTCCCTCTCGCGGGGGTTGCAAGGCTTGTGGTCCAGTGTGGAGAAGCACACCTGTGAATTACGGCACAGAACGGCTCGAGAATCCCCGCAGTTGACGAAGAAGAAGTGTTCAGGTGACAGAAGAACTCCAACTGCTGTGGAGCCACTGCGATCCATGCCGTTTCGGAGGTCAGAGAAGCTGCGCATGTGCTCATCAATCCTCAGGAAGCCTGTCCGGATCCCGCTTTTAACAGCCTCCGCTGCAGGGGGAAGTGGTGCTGGAGGGTCACTGCTGGAGCCGTCCGAGACCACCTGGGAGCCGTGCGAGCATCCAGGTCCAAGGCTAGCAGTGATTATGTGTTCCAAAAGGTGCTTAGAGCAGTAGTTGGCAACTCTTGACCCAGCATGTCCATCGTACACGGCAAAAAAGGACCAGTCGGTCATGCCAGGAGTTGGCAGTCCCAGCACAGCTGTGTGAGCGTCCTCCATCTCCACCCGCCACCCCTGCATAGAGCTCAGTCCATAGCGCAGGCCGTTCCCCTCACCGTGTGCATTGTGCTTCTCCGTCTTGGGCTTGTCCAGAAAAGCCCCCATGGCTCTGCCCTAAATGGACTCACTGCTACCTATGTAGGGAGACAAAAAGACAAGCGGGGGACAATAATTGAAATACAAGACACTGAAGTAGATTTTCAGAGAGAAAAAAATAATGATAGTTTTGTTTACTATCCTGGACAGCTAGATGGAGAGGAAAAAAAGGCCCAGTTGTGGAGCATCATGACATGGGCATGTTTTCAGCAGCAAAGAAAAGTTCTTAGAACTTAGGGAAATGGATTGTACTAAATATGGAGAGATCATTGAGGGAAATCTGTAAAACCTTTGTAATCACTTTTTGGATAATTATAGAAGGTCTTCAGCGCAAATACGTAAAATAGCTCTGGTTTATATTTGTAAATGACCAAACGTTACAGAGACACATTAATTTCAGTGTGGACTTTCCTTAAGAATTCACCAAAATAATGTATTTCATAAGGAAAATTTTGTTGAAAATCATTTTGGCTTATTTAGACTCCTGTAGGCAAAGCATAGTGCAGAAAAAAAAAATAAAAAATCTCAGACAAATATCTGCATGTCTGAACTCTGCAACGGTCCCCCAGAGACTAGGGGTGCTACTTACTTTATAATGTTTACTTAACAAGCCTAAAGAAAATAAATCCACTAAAAAGGTGATAACTGCTCAACAAATCCAGAAATAGCACAACCACTTTGGTTTATGTTTAAAAAGATTGAGGAGGAAGCTTAAAAGCTTCTTTGGCCAGTCACAACTGCCTACTAAAAGCATCAACAAACTCCACAGAGTGCTCACGAAGATGTGTTATCTCACAATAACTCACCCTGCATTAGCCAAGTGAACAGTAAAAACAGGTTGTTTGATAAAAGAATAATTCCATCTCGAATAACTCCAAGTTGATTGTTTATGTAATAGGAGAACATATATAGTTTTAATGAATACTTAGTGAGTACATTACTTAGAAAAATATCAATAAAGGCATCTTAAAAGCATATTGCGGGTACACTGAAGAGTCAATATCTTAATCACCAGATGGATAACTTTAAAAGGTAAGTCATATTTTGTTAAGGATGAGAAGTGCCAAACTTAGCAAACTTTTCCCATTGATAATTTACAAAAAACATATGGTTTACAGTCATTTCTGTTCATTTTGAATAAAAAAAACAAAAGAATTTTACCAAATGACAAGAGAAGTGAACTACAAGCACTTTCTACAAAGCCATGATAGGTTATTACGATTAAAAAAAATAAATAAATAAAAACAGTCAAACATGTTCATTCATACTGGCCGCGCAGAGGCGGTGCACCTCTCAATGCGTGCTTTCAAAGATCATGTGATGAAATCTAATGACGAAAACATCTCGGTAGAGAACTACATTTTTTATGCATAAACAGAGAAAGGATTGCTTGAAAATACTAGTATAGTATAAATTCTCAATAAAATGTGATGCTGAATAAGTAGACTCTCTAAAAACCTTTGACTGGTTTCTTAGTGGTCAAACTTCTCTAAGTTAAGATTTGGGGAAAAATATTAGATGACAGACTTAAGTGACATCACTTCTTTGGATCCAGCCAACTCAGGCTAAAATTGGTGCATAAGTAATACAAGTAGCATCACACCTACAATAGAGACAAGGTTATATTTAATCTATATTTAAAGGACTGAGATTTTGATGTAGATTTGTGTAACCATGACGAACCAGATTTTTTATAGTAGACCTTTAAAGCAACATACAAAGAATGTGCTCCGGGAGGGCAGCACACAAATTACACATTGGCGCAACTTCAAAGGGTCAAGGGGCATCAGTAGTAACAGTAGTAATGCCGCTAAATAATTACATGGAAAACTGTATTCACACCCAGCATTAATCTTATTACTGAGTGAATACCAAACCGTGTGCCCAAACACAAAAACCAAACCACTTTCACTCTTTTAATTATGCTGCCTCAACTGATACAGAGGGTGATCATGCTTTACTGCAAGAAAAGGACCACAGGAACACAACTGCAATATAATGAATAAATCAGTCTTACAGGAAAAGTAAAATACCACCATTTATCATTATAAGAGTCTGATAGCTCCATGGGAACACATGGGATTGGCAGCTTGGTGACTGTCATGGCAACAAACATAAGGAAGTGCTCCCATGTTAAAAGACGACTTTACGGCGTAACAGAATGCGTTTGCAGAAAATCATGCGACTATTTCGAAAGCACTTATACATTTTACCTGTTAGGATCAAAGGTGGCAAAGCTGAGCTTTCTCTGATTTCGTCATGTTTCAAGACTCGCGGCTGAAAGCTAGCCAGCAGACCAGCTCAGAACAACCACTGTTCTCAGACTTCAGACAAGCAGGACAGCATTAACAAGCTAACTCAATTTAAGATTCAGCCACTGATGGGATCCACACAGGTCCAGATTAGCCTGTCAAACGCAGCAAAGAGTCTGTAAACATTACCACTGACATTAAAAGAACATTTAGAGAAAATATCGGAGTTTAAAGTAGAAAAAAATAAGCAGCATTTCTTACTGTGAAAAAAACAAACATACATTTCATTTAGCGACTGCTCAGATCGTTTCTGGAACGGAATAAAGAACTAAAATTAAAATCCTGATTTGTACACATTAAAACTTAATACACTCTACAATACGTACATAGCACAAGAAGAGGAGTAGGACTCTATGACTAGTTGGAGGGATAAAAAAATTTTTTTTTTTTTTTTAAAAGAACTAATACATTATTTTCTTGTACCACAAACAGACTAAGTCAATCCTGGGTTTAACATGGCATTCCAATGTGTGTGTGAAGATGCCACTGTCCACTTTTATGAACCAATCACCATACAGTTATTTCCCACACGCTTCCAAACAAAAAAAACATTCCAGTCCGATCGTGGTGAAAACAAAGAAAATGTTCCCGTGGTCCACAAACACCAAAATCAAGACATTTCAGATCTATGACACCATGATAGGAATCCAATGAGCAATAACTTTCCTACACAGAACCATACCATGGAGGGAAAGGAGAATTTACTACAACTATACTCAACTTTAGTGGTGACACACTAAAGCTTGAACTGTTTTGGGTCCATATTTGGGTCCGTGGATTGTCTTTGTCCTTTAGTTCTATGACCTTGTGTATTTTAATAAAAAATATTATTTTGTTACTGAAAACAATTATGGGAACTTTATGTTAAAATAGTCAAATTTCAACACTTGAAATTCAAAAGTTTTAGAAATTCTGGCCTGTTCCAAGCTTTACTAAATTAAATATTCAGGGTATAGCACATGTGCCTTTGATCACAGATAATCTTCCACAGACTGAGGATAGTGCACATTATGTTCAGGTGGTAATTTATTTTAATTCTGCAAGAATGTTACTTCTTTATGTGATTCTTATTCACAATAAAAATGAACACATGGTCCTTAAAATTACAGGAAAACATTAGCTTTTTCATTTGCAAATACACATACAACTTATTAATGCACATGATTAATTAATTCCATATTTGGACATGACCAAAGACATCCTCTCTGCAGTTTTCATTTCCAGTTGTGAAGCGCCATTACTAGAAGGACGGGTAAATACTAAAACAATCAATTTCCTCTAATGTGCTTATATTGCCTTTTAGGCATGGGATCAACTTTCTGCTGATTATGCATCCATTATGCTCATCCACCTTTGATGGAGTAAAAAGAAACATTCAAAAAGAGATGGTGTTACCCGTTATGATAAAAGATTGTCACTGCCAGGGAATCAGAACAATGAGAGTCCTGCTTTACACAAACTGGAGAGGTGAAACATTTTTTTGATGACCCATTTAAATCATATTAAAAGTGATCAATTTCCTGGAACTGGAGCCCATTGAACACAATCGGTAGTGCAATCATTCAGTACTGTGGCGTCAGGGACTATGGGGCCGTTACTTTACCAAACTACTGGAGTCTATCAGACTGTAGCCAAAGAGGGGGAAAGTAAATGTGTCATGTTATACTAGACGGAGTGGTTTCTTGGCAACCAAAAGAGCATGTGTGCTTATATATAGCTACTTTCTCAGTCGAGAAGTTTGCCTTGTAATTTGTCTTCCAGGCATCAAATGTTAAGACACACAAAAATGTGTAGCAAAGAGTTTTCGTAACAAATGGGTTAGGAGCAAACCAAATTCCTGTGAAAAACTGTAAAAGCACACACAAATTGTTTGCATAATAATTCAATTTTAAAATTGCAAATTGGGTCATCAATGTTGCAATTCTTACATCTTTTTCCTCCCAGACACAACCAAGAATTCATTCATCAACCCATGTAGACATGAAATAATCTTTCAGCTATTCAAAGCTTTCCAGTTAACTAGGCATCCCAGCATACATCTGAGTGTGATGTGATTCAGTACAAACAGACAACCAAAAGAGTGGAGATTAATGTCACTGGACAAGCCCATAGACTCACAGTAGTCACAGGCTAAAACAGCATGGCGAGTGCAGGATTTCACATGAAGGTGCCAACACAAACATGCCACTGATTATGCTGCCATTTCTGGACCACACCGTCTCACAAAACACGGCAAATAGCTCAACCACACACAACAAAAACAAAATAAAAAAATACCCACAACACGTCAATAAAACCAGGCGGGTATTTCTCTTGTGTTTGTGTGCACATACATCTGAAATCAAACTTAGACAAGCACCTCCGCCTTCAGGGAAGGAAGAATATGCTGTGTCCATTAGCAGTGCAAATGGAATTCAGCATTAATTACCATGGTCGTAAAGAGTTGAGGGTGGGGGGGGGTTAAAGCTATTTTATTGGCCTTTAATCGCGGAAACTGTGTTCTGAACAAACAGCAATCAGGATGAATTCACCAGGTCTACGTGAATCACACCTGTTGCAAACACTAGAAGAACACATTTCCCAAACCATATTAACTGAAAAACAAATTACACGTCTTACGAAAAATCATCTGCAAAGAAGTTCAGAAACAGGGGTGCACGTATTCAAAACCTCCCAAGCAGACGTGGTATTTGTTGAAAGGTCTATGTGCTATCTGGCAGACAGATGCTGAAAACATGTTTGGAAAGAACGTTTAGCGAAAAGTCGTTTAACCAAGTGAGACACGGCCCTGTTTACGAGTGTCACATTAGCAGGACTCCATACCATATTCATGCAAACATATTCGAACAGCTATATTTTATAGTATCAATTCATAATGAATGTTTGGTAAGGGAGTAGCTTCCTTAAATAAAACCGAGGCCGCTTGCACAACATGAAAAGCAGCTAACGAAGTTCACAGTTGTCAAATTGTTGTTTAACGTTACACGGTAACGGTTGACTAGCCCCGCCTGACACGTTGCTCATTTAAAGTACCAGGCATTACTTACGTTTCTAGAAATTGAGCGTCTCAATCCTTCCTCCTCCTAGAATATAGGGTATGGTAAAGCAGACAGGCTTGTCGTTTCAGGCAAACCTAGTTGCTGTTAGCCGCTTTCAATTCTCGACCCCTGTTCGTCAGCTAGCTTTGATTAAGCTAGCAAGCATTTCAGACGATAAGTTCTCCTTTCAGCATGTCTCTACACCGGAATAAGGCTTTTATATACATGTTTGCATCTTTAAACAAAGTAAGCATCAAATGGATAACTCTTACAAAGTTTGTCTGCTGAAAAGAGAAAATATCCGTTGACACAGACTACATCTATGTGATTAACACCAAGCTAATTTTTTTTTTGGGCTAAAGCTAAAAGTATGAGGCGGATGACGTTCCTTTTCAGCAACCAATATGAAGGCGGGACCACCATTGTTCACTGCTATGATTGGATAAAACCTGGTTCAGATCCAAGAATGGATTGGTCACATAATGAGTCAACCAGCGGCAATATTTGATGGACAGTCTGTAAAATAATTTCCCCAAAGATTTCCCATCATTGGCTGTTGGTACAAGTAAAGCTTTAGAGTTATCAATCTGGGTGAAAGTACATTCGTGATAGTGGTATTTTGAAAATGACTGTGAAAGGCATTTTCAGTTCTAGGTTGACAGCTAATAAATATTTTATTACTAACAAAACATGGGGGTGATCAGTTAAGCCCATTAATGGAGTCATGCTTTCTTATTTTATCTTTTAAATACGTACTTATATATTTATTTGGCTATATTTCCTTATACCTCTCATCTTGTATTCACATGGTTAGAAATAGTAAGTAGTAGTGGCGGGCGGTACTGAATCCTGTTAATGCCATAAATGAGAATCTACTGTGGCCAACATGATCAACTGATTTGTTACTGTCAAATATGAAAATACAAGGATAAGATGACAGATACATGAAATGTTATGTGAAACAATGTCTTGATAATGTTTATGCAGGCTTTAATATGTTACCCTCAGGTTATTTTTCTTGGTGGAATTTTTCAAGGTATCTTTCTTGCATGATACCCATGCTAAAGGACAGTCGTAGTAGTCTTCTTAACTTCTCAATGTTTTTTCTTATCGTGAACTGTTGTCTTTAAATGTTATTTTTAGCCTTTTACACCTTTGTGCGTCAGACTGTCTGCAATCAGACTTTACATGGGTGCAATTATAGGGAGGGGCATCTCAACAATATACTGTTCTATTCTAAGTATTCCTTTGTAGGCATGCTTGTCATTTCAACATTTGCTTAGCAGTATGATCGAAATTGTCATGTCTGACAAGTTTTTTTATAATATCCACTGTGCCCACTGTAGTTTACAGTTCAAATTATTTTAAAACACTGTTTAGATTGGAACTATGAGGAAGTTAATTTGCCCCTGAACCAAAAGCTCACAATAGTTTTGAGTTAGCTCCCATGGGGTGATGGCTTGGTATTATTATCTTTGTATAATCTAATGAGATGTTTCGTAAGACGATTAAACAATTTATAAGACAAAGGATGGCAATTCTTGATTAAATTACTGAAAAACATCATTCAACTGCAGTTCAGTTTCAAATTAAGTTTAAGTTGTTGTGGATGTTCAAATTCTGACCAAATCAAATAAAAAAAGATTAGGTGGTTCACCTTAGAAATGCTTGATTAAACTAGATTATTTCTACTTGCAATTGTTTTTAATTACGTCTTGACATGACTATCAAAGGCTCGGTGAGTTAACACAATGATGTCAGTATTTTCTACAAATATCATTCATGTCTTCATTGCAAATGACAAACATTATAGCTTTCAGTCGCTCAGTATATTGACACTACTGTATGTCAATTAATATTCATGTGTTGAGAACAGATGGGTTAACAGCTTCTGCCCCAGGCACTTGTGTTATGAGCCACATAGTAAAATAAGATTAGACACACACAAGCTGCTTCATTTGGCAGTCAATACTTTTTCTATTCAAATAAGCATAAGTTAAATAAGTAAAAATTCAGTTAAGTGTTGCCTTTTTGTGTATCATATGTGAAGACAAAGCAAACTAGTAGCCTTGGCCTTTGAATGCGTTTTGTCTTCTTGTATGAAATCACCCCGTGCCTGATCCTCTCTGCAGAGTGCAGCAATCATGCCTTGCCTTGCTCTCCGCTCTTCAAACACAAGAGCACTTGAAAAGCTGATTTCCTGCTCCTCAGAGGGAGCAGGTTTCTTTTGTCGACTGAGGAGCCAGGTCAAAACAACAATTGTTGGCAAATTGTGCCTGAAAATTTACGATGCTCATTTGATTTACATATCATCTTCATGAGTCCACTCTTCAGGCCTCCTTGACTGCTCACAATGTTACATTAGAGCTTCATCAAATGTTTATGAGGGCAAATCAATTTAATTTCCTCGGCCAACTAGAGTGTGTGTGCGTGTGTGAGAGAGACAGAAAGAAAGAGGCAATGCACACTGCAACCCCATATCAATGCATGTTATGTGAAGGGGCAGGGTGCTCCCTCTGCTTAATGGGATTAAAGACATTAACAAACTGTTTACTAAATGGGGACCTCTCTCTCCGGCGTTATCTCTAACTCTCTGCCTTTGTCTCTCACTTTCTCTCTTCCTCACTGTCCACAATTTACTTTTTTCCTCCATCTCTGATCGCTAATCAGCAAGACGGCCTGGAAGTGCCTGGGGGCTGAATACAAATGAGTGCAGCTGCCCAGTGCAGATTACTACCACACACAGGCCTGCCCGCCACATACAAGTTCACACATGTTTGCATACTCAGAGAAATCAGTACATGTAAGCAGTCTAGATTTAACTGGACATCTGTCATTCACATGCATGCCCCACACATGTCTCGCTACAAATTTATCTCACGCATACACAAACACAAGCACAGAGAAAGCGAGACAGAAGCAGCTCAGATAACATGTCGGTAACTTCCAGTAGCAGACATATGCCCGGACACACCCGGCACTTTTAGCGTGTCACAGCAGCATATGTGCACATGGCCGGTATGTTTGTGTGTGTCTGTGTGTGGTGGGGGGGGGTGCTGCTGCACCCATATGTCGCCAGTCATCAGCGAGGCCCTGGCCTCTCTTCATTTTCTTTTCCAATACACAACAACAAAAACTTAAGAAGAGCAATAAATATTGGAACGAAATTCACGGTGTTTGGTTTTCTCTTGTGGCAAAATCGGTGGTGGCGCCTCCCTCTCTGTTTAAAACCTCATCGCAATCTGCGACCTGAGTGTTGTCATATGCGTTGACCAGTGAGCCCCAATGCCAGGGAGGGAGAATCTTAATGTTGGACTCAGTGGCCCCTAAAAGGCAGGTGATGAGGCGATGTAAGGTTACTCCACTTTTACATCAACATTTATCCCGCTGTTCTTCAGCTGAAATGACATCCTCCTACTCTTCAGGTTGAACTGGCCAAAAAAAAACCTTAATGGACATGAAATCAGTGTAATTTCAGTGCTGTTAAATATCGCAGCTGGCCTCAGTTTGCAAATGAAAGCCCTGCCTGAGTGCACTCACTGTGCTGGGTCAGAAATGAAATGGCCATTGTGGCAGTATCACACCTCCATCTAGTGGTAAAGAGAGGTGGAACTGCTAAATTTGGCGCATCTTCAATGTGTTTCTGAAACTCTTTTTGAAACTGAAACTGAAATCAGTAAATATGTATTGTGTTTCCGGTGAAGTTCCTTTACAATTTCGACTTTTCGTGTAAACTTTAAGTGTAAACATGCCTGGGACCGTGTCTGGGACAGTTTGTACGTTGGATTCCTCTCGACTGCTTGTCAGAACTACATCGATGATCACGTAAGGGGCACATGGTCAAGACAAACACAAACATGATAATTGGTCAAACACCCATAACGGGTACAATATTACTATTAAAGACACAGAATTACCCAAGAAATACATTATAACTAAAGACAGAGAACATCGTAACTAAGATTTGAGGTTTCTAAACCATCCATTCTTATAACCGCTTATTCCCAAATGGGGTCGCCTAACCCAGTAGTCAATGGGCAAGATGCAGGGTACACCCTGGACGGTCTGCCAGTCCATTGCAGGGCCACACAGAGACACACCACACACACTCACTCCTAAGGGCAATTTGGAATGTCATAACATGCAGCTATTTGGACGGTGGGAGGAAGTCGAACAACCCGGAGAGAGAACCCACGCAGACACAGGAACAACATGTGAACTTCACACAGAAGGGCTCCGGTTCCCCCAGGGTTCAAACCCAGAACCCTCTTGCTGTGAGGCAATGGTGCTAACTGGTACACCACCGTGCCCTCCCGTTTATAAACAGTATGATCAAATTCTCTTTGTAAAAGTGGCTAACAAGAACAGGAAACTGCAGCATCTTTCCGTGCAAATACCATTCACCATTAGTGTTAACTTATATATTTAAAAGTTTCATTCTCATGTTCTTTATCACTTCATCACTTTTTTTTTACAGTACTAATTATAATTAATCCAAACAATTTTAATTAAATCTGGACTGATCTCTGACTTTTTAATTTTTCTGCTAAAGTCATGAAATATTCACATCAAGAAAAATATCCAGAATACTCTGTGGGGGATCTGACTTCAACTTGCCCTCTGCACAGCACCTTGTGACAAGAATAACCTGAATGGTTATTCAAATGGCAATAAAGGGATTGATTTACTGTGTGAGCTGTATGCCAAGGTGACTCAGGGAACTCTGAGTATACTAACAATTTTTATTTTTTCTCTGTGATCTCTTTTTGACTGATATTGGGGGAAGAGTTCAGCTGGAAGAAATCATTTAACAAAGCAAGGACGATCTTCTCCCTGAGCAGGCAGAGGAAAGGCCACCACCCTCTGTCTCTGCATCTTCATCATCCTCATCATCTGCGTGAGCTCTTCTTCTGTCTGCATTTCTGTTCGCTCTTGAGCATGTACCTCGGTGATCTCACCAAAGGCAACATATCAAAGATTTGTTTGGGCTTACAGAAGGTGTGGGTTTATGCTCCGAGAATCCCAAGAAACGCAATTCTGCAATCAATGCCAAGTCTCACAATGAAGTCTTAGGCACGGAACTATTATGATGAACATGGTGGGATTCGTTTTAGTAAATATACATCATCAGCTTTTTATCGAAGGGGGTAAAATGCATAAAAACATTGAGGGAAAAAGATGGACTTAAGGACCTCAGGACGTAACTGGTTAAACCTGCTGTGACTGCATGTTGAATTGCTGAATATGGTCGTCTGCAGTTTGTTGAGGGTGCTGTTATAAGTTTGGTAGCACAGCAACACTGTGCAGAGGTCAGAAAGGCTGGCTCACTGGCACAAAGCAGCCGGGGTTCTGCTTGTGGTAGGACTGCACTGCACCAGCTTGCTCTTCACCAGCAGGGCTACATGTCCATTATTGATGATGTCATTAAAATATGCACAAGGACAAAATAGGTGATGTGAGCAGGGTTATGATGCTGTGTTTGTATGCATTTAACTTATTCTAAAAGACAAATTTGTAGGAATATTTTAAAAGTAACCAAAGTTCTATTAAAATGGGAGTAAACAGAAATATACTTTAGTAATATGATCAAGGGAATCATTTGACAGCTTTAAGAATGAAAAACGGACCGCCCGTTGGTCTTTGTAAAAAAAAAGACAGTGTGTAGAGCCTGTAACTAAACATGTTTCTACTCGTTGTATTACTGTTTGTACACACATGCAAATGTGTACAACCATTGTGGAAAACAAACATATCCAAAGCAGTTTCAGTAAAAACTCATTTTGTTCCTAAACCATGAAACTTTGTATGTAAGTGTGAGTGACTGTGTGTTTTGTGGTGTCAGCCAAGTGCAGTGTGATCTAACAGTAGCTGACAGGCAGGTTCGAGGCCTCTCTCTAGGGTCCTGTGTGCTTGTGTATGTATGAGTTTGTGGGAGTGTGTCTATGTACATGTGTCTTGCTCTAGTGGTGTGTGCTAATTGGGAGCTCAGCGGGACGGGCAGCAGGTCCTCTGTAGTGTACATGCGCACATGTAAAACCATACTCAGTCTTTCTCTCTGTGACTCTGTCTGCCTCCCTTTTAAACACACACACACACACACACACATACCCATGCAGAGCTCAAAAGCAGTCTGGTCCGTTAGCCTTTCTACATTTAACATGAGTCCAGTCTGCTGCCTCTTCACTTATTCATCCCTCTCCATCTCCTCCTCAGCCACTTCTCACCTGCACTAACCTGAAACGACAGCTGCACTACGGCCAGGGGAGACCTGCCCGCCTCCCTCGTCTCCCTGGACATCAGAAAGAAATACACACAACACCAAGGAGCTGTGCAGGCATTTCAGGATGAAGAGAAGAGTGTGGAGGATCAATGATGTACAAGAGAGGGATGGGGATGTGTGTGGAGGAGAGGGCGGTGGTGTGCCCAGTGGTGTGTGAATGTGTTATTTACCTGGACAGGCTGGGGAGCAAAAAAAGATGAATCCCTGAACTTCTCCTGAGAGATTCCACAACTCACTTATCAACATGGATAAAAAACAAATTCATATGCACATAGAGACAGATAGAGCTTATTTCTACAGTCTCACACATTCATCGGGCACATTTAAAAATGACAGGATGAAGAAAAAAAACACACACAACTCCAAGTCGAACAGCTGAAACGAAACAGAGTGTAGCAGTGTTCACAAACTGAGGTTATTTTACAGAATGCACACAGGTCAGCACAAACAGTTAGAAACTCTGCTTTTTTGGGACATGATTAATCAGAGATAGGAGCACTACTTCATTTTGTGCCCTATGAGAGATGGGAGCACTACTTCATTTCATAGGACACTTCATTTTTGTGTCCTATGAGGGAGCTTCTCTCTTCACTCGACTGGATTTCACCATGTCATTGTCTTATATAATCAAAACCTGTTAATAACCTACTGCAGTAGGTTTTTTCTGCACAAATCCAATTGTGCCACTTTATTCGCCGAACACTTAATGTCACCCACACAATTTCAACTTTTGTGTGTAATATGGAAATGTTTTGTGGAGTGGATGTCAGTTACTTTACGGTGTGTCAGACAACCAGCATATGATCCTGAGAGACGGTGACAGCTGGCTTCACACTCCCCCAACCGCACACAAGCACACACACACACAGGGATTGACGGATTTGCCACCCTTGTGACAGAGCTGCTACATTCACCTGCAGCCAACAGGCCCCGCGGAAGGGTTTGGTATAAGTCGAGAGGTTGAAATTAGTGTTACTCAAGGCCAGACAGGAGACAGATGCAGGAAGGGAAAAGAAAAGAAACAAGTGGTGGATTGATGGAAGGATGAGGCTTCTCGAGGGAAGAAAGAAACAAAAAGTGGTTTTCACCTTTTTTCGCCCTGCTCTCTCATGAGCGGGCCCTTTCCTTACCGTGGATTCCCCTGAGGGAATACACTCTAACCGATAAGGGTGAATGGCTCAGGAAGTTGGGAAAGCTGAAGGGTAGTAATATCCATTGTCCAGTTGCCTTCATTAGAGCGACTGCTCCCTAATGGGATGAGACATGCCTGACATTCCATACCACATGACACACAGAGGCAGCACCCGACTTCACACATATTTTCAGATACAAACGGAGATAAAAGGACACACAAATGGGATAAGTAGACAATGGGACAGACAACGGAAGGAAAGGTTGAAACCGATTGTAGATTTTTTTCAGCTCATTATTTTTGCTCTCATGGTTTTGTTGATCTTTTCTTCTTTTCCTGCGTAACAATTTCATGTCACGCTTGAGGGAACATGAATCCTCTCTGCCAATGACGGGCGTGTTCTTGACATTAGCACTGTGTTATTCATCTGTGTGCATGTTTATTTTGTGTCTCGCTGTCGTCTCCCATTCAATCAATCTTCCTGAGTTAGAGTTACAAAAAGATTTGAGAAATAAAACTTCAGAAGAGTTAATATTTGGAAACAGCACAAAATTATGACTTTGAAAAGGAAAGCAAACAAATGTAATTTCTTATACTGCAAAAGAAAATCCTCGTGGGTATTCTCAAAACCAATTTTTACATTTACATTTATATGGAGTTGAACGGTACAGGGAAACACATTAAACAAGCATTTGATGCAAATGCAGAGGAGAAAAACTAAAACTTGTATCCAGGACATAATGCCAGACCTCTTGAAGGTATTAAAAGATTATAGATGATGCAAGGCTTTGACTTAAGCAACGAACATAAGTAGGTGTAAAAACTCCACACTGAGAGCCCCTTGCTGTGCTTGAGGGCAGGCTCACCATTGGCCTTTTCCCAAAGCAGAGGTGATGTGTCCTGGTCCACTAATGTCAACATCGCAGCCAGAGTAGGAGGACTGTCAAACACACTAACGCACAACCTTTTCGGGCTAACCCTAACACAGTAAGAGTGCGTGATCATGTGCGTGCCCAAAATGCCAAGTGCTCCCTTGTCCCTTCCCTCTCAGTACTTCTGCACATGTGCTGCTTCAACTTGCCCGAGGTAAGCATGCACGTCCACTGAAAAGTGACTTTTGTTAGCATGCTCCTGTGTCCACATGCAATCTTCACATCTGGTTTCAAGTTGTATTTTCCGTTTCGACAATACTGACACCAAAGTGTCACAAGTCCTGAAAGATGTCAATGTTTTGATGGATTTGGCCAAAAAGTGTATTTAATCTCTACTCCTAACACTACAAATACAGCAAACAGAATAAACAATGAGTAGAAGTGCTTTGGATAAATCACGTTGCGTTCGTCGTAGGTCTTTGAATTTGATCTGTCTGGACAGAGCAGTGCAGATGGCACGCGGTGAAGACATATAGGTGTTGGAGCGTGAAGGTTTTTACTGCTAATACAGATATAATGATGTGGCCGGGAATGCATCAGTGTCAGCGCGCAGCACTGTGTGCTGCCTGATCTCTGGAGTAGTTGCTCTGTTGATCTGTGAGACAATTCTTGGTGACTCACACCTCACGAAAGACAGAGTTAAACATAGAATGAGGTAATAAGAGATAGGTGGAGTATGAATAACAAGGGGAGACAACAACAACAGTGCACTATTTTGACTGTGCTGGGATGGACATGATGAAAACAGAGAGTTGGCCTATATTCAGCTGAATGTGAGAGGGAAACCAAGCGACAAGGAGATGTTTCTGATTGTATCGTATTATTTATCCAACAAGAGGAAGCATATGTTTTCTGAAAACACACATACATCTATATCATCTACAGGAGAGCATTGGTCCTGTGGTAATTATAGGTACCACAGAAATTCATGCAAATAATTCAGATTATCTTTAGAAATTGCTACAATAGTTATCAACTGTTTCTCGTTGATTGCTCATTGCTGACAGATTCCATAACAAACATAATCATGATGAAGTTATGCAAACAAAGGTTGCAGAATAACAGCATCAATTTGTTTTGTCCCTCCGGGATATTTTCTTAAATAATAGTAGTTTCTGACATTCTTGATTCAAATTCATGTCAGTAATATCAGAACGAATTTGTGGCTTGTTTTGAATCATTTCCACATTTTTGAACACCCTTTTGCATTATTAGAGGGTATATCTGTTTTTTCTCTCGCTGAAACATCGATTATTTGTTTTCACGATTTGCAGAGAAGTGTGGGAGTCGAACCAGGAAAGTTGCAATAAGGATTTTAGCCGACATTTCCATTCCAGGCCAGTTAAATGGAAAAGGTGTTAATTTTTCTATGGCATTTTTTTTGTCTGGTTAACCACTTGAAGCTTTTTTTACTCAACAACATTCACACACACTGATGCAGCTCCTCTTTGTCTATGCAGTGTTAGTCTCCATCGCACATATTCACAAATAATTGGATGCACTGGAGACAACCTGGGGTTCAGTATCTCGCCCAAGGACACTTTGACTGTGGTCTAAGGAAGCATAGACTGAGTCACCAACCTTCATGCATCCATCTTTGGTGTATTTACACGTTTCTTTAAAAAGAAAGAAAAACATCATGGTGTTCATGAAGCAAAACTGTAGCTATAATAAAACAGTCCCGTTTTACAGTCTGAGGACAGTCATTTTTTTAAGAACTTTTTTTCCTCAAGCTCAACTCATCGTTACTTGACTTCACAGAATTGTCTATATGTTTTTATCTCAGTCTCATATCCAAATACCCTGCACTTTTAAGAATGTAACATTTCTTGATAAATTATTAACTACATAACAATGACTGTGAGCATCCAACTTATTTATCTGAATGAAAAATCAATTCATTTTATGTGTAAGATTATTTACTACTCTGGGGAAACTGAAAGCAATTTTTTCTTCTTTTTTGTTTGTTGGATCGATTGTAAATAAGTAGTCAGTAATTGTGTCAAATGCTGCCTATAAGCCTTCGTTGTAATTTCTCAATCATTTATTGTCTTTTTTCACTGCTGATGGCATTTGAGTAATCACTGGTTTTATTGTGTCTCAGTACAGAATAAGTGTCGAAGTTAGGTTCCACAAGCCCATGAGGGTAAACCAGACATAAGAAAAGGTTAAAGCCTGCTTTGATCCAGACTATGGGCGAATATCTGAGAGGATCAGGGCCTGGATGAGACTATGTGACACATTGTCTGGGTTTCTTTTTCTGAGGTGATATACTTGAAAACATTTTCACTTTCAGACTCTAAAAGTGGTATTAATCTGCATCCGCTGTCTCAGAAGACGTTCACACAAACAGAAGCGTATAGATACACCACATATCACAGCACAGTTGTTTCTGGCATTTCAGTGATTTAGAGTGTCATCCCTGGTTGCCAGTAGCGTGAAGCTGTGATCTTCACATATATGACACCTCAGTTCAACAAGGTCCGCACAAACACACACAGACACACACTCTAAAAGGATGACTGTGCTCTGTCTCTCCTGCCATCACATTTTCGCTTCCTGATTTAGAGAGACATAAACCAATCCTTTGGGACACAGACACACTTCTTTCCTCTGGTCCCTTGCTTCTGTCTCTGCTCTCTCCCCTTTTCTTGATCCTTTTCTCCCTCTCATGGGGACAGGGGAGACGGGGCTTCAGGTTAGACAGATGGAAGCGGGTGATACACCGATATAAAGTCAGGCTCAGGTTTGCTCCTGTGGGAATGGTGTGATGGAGAAGGAGAGGGAGAAGGCAAAAACACGAGAGGGTCTCAGAGGATTTTTCTCCAAGCCATGAGAAAACATAGAGCAGACCATCCTGAAAATAAAAGATTGCTCCCGCCATTCCTTAAAGGAAAAAGTGAAAGCCATGTCAAGTTAATCAGGAGTTCCCACTTTAAGTATTTTTGTTCAGCTTTAATGTTACATTCCGACTAATATAGTAAAAACTAATGTAGTAAAAACTGATCTAAATTGAAAGGTCTGAAATCAACAATAAATTAATAAGTATGCACATACATGCAAAGACTACAAATAAATAACAACGAAGAAAAAATATATAAGTTCTACCCTGACATGAAGATGACATGCAAGTTCAGAAAAAGGTACATTCTAAAGATGGATGAGTTTTCATACAATGTTTTATTTGGTTATCACAAAATGTTATGAAATGATATCTTTAAATGCTAAAAAAATGCATAACAAAATTAAACAAATCTAACGTTTGATCTAAAAGGACTCTTTTAGGGAGATATTATGAAATTTGTCATAGTAAAAGTGACAAAAAAATCCATCCATCATACACCGCATGTGTTCCTAGCGGAGTCATGGGGGGCTAGATGCATCCTGGCTGACGTTGGGTGAGAGGCATGGACTGTGTGATGGACTTGTGTGGTTGCCAGTCCGTCATATAGAGCACAAGGATGAACAGCCTCACACACTCACTTCTATGGGCTTTTTAAAGTTCCAAATCAGTCTAACACGCACGTGTTTGGACACTGGGAGGAAGTACTGGAGAGAACCCACATATACGAGGGGAAAGCGTGCGAGCTCCCCACAAAGGTCCCCCGACCCCCAGGCTCTGGACTTGGAACCCTTGCTGTGGGGGCCACGGCGCTAACCACCACAGCGGTCCGCAGCCCCTGACAAAAACAGTAGAGCTACATTTGGTCAATCTAAACTGACAGAAATGGTATTTAATAGCCAAAGAGATCTCTCTTGATATAAAAACAGGTCAACAGAGAGATAGAGCTATGCTGGACATCAATAAATTTGAGATAAACAGTGACTGATTGCATGTGTGATCACCAGTATGAAACCTAACATAAAGGCTACTATTGATGAGAGAAAAGGGATAATAAAACGGCTGGTGCGGGCTTCTGTGACACATCAGATCCTCTGTTTCGAACTTAAGCCAAAAAAGGCAGAGCTGGAGAGGAAGTTGACTTTTAGAGTGGTATGAGGTTTCTTTTTCCATGTCTCTGCTTGTTTCTGCTGTCACTTCTGTCAGCAGTCGTTTTAGGTCACTGAGAGGCTACCGCTCCATCTACCTGTGTTTTAGCGCATCACACGCCGCACTGAACTCAGCACACACACACACACGTCTACACACACTCAGCCCGTGAGAGTTCATTGGCTGCGAAGGATCGAGGACATATACAGGAAACAGGGATTTGTTTTTGTGGAGTGAGTGACCCGGCAAAGGTGGTCAATTAAAGGAAAGGAGAAAGGGCGAATGAAGGAGGGGGACGAGGAGTCGGTGGAGGTGGAGGTGGAGGGTGTGTGCAGCTCAGCAATGCTTTCCTGTGAGAAAGTAAAATAATAGATCCAGGAGTTGAATTATTGAGGGAGTACATTGATGCTTTTATGCTGCTGACATTCTGGAGTTCATTCATAAAAAAGGAATTGCTGAATGTTGAAAGGAGGATGAAAGGGTGTGGCGGAAATCTATGCTGTTACTATGCCAGGTTTCAGTTCATAAAACTGTAGCTCATCATACTGCTTTAGTTGTTTTCTCATCCTATTTCATCTGACTTTCAAACTGATGCATATCACTGCAAATTAGACTGTCAAAGGACACACTCTGTCTTTGCTCCCAATGGAACAAGGTTTCATATTTCAAAAGGTGCTCAATGTTATATCTCGTAACCTTTTGTAAAATCCTGACAATTCATATGCAAGACTTTTTATGGATAAAGGTAAACCTACTCAGACTATAAAATCAGAAAACAAAGTCAATCGGCCACCAAAAAATAACAAAAAACACCTGGCATTTTGTGTTGTCTTTGGATTAGTTTTGTTTTTAAGTCACATTTCACAATTATTAAAACTGGTAAAATGCAATAGGATGTCGCTTTGACAGTTGTGGTTGCAAAGAATTCTGGGAGAGACCAGCCTCTGTGTTTGTGTACGACTATAAAAGAGGAAATGCTGCAGCTCTTCCCTTAAAACGTGGAAAGTTCCAACTGCTCCCATCATATCTGCTATTTCAATACTTCAAGATCATTTCATCCAATAAGAAAGGTTCCCAAGTTAAAAAAAAAAAACAGTTCGACTGAAACCTACAAATGAAGTCATGGAGGAAACATGCATCATAAAATCACAAGTCAAATATACAGTTTTGGAACTAAACAACCAAAGATGACCCCGGCAGCTGGTCACATGTAGACTAGATACACGCAGTACTCTACAATCCGCACCACACGCACACACACACACACACACACACAAGTGAACACGCACAGATTTTCTTTTGGGTGTCTTGAAATGCCAGATCCTTTTGAGCTGACAGGTGACAGCACAGGCCACGTCAACATGGGCCCACTCCCTTTAACTGGAGAGACACACACATGTGCGCACGTTGTGAGACACACATCCACACACACCCTGCTGTTGTACTGTGGACAGCTCCAGACGTGCTGTGGCTGGACATGCCCAAAAGGCAGAGCCTGTTTACTGTCACCTATCAGCTGGTGGCAGGCAGCGGGATGTGAGTGTGTTTGCATGTGTGTGCCACAGCTTCTATCTGTGAGGACACTGCTGATGTTTAGCTCTTTTTCCTTAAGTCTTCACTTGTACTGTTAAGCTAAATAAGATTAATTGGCGTTCTCTCCAGTGTTTTATGCATGTAGGGGATATTTCTGTGATATTGGCAAGTCAGGTTCACTAAAGCTGCACATTGTAAAGCTTATCTTTAATTTACCTGATATCATTATAAACTGCATCTGTACATTTCTTTAGGCTCCTTTATGAAACATACAAAGTTTTTCAGTATTATTACGATGTTTGACTCCATATGCATTAAAATCATTATGTTTTAGCCATTCCAAAAGTAAGAAAGGTCTGTATTGTCCTCATGAGACAAACATAAAAAACTACTGCATATAAAAGTCGTCTTGTTACATATAATATTCGAAATTTTACATTATTCTTTCATCATTTATCCCAGTTGCAATGATTACAGTGATGAAATCAAAATACCATAAAAAGAATATCGAGAATGGTCCTAAATTAGATGATGTATTTTACTTGATACATATAATCTGTATCGCACTCACTAAGATCTTGTGTGTGAACTAATTTGTCACACAGCATACCAGACGAGGAGGAGGAAGATAGGAGGAGGCAGCTGCCCACCCAGGACAGCTGGTCCAGCTGCCAGGGGCGGGGCCAAGACAGCATGGCACACGTCGTCCTCAGACACTCCTTCTCCTCCTTCTTCCCTCACAGGCTCTGACAGGCGGCACGAGAGCCGCGCAGCCCAGTGAGGGGTGGACGGCCATCTGACAGCTCCCCACCTGCATGACCTTTACCATGCTTGACCCCCTACAGGAGACAATCACCTCATAGCAAACAGACCTACAGGAGACACAGCACAATCAGGAGGACACACAAAAACGCAAATACTCACACCAATTGGCAGAAAAATGTAATCTGGCTGTTGTCAGTTTGTGACATAAATACAAGCTTGCGATGTTTCAGATCCAGATGTGTTTTGGGTGAACAGAAGAACTCTTTGTGAAACAGTGTTATTAGACATTTACATGTACTGGGCTAATCTCTAAATGTATTATTTTTTTATTCCAGTAAACACCTTGACCATTTAACCTTTATGGAAGATTTTGTGATTTAGTGCAATTTGTATGCACCAACATAACTTTTACCAAGTCAACGTCTAAATAAATATGTGAGGAAATAGTTACCAGATTTTGGACTCAAAAACCCTGATATCCCTGATAATAAAGTGAAGAAAAACCTTTTGTTTTCTGTTACTTACATTCATCTTCCATTTAGAATATTAAAGATTATTGATGAAGGGATCTTTCTGCTCCGTATTAGTGATGTTGTCAAAGATACTCATATTTCAAATATTCTTTCAGAAAAAATTTAAATGTAAAACAAAGAAAAAGTGTAAAATAAAATGTAAAAAACCCTTAACCCCAAAAAATATAAATACGTAATACAGTACATAATACAAATACATAATTAAGATTTTACACCCAAATGAAAAAACAAACAGTGATATAAACAATTTTGATAAATTAGACAGGAAATTTTACTAAAATAATTGTATTTCATCCAAAAACAGTATTGATATTAAGATTTGTTTGTTTAGATTTTTTTGTTAAGATTTTTGTTGTTGTTGTTGTTTTTGTAATAATGAAAATGATCAATAAAAACAATAATAACAAACTTACTACAAATGTATCTGCTATTTATGATAACGACTATGACAATACTACATTTAAAAACAATAAGAACAATAATTATAATAATACATCTACCCATGTGTGTTTGTGTGTGGGAGGTGGGGGGGGGGTAGGGTAGAGTAGGACTCTGACGTCATCTACCAGCGACACGTGGTGCCTTCGTTTGTGCGACATTCGTGAAACGTTGTCAGTGGCAATGAAGTAGAGTGAGTAAAGCTTTTGATTAAACAGCGTATTTTCAAATACACTGTCGTTCACTGTTTACATTTAGCATCTCGGTTAAACTAAAATAAATGTAAAAAAACGTTTAGTTTTGTATACAAAATAAACACGACTTGTATGTTAGACTATCAGACCTAATATGCACTACAGAAAATAAACTGAATGTTATTTTGTGTTTTAGGTCACTGTTCTTGGACGTCCGACACTCTTGCGAATCGTTTTTTGTTTCTGCAACAGATGAATCCGGTAATCAGACGGAGACTTCCTCCGTCTGTGCGGCGTCTTCTCACAGACATCGGTCCGAAAGAGGAGGAATGGACCGACGCAGAGCCGGAGGCTCTTACCAGAGATGGGATTCTGCTCCCGTCCAGAGGAGCTGCAGACGGACAAGAGGAGTTTCTCTCCCCCGCCAAGACCCAGGAGGAGAAGGCTCCAGAGGCTGGGAGTAATACCGGAAGGAGCACAGTGTGCATGTTGTGTAACTGCAAACCTTCTTACTACACTTGCCCCAGGTGTAACCTCCATTATTGTGGGTTGTCTTGCTACCAGAGCCCAGAACACACTGCGTGTTCAGAGGAGTTTTACAAGGAGTCAGTTTTTCAGGAGCTGAAGGAGATGGGAAAAACTGAAGAGGAGGGCAAAAAGAAAATGCAAGAGATTCTGTTGGGACTCAGACGAAAAGCAGAGAGTACACCCGGGGGGATGGAAAGTTTGTTGAAAGAAGTGGGTGTTTTGGAAAATGACCCGGATGAGATGGAAGTAGGGGTAACTGAGAAGGTGCAAGCGATGGAGCTCTTGTCCAGGTTGGCTGAGCTTTCGCAGTCTGGGGAGGAAAACATTGCAGAAACTGATGCTATTCTAAGGGAACTCGAGGATATTGGACGAGGGGAACCACTGCCTGCAGACACCGGTGAGGACCTTGAAAGTGCGGAAGACCAGCTAGAGTTGGCTGAGCGGCTGTCAGGGCTGGACATTGATCAACTTTCAGAAGAGGAGCTGTGGGAACTTCTCAGTAACAAGGAGAAAGAGAAGTTTCTGGGTCTCGTGAATGATGGAGCTCTTGGTGGGCTTGTTCCCTTGTGGAAGCCCTGGTGGGAGGAACATGAGGAGGGATCAAGAGCACTTGTAGAAGTTCTTGAGGAAGAACTGGTCACACTGGACAGAGAAACGTCTGCTGTCATGAACAAACCGGACAATGATCACCAGGTCTGTACATCACAAGAAGATGGGCAAAATCTAAACAAATCAGCCAGAGAAGTAAAAAATAAGAAAAGCAAAAACAGAAAGAAAATGAGTAACAATAAAGGAATTTCAGGTGTGGACAAAGTCCCTCCGATTTCTGCAAAAATTCCAAAGTTGAGTTCCTTATGTGCAAATCCATCTCCTCTCATTAGTTATGAGTTAGTCAGCGTACTTTATGGCTACGCCTTTAGCCTGTGTCTGTTAAACGGCGACACGGATTCCCTGGTGTTTGATTTCTGTGACATGGTACTTGCTCTGTCTGAGGGGCTGAACTCGCGCAGGGTGTTCAGCTCTTTGCCGGAGGCCTTAGACCGCGGAGAGGCTCTCATTCAAGGCGGAGGTTACTTTGACAGAGAGGATCCTCTTGCTCCGGCCAGGGCCGTGGAAGCAGTGGCTCACATCATGACGGGGAGAGACAGACGGGATGCTGTCGGCTACTGCCTGGCAGCCTTGAGTCAGCTCCGCTCTGTGCTCTCCAAGGCCAGAAAAGATCTTTCTAAGGACGGAGAGGACGGCGTAAAGAGACAGAAGTACTTCCTAGCGAGCAAGAAGTGTGAATTCTTTCAAGCCTGGGCGTTGGACAATGCAGCGCAGATTCGTAAATTGGCCATTGAGTTGTGGAGTGAGCATGGTAGAAGAGAAATTGTGAGGAGCAGTATGGAGAAAGCAAAGACTGTAGTGGAGGAGAATCTGAAGAAGGGAAAGAAAAAAGGGGATAGCAAGTTGATAGAGGAATTGGGATGAGGATGGGTTTGTCATACAGAAGTGTTTGTTTTAGTTTGCATTGTAATAAAACATGAAAAATAAAAAGGTTGGCCTTTTCTGTAAAACATAAGCACCCAAGGACATTACTTTGTTCTTAATGTTCAGATGTCATATTATTTCCATCTCCCTTTAACAATATCAACTAATGTTTTAACTGTCACCTAAAAACTGTTTCCACAAAAGGTTTTATATGGATATTTTTTGCTAATGGTTGATTTGTGTTTCACAGCCCGGAAGAAAAAAGGCAATAAAAGCCATGAGAAAATTGGGCCATAGTATTAAGTTGTGTTATTAATCTGGACTGGCAGCAAAGTCATGATTTACATCAACATGAAGAGAGAGCACAGACAGTTACATAAAAACATTTAAATACTGATGGACAGGAGATATAGGGTTGGTTACATGATACTTGAATCTTCATATGTTGGAGAAAGGATTAGATATACATTTGAAACATTGCATTAATCTTCTAACATCAACACTTCAGGCAAGTGCGTCCCATCTAGTATCTCATATGACTGAGTATAATCAGTGAAAAATGTTTTACTAAATGGTTAAGCAAGATGTCAAATGTTACCAATAAATGTGGATTAAAAAAAAAGTTCTGTCCTTTTTTTAAGCCTTTTAAAATATACTGTAGCAATTTTTTATCACTTCTCTGGGACAGCGCTCTGTTGGAATCTCCCCAAGAAAACGAAAATAATTGGACCTCTCGCGATGTTTTCCTCAGTAATCACGTGGTGTGGTTGTTACCCCACGCTCTGACGGGAAACATGGCTGCGCTCTTGAGATCAGCCCGGTTACTTAAGTTTTCGCCTTCGGGCCTGCTTCAGATCGTCGGGACCAAAAGGAACGGACCGCCGCTGGGTCGGCTCTACAGCGGAGCGGTCGGAGGCAGAAAACCCGGAGTTTGCTCCCCACAGATCAGCCCTGCTTCTGACAATGTGTCCAGGTGCGAAGCGGCACGTTAGCCGATGTAGCCGTGATGCATGCGTGAAGCAGAGATGTCATTGGGGTTCAATGACAGCCAAAGGCGCACGTGTCTTTGAACAGACACGACACGCCGTGTTAAATGTTGTGTTTGAACTGATGTGATATCATGTCTCATTAAAAAGCGACCTTATTTAACTGCCAGGTTTGTCAGCGTGAGATAAACATGGCTCCCTTTTTATGCAAGGTGATGATGCGATGTTGTGTAACTGGCTTAGCTGACTGACTGTTTCTCAACAGACAACGAAGTCAATAAACATAATATAGGTAATAACGATACTGTGTAAGGATACAGTAATTTACATCCATTCTGCCATTTATCTTAACTGTTTTCATGTATAGCCTAGCTAGCTTTTAGCCACCAGTCCACCAACCTGTGTTGTAATGATGTAGCCAGTTTGATATGTGATGACGAATTAACCTCGTGGCTAATATTATTTTTAATCTTATGATGAAATGCAAAACGAAACGGTCCCAGTCGATGCCAGAGTGATGTATGTTATGTATCTGTGGGTTGCTTTTGTTGGACTTTTTATACCTTCAAGGTCACAACTCCACTGAAGTGCCAAAGGTGCAGCAACACTGATTATTTACAGAGGACACATGCTGTACTAAAGCAGTCTAATGCATTTAAAAATGTCTGATCAGTTATTGATAAAATGGCACATTCTTTATCACAAATGTTGCAAGGAGTCTCACGTTCATCTACTGTTCCTCTCTCTCACATTCTTTTGCGTCCCCCCTGAACTCGTCCTGTACCCCCACACAGTCGCGTGTGGCCGTACGCCGCGGGCTGTGTGCGTACCTACGCTGTGGCCACAGAGCACAAGGATGAGGCCAGCGCTGCGGTGCGCTCCAAGCAGGCGCAGCAGTTTGACTGGGCCCTGACCAAACTGGACACCTCTGTGAGGAGGACCGGCCGCATCACAAAGACATTGCTCCTCCGTATCTTCCATGATATCTGCAGAACAGGTAGGCGGGGAGATCCCAAAATCATACTTTTAACTCTTCTCTGTGTTTGAAACCAGGAAATCTATGTAACAGTGCTTTTTTCCTGGCAAGGAACTAGCTCATAAGTGTTGATGTTGTTACCTTTTAGAAGTTTTTTTACATTGAACCTAAGCTTTTGTCTGCTTGCAGGTTATCCCAGTGGTAATCAGGCCTTGTTGCTGCTGCGTAGTTGTGGGTCTCTGCTGCCGGAAGTGTCTCTGGAGGAGCGCACAGAGCTGGCACACCGTGTGTGGGAGAGGCTGCTGGAGCTGCGTAAGCACATGCCAAAGAGAAGGCAGCATCTGATGGCATTAAGACTCGTTTATTCCACTTTCCTACCGAGCCAGCTCGGGTCTTAAAAAATCTCTCTATTTTTGGAAATCTTTTTGAAAATTTCCAACCCAGACTTTCATAAATTTGACCTCAGAATTAAGGGATACTGAACTTTGTGTCACGCTCACCCCCCAAGTTGGTGACTTATTGTAACAGACTGGGTGTCTTTGATGTTAAGTTCTGTTAAAAGTGCTAATCTTGCGCTTTAGATGATAAACATGTTGATATGTTTATAATGGTTGATTTTCAGGTCTGCTATTCTCACTACTTTTGGCCGTTTGAAGCTTTCATGGCTTAGCAGAATCCATGTGTGCTCATGCTGTCTGCTCGTTGCATCCCACAGGAGCACAGTATGATGTCAGCCACTACAATGCCTTACTGAAGGTCTACCTGCAGAATGAGTTTAAGTTCTCCCCCACTGAGTTCCTGGCCAAAATGGAAGGAGCTAACGTACAGCCCAACAGAGTGAGTATTAAAATGTAACGGACAGAAAATCACAATATTATTCATAGTATGTTTTACCAGACCCAGTAAATGGTACAACTCATATTATTTTTAATTGATTATGCAACTTACTTGTTAACCTTCTTAAGATGATGATCCTTTGTCTCCCTGATTCTCTAGCAGTGTTTAGGTGTTTGATTTTACCCATCTCTTGTGCACAGGTAACCTACCAGAGACTCATCGCAGCTTACTGCCAAAATGGAGATATTGAGGGAGCCAGGTAGAAAACTTTTTATTGACATCTGTTGAGAGATTATTTTATGTTCTATTCCAGTAGTAGTCCCATATGATGCTTTACTAACTGTTAAGTTTTTTTATCTAGATTTGTTCTGGCACTGTTTGAGTTTTTTAAAAGATTGGGATACTTTCTTGGTACCTTGAAAGTAAAATGTGAACCCTCTTTAATTGTTTATGATCGGTAGTTCTAATCCTCCTGCAATCATTCCCTTTCCCTGCATTATTCCCTTCCCACTTCCCCAGACCTTAATTGTTATTAAATTATAACTATGTCCGTACATGTTCTGCACAGTGCATGGATAATTAAGCAATTTGGTATTGATATCATTGAAAGATTCTTGATTTCCTATTTGAATGATCTTACCTTCTCTCACAGCACCATCTTGGGTTTCATGAAGAGCAAAGACCTGCCTATCACCGAGGCGGTGTTCAGCTCTCTGATCACAGGCCATGCCCGTGCGGGGTGAGTGTCGGAAGCTTTGGATCAGCTTTCAGTCGTCTTCATTGTGTGGCAAAAAGTACATTTGGATATTAGAGTTTCTTCTTGTAAAGACAATCTGTTGCTCCTTTGCAGTGACATCGACAGTGCAGCCAACATCCTGCCTGTGATGCGCGGGGCGGGAATCGAACCGAGCCCCGACACTTATGTGTCCCTGTTGAACGCCTACGCCGAGAAGGGAGACCTGGCCAATATGATGAAGGTGTGTGCTGGGGCAGGTCAGGCGACGTCATCGCTGATCTCAGCGTTGTCAGTCGTTGTCTGTGATCATTTGTTTCCTTGTAGAATCGATTGAATAGCTTTAGCACACGTTGCTCTCTTCGGCTCAGATCTGACAGCTGGTGCTGAACGCCCGTTTGGATGAGTGCAAAGCTTGTTTCCTTTCTATTCACGCTGTACTCTCTGGCCGTGTCAGACCCTGGAAGCAGCAGAGAGTGCCGACTGCGGCCTGATGGACAGGGACATCATGCAGGTCATCTTCACTCTGGCTAAGGCTGGACAGCAGCAGCTGGTCCCAGAGATGGTGGAGCGCCTGAGGCATGAGCGGGGTTATGTACCAGGTACACAAACATCATCTTATATTTCAGCTGTCTGCACCAGCCAGTCTCACCTCAATGGGAAAACGTACACCAACGGAAGTATGCTTGACTTATATTTGGTGTTGTGAGGCTGAGCAGAATCTCCATCCGTTCTTCCACCAGATGCCATGAACTTGTGTCTAAGCCTCATCACTCAGGGGCACGACGAAACAGCCTTCAGCATCCTGAAGACTTTCCCCACCCTGCAGTCTGAAAGCAACGATTCCTCCAACTTGGGCAACTTCTTCCTCAGACACTGCATCAACGTGGGCACGGTACATGAGAAGCTTTGCCTTACAAATGCCTCAATTTGCCTCACACAAACAGATAGAAGCTGCTGCCTGTCGTCATGCAATTGTTTGCTGTCATTCGTCTCCACAGAATGAATGTTGAGTTTTCTCTCTTCTTTTTTATTTTAACTGTAATGCTTCACACATGGATGCCGACTGCAGTCACTGGAGAGGGTCGTCCACTACTGCAAAGATCTTGAGGAGATGAATCTGCACACCGCTCCTCTCACCTTCGCCCTGTCGTGTGCCCTGGAGGCCAAAAAGATCGGTAACACACAAGCTTCTGTTTCTCCCACAAGCCTCTAAAATTAGTCTGAGGCACTTGCCGCCTGAAAAATGTTGCCATATTTGCCATATTTGATTATTTTTGTGGAACCAAGAGAGCAATTAGTCTGAAAAATGCTTGTTTTCTGTTGTTCTGTTTTTTGTAGGCGCATCCTTAGAACTGATGAAGTTACAGAAAGAGCAGAACCTGCCCATCAGACCTCATTACTTCTGGCCTCTTTTGACACAGCCGGCAAAAGAGAAGAACGTAGCCGGTACAAAAGCACACACACACACACACACACACACACACATACACACACACACACACTCTGCCAGACAAAGTTTAGGTTCTCTTGCAGGAAACAAAATAAAAGGCTCTTCCAAATGAACTAGCTATCAAAGGGAGACAGAGAACCACTTCCTTCAGGGGCGGAGACAGGGCCGTGCTCAGCCATATTTTTATATTTCTGGTCACAAAAAGATGATGTAAAGATTAGAATTAGAGGTAACATATGTCCACTGAAACGTGTGACTGTACATGTCTTCATATGATAGTTTTTCTTATTGCATTATAAAACATTGATTGCTAAGAGTAGGCAAGGGTTTAGGTTTCTAACATTAAAAATGGACATGAAAAAACGGCTAGGTATGAACATACACCTCTATATGGACAAATCTTAAGGATGTCACACCAACCATGAACTGACCGGCTTACAGGTAAATCCAATTGAATGTTCTCTTGGTGACTCAGAGGGTGAACACTCAAAAGAAAACAGCCATAAGAGTGTTTAGCAAGGAAGATGTCATCTTCTTTCAACTGCATGTAGGGCGTTAAGTCTCTGCTTCTAAATTAATCTCACAAAATGCACTCGCTTGTGTAAGTCAAGCACGACTTAAAAGTGAATTTTTAGAAGAATCCCAGAACCACTTATGCCTCATGTGAACAGGCTCATGGCGACGTGAGAACCTAATGGGTGCAATTGAGTCCCAAGACAGAGGAAAAATGTATCTGTTGCTGTTCATAACCTAAAATGGAACAGGTTCTTTGCTGAGCATGATATTACATTTTTTTCTTCCTTTTTTCAGTTAGGCGTAGAGGGGATTATGACATATCCTGTACCAGAAAGAGCTTTTAAAGGAGAGTTTTCCTCAAATATTAATGACCCACAGCGTTGTCCATTTGGGACAGATTTCACTGGGCTGGGGCAGTGAAGGGCAAAAGGGTCTGATCCCTGCGTGAGAGGGTTAGAGTGGGAGGAGATGAAACAAACATGTACATAAACACTTACAAATACACACTTGAACCTCTCCGGAGAGCTCTTGGAATAGATCGCAAATTTCAGTGGACATCGAACTTCCCGTTTAATGGAGACCGAAAAGACGCTTTGACTTTCAGAAAGAGCCCTCAGACATGAAAGTCATATTTTCCAGACTTCTCTCCCTCATTCCTCGACACTATCCACTTCAGCCTGCTCTTTGCGAGCACGTCTCTACATCAAGCCGTTATTTTGAGTCCTCTTTGTGTTTTCAAAGGATGCAGATTATTCATTGAGGGGAAAGTTATTGCTGCTGATCATCTGCTGACAGCGGCTAGCAAAAAATCCAGGAGTTGGCTTTATAATGCAGCAGATAAAGGTCAAATGGTTGAAACTAATTGGGTCTCTGTGGATAGGGGCGGGGGGGGGGGACTTGGCAGCTGTAAACACGTACACACCCCCATACATGAATGCACATGCATCCCCAAGGCTGATGGGGTCAGAGGGCATTTTGCTTCAGCAACTTTGTTCAAATCTTGTCAAACTTAACTTGTTAGTGAACCCAAACCTTCCTCGGTCCCTCACTCTGAAACATTCCCCCCGTGTGTCCCAGTATGCGGCTGTCCTGACTACAACCGTTTTTATATCGCACCTAATTATCCAAGGGTTTCAGAAGCCCTGAAGGCATCATAAAGTGTTTGTTATTCTCTACACATGCCACAGATTTAACAGCAATTACTTCTAGTATTGATTCTCCCATGAAATAAACCTATATAACAACACGTTATTTTTGACACTGTAATATTGTGTTTATTACAGACAGCTCTCATAGATGTGGCATCGATGCCGTTCGAATTTTCTTCTCCCATGAGTTCTTAACACTTGAGAAGATGAAGTTCATATAGTCTGTAGTTCATTTGATTGTAAAAACAGCCTCTCGTGGAAATTATTTTCCTATTTGAGGTCGTTAAAGAAAAGCTCTTGGGGGAAATCGTCTCAGTCACAGATATTGCCAGCACTGGGAGACTTGTCAGAATTCTCGAGTTATTAGTGAACGTATTCTGTCAAATGTGTTCAGCTGCTTGGTTTTTAAGTGCTTTATTTATGCTGAGCTCCGGCCCTCTCTTTGGGGTTTTTTAGAGCCATTAATAAATGATGTATTTTTCTCCTGTCAGCCAATTGACGGCATTTGAGCTGGCAGGGAGATGGAAAGTGGTGGTGGTGGTGCCGATGCGGTGCAGCTGCAGACCGACTCGGCTGCGTGGTCCAGACAGATTCAGAGTTTGAATGAGGAGATGTCTCCGCAGCTGGCTGGGAGGTTTGAGCGAGAGGACAAGAAACAAACTCGAATATGCACGACAACACACACAGATGAACTCTCAGCCACACGGCGGGCAGCACCCACTTAGGTGTGACAGAGCAAACAGAGGAGAGACGGAAGGGGAAAAAAAAGTGGGGAAACTTCTCCTTTTCTACACTTTTCCTCTTCTCCAATGGTGTTTTTTCCTTAACCCTCATGAATGATGCAGCCTGTGTTTTCCCTTTTCTCCCGCGTTCATTGGCTGTTGGAGGCGCGTGTGTTTGTGGGCGAGGAGGGAAGGGGGCCTTTTCGGGGGGCAGTGCAGGTGATGTGACTGATGCAGAGTGACTTGATTTCATGTAAATGCGAGCGCTCTGAGGGAATTCACTTTGGATTACGCGCCCCACTGTGCACGGCCCATGAAATATTAAGCGCCGTGTCACTTTTTGTCCACAGGTGTCACTAGCGGGCAGAGAGGCCAGAGCTGCGGAATTGGGGGAGAGCTGTGGGGGAGGAATGAGGAGAGAGAGGCGGGAGGGGTGGTGGGGGGTCGCTTTTACATTTTGATGAGGTGTGGATTTGGCGGGTTTAGCGAAAGCATATGCTCGGTAGTACTTGCCACCTGCCCCCAGCTAGTCAATGCTTGTCAGTCCTCGCGATGCAATGTGCTCTTACCACTTCTGACACTGCGGAGCCAGAAAAAAAAGGGAGGGAGTGGAAAGGGACACGGTCAAAGGAGAAAGCCTCTCTGGCCTTTAGTGTTTTCGGTGATGACAGATACGCAAACACTCACTTGTCTGGTCGGGTCTCCTTCCTTGAGACCATTACCTCTGACTTTGTTTCCACCCCTCAATGGAAATACTGCCCAAATATTAAGGATAACGAACGAAAACAAAGCACATCCATGGCTGTTTGTCATTTTATTAGCAGAAATCATTGGCTTGATTAGTAGAAAAAAAAATTGGAGGCATTTTCATGTACATATTTCTGCGCCCCCCCCCCCACCCCCAAAATTGCCTTCCAGCAACAAACTCCACCTTGAGAGTCATAGACAAGCAGATATGCAGAGACAGACGGTGTTAGAGGAGAAGGGAAAGAAGAACTGACAGGTACTCATGTCCAAGGACAGTCGGAGATGACAGCGACCGGTTCACTCCACTCCTCCTTTCCTCTTTATTCTCCATCCGCACTTCTAGTCTGTGACAGTTAACCTGAAGACATGCATCTGATGATGATATCTTGTGACCACAGCCATGCTTAACTCAATACTTTGATACTTCTTTCCTGGATAGTATGTCAGCTTTTCTGCTGACCAACCTGGGGAGGCCTCTACTCTTCTCAGCTTTCCGCTCCGACCAAATCTGTGTCTAAATTGTTCAGACAGGGAGACAGCCCAAAGACTTACTCATATGTGAGGATTGCGGAGTGAAAAGCTGTAAGACCTTCAGGGAAAGCGACACAAATGACACCTCAGAATCGCCAAATGTTTTTGGGAGTCAGGATCAGAATGAGGCCAGTTTGTTAGAGCTGCGGTGTTATCGTCATAGGAACAGATACGATGGTTCAGACATGTCAGTATGTGACACAATTACAGTCAAATTCATCGGCCATCATAAGGCCTTGCCCTTTCTTTTACAACAACAAAGAAATACTATGGATGTATACATAGAACCCTTGTATAAGTTTCTGCTTTGAGTTTTCTCACACAACAAAAACTGTAGATGTGCTCAGTAAGGTTGTGTCCTGTTGACTGACTGGCTGGCAATTTAACAGGTAGGCGGCCCACATTTATTGTACTATATATTCAGGATCTTCCACTTTCTCTCTCAACATTCCTTTTCTATTTTAGGTTTAAGATGTTGACAGGCCAAAAACATTGCTGCGGGAGGGGGGTGGGGGTGTTCATATTGACTGAGAAATCGCAAAGTGCAGAGTTCCATTACTTCCACTCAGTCTGCAGGAGATCCCTCAGCTTTTAGCATAAGGCTTCTTAAGGAACTGGAAGCAAACACGACGAACTGAAAGGTCGCACGTCGCTGTGTGTCCGGTTATGCCTCAAACACGTCAGACCTCCGACACTATGGATTCATTTGCAGTGTGGTTTTAAATTTTCAAGCAATCAAATTTCAAGCTTGAACCTCCATGAGGTTCCAGAGGCGATCGTCTCCTTTAGTTTCTAACACACTTATAAACAATCAAAGCTTGTCAATGTGGAAGGCAAAACCTTTTCCTTTGCTACGGGTGTGTACTCCATTATTTTTATGTTGTCACCACTTAGTGTTTTGCATTGCAAAGATTTTTGTGCCTATGAATATTTTACACTCCAGTGTCACAGAAAATAGGGCCCAAGTGAAAAATCAGAATATTTCCTCTAAGGTTGTACATGTTGGTAGTGTTAACAGAGCAAATTCTGCCCTTGGTTCAAAAGGTTGAAATCTTGTTGGTGACAAATACAATTACCAAACAACACAAACATCTTTAGTGCACAAATGAGGTTCTCATGATGCTGAAAGGCACCGACCTCGTGCATAGGTATCTAAAGTTCTCCATTCACTGTTTTTTTTGTCTGTTTGGTTCACCGTGAAATTGATTATGGATTATTCAGGAGGAAAGCAGGTTACTCCTCTCTTCTTTCATAAAAAAGCATGAAAGGATGAAAGAGATAGATGGTTAGAATGAACCAATGGACCGGAAGGGGATGGATCCTCCATTGAGAAGAAAGGGAAAGATCGCCTGTTTTCCTTGTCTTGAAAGCCGGGTAGATGGGTAGTGAGAGGGCCAGATGAATGAAAGATGTGGAGGGAGGGGGAGGCTGGATGGATGGAGCGGTTCAGGTAGTCCTACCTGGGATAATGCTGCCCAACTGTGGGTTTTAATGGCATATAAAAGCTCAGGGCTCATCTTTTATTCAGCTAAAGAGCGAGACTGCCAGGTAAACACGTACATCCCAAGAGGAAGTACAAGCACAGATATATTTATATATATTTATATATGTATGTGTGTGTGAACCTGAGTGGGCTGTAAATCCACATAGCATTTTGAGGTGTGTCAGCTCATGGAAGCACTTTGGGAAGTTTGCTGTGTAAGAGCAAAGTGTATCGGCACATGTGATGTGTTCACGTGTCGCATGAATTGCAGATATTTGTTGTATTTCCCGTGTGCTCCGGTTTAACAACAGACATGTATAGGGTCATGTGTTTGCTCTTTTAGGCTCCCCGTCTTTCTTCACAGGCTGCCAGACGTACAAAGTGCTGCCTCCTCTTCCTCCTCTTTACACGCTCAACACGCTCGCAGGTTTCTGCATTTGTGCAGCTGCTCCATATGCATGTGGCTTTTCTGGCGTTCCCCAGGGCAGGACCTCAGGGTTCTTCTGGAGAGCAGGGTGCAAGAGTCCACTTTAGGCCAAGTGTGTGTTTTTGTACACATGTGTACGTGGGCAAGGTGGAGGGAAAAGCAGCCATTAGCATATTGTCGGTGAGGAGTGTGTGTGACATGGCTTTTACAGCTTGAGGCCGGTACATGAGGGCGAGTGGAGGAGAGCGTGTGTGCGAATCACCCAAGTGAAGAACGAGACCCACCGCAACACAGAGTCTGTCATTTTGAGATAAACTTACACACAGGAAATTGTGTGTATTTTGAGAAAATGAAGTGGATACAAGTTTGTGTTTTGGGTAATCAATAAAAGAAAGTCAAGCACCATTTCTTAGTTAATAAAACGCAGATACAAAACTGGATTTCGGGCATTCACACAAGCCATTTTCAATTATTCTGTGGCTCTTACAGGCCGAGATGTGCCATTCATCAAATGAAGTGTTCCTCAAAGGACATAAATGTTTGTGTGTCACACAGGTGTGATGGAGGTGCTGAAAGGCATGCAGGAGCTTGGTGTGTCCCCTGATGTGGAGACCTTATCCAACTACATCCTTCCAGTCTTTCCCAACATCGACGAGGCTCGGAAAGCCCTCAAGGTAATTTATAAGTCAGGGTATTTACACGTGGCCGGTGCACAGTGAAGTGTTTAGTTTTGACGGAAAAATTGACTTGTCTCTCTTCAGGATTGCGGCATCCCTCTGGAATCGGAGGGTTTTTTGTGCTCAGAGGTTCGCTCAGTGGCTGGGAGCGACCTGGCCACACTGTACACCATGTGTAAGCACGCACTGGCACACAGTCTGAAAAACCTCTGCTGCATCCCCAGCATCCATCATACAAATGTTTCCTTCGCCTGCGGGCTAATTGGCCCTGTTTTAACACTCACACACACCGCCACGCACACACACATTTGCCCTCATACTCCTCGGTGCTCATCAGGCCTTTTAAGAGATTAGTCTGTGTGAATATGTAAAAAGCGAGAACGACAAGCGCCCGGGCTTGCAGGGGGACGGGATGGAGAGGGCTGTTGAATAATGGAAAACTCTTCCTGTTTCCTGTCTCATCTCTTTTTAGTCTCAAACATTCACCACTCACTGGAGTGTACGGGACTCCGTTTGTTCTGAGTATTTCATGATAGCGTTTTCCTTTCTGCTTGTAAGATAGTTTTCAGTGTACCTGAGCTTTTTAAATGTTTGATTTAACAAAGTCCACGTCTCAGCAAAGTCTGTTTTAGCACTGAAATAACAGATTTTTTTTAATGAGATAACTGAAATAACTGAAAGCGAATTTCTGTACTTCTTTTTTTCTGGGGTTGTGTATTGACTTCCCTGTTGTAGGTGAGAGCAGACTTAAGTCTGGAAATCGAGGGATGAGTTGTGACGGGGGAGCTGAGCTAAGACCTAACCTGTATATCCTCAGCCTTGCTCAGCTCCTTCTAATCGCCATAATCGGTGAAAGATTGTTGAATCCGAAAGCTTGCTGACCACTGACTGCCCAAAGGAACTTCCCTTAATCCTACTTTAAAAACAGGAATGAAAGAGAGGCTTAATTGTTCATTTAGGTTAACCAAACTAACACACGAAAGTCTAACTTTGACGATGTAGAATTATTAATGTAGCTTGTAGGTTTTTTGTGTGCAGAAAAAGCCAGTTTGATTTATTTTTGTCAAAATCTGAATAGATCGAATGACCTGTACTATTCCTTATGCAAGAACAGCTTCTCATGTGTTCTCAGTTTGTGACAATGATATTTTGAATAGCAGTAGACACATGAACTTGTTTAACTGAAGGGATGTGTGCAACAATTCAGACAAATAATCTTGCCTTTTTCAGTGTCGGACCCCTCTTTCCCCTCACTGGACCTCAGCGCTTTCCGCAGCACTCTCATCATCGGCTTCAAAAAGTGAGTCAATTAGCCCGTCATCTGTTTATGTCTTCCCACATTCTGCATCATTTTGAATTCCATATTTCAACATATTTGGCCTCAAACCTCCTGGATGGTGTTTAGGGAGGCCTATAGCTTTTTGGGGGGGGAAGAGCAGGGGGGTCAACGTGGCATATGCTGTGAGTGTGACATGTGCAGCCTATCACACCATTTACTGCATCTGTGCGTGCGGGCAGCTGCAGGGAGAAACGCTACATCCCACACACACATAGATGTACATGGGTGCCTCATGCATATGGAGGCCGTCATCCCCCTGCTCTCGCCCCAAAGCACCGTGGGAGATATGGAAATCAGCAGATGCCGACCACTATGCTTCATGTCTAGATGCCTGCACTGGTCGCAGTAGCTCACACACGCATTTATAAGGCCGGCCTTAGGACCAGGGTCTGACCCCGGGCTGCCGTTGAAAGAGATGTTTATGAATATTTACAGTTTAGCACTAAACTAGCTCACACAAAAGCACTCCGGCCCCCTGAGCCACACTGGAGGTGAGTCACAGAGTAAAGTGCTGTCTGGCCTGCAGGGACTAAAGTTATTTCTTTTACTGAGCCCAAACTAGCTCACTTGAGTTTAACTTGGAGCTCTAGTGTCAGCTTGTGCAGCTTTTGTCGGGATTGGGGTCACGGAATTGTAAAATTTACAACTGTAACAAACAAAAATGCTAAGCACATTAAATTGTCCTCAGATTCTTTGTGGCCAAAGAATCTTATTTTGCTGGTGAATTGAGTCTTTTTTCTTGCAGAAATGTAGATGTGCCTTTGTGCGTCCTTTTCATGTTTTGAGTCGCAATATCCACTCATTTTGTGGTCTTTTTAGCATCCAAATCAACTTCCATTCCACTGTTTGCTTTACCCTCATTGCGTCTGCAGACACACGCGCGCGCACACACTACTCTGATGGTTAGGTTGCCTGACAGGGTCATAATTGGGCTTGTCACTTGGGGAGTGTGTACATGTGTGTTGTGCGAGCGCTGTGTCATCGCGATGCGGGACCTGCCCCTGTCAAAGACAAGGTCAGGGGATAATTTAATCATTAAAGACCTGTTCTTCTCTCTGCTCATCTCCCCCTCTCTCTTCCCTTCTACCGACTAGCTGACAACGGCAGAAATGTCACACATTGTCATCATTTAGCCTCTTTGTGTGTACGTGTGTCTGCGCGCACGCGCGCGACTCGGAGTCTTTTGTGGTTTCCCAGACTTTTGTACCGCTGTCTCTCCTCTTGTACTGTGGGATGGAGAGTGTCAAAGTGGAAACATCGGTCGCTCTTTCTTGGTGTGTAATGTGTGCTGTCACGTCAGTAGCTATGGCAACATAACACTCTCAGTGTTAGGGTGACAGGAAACAAGATAACGTTTTTCTAAAAATTGAAAAACACATGCTTGCAAAATGAACATGGATCAAAACACTAATCACATTGTAATTTTTTTAACCCTTTTTTTTCTCGAAGGAAAAATTAAACAAATGATGCAGATGCGACAGAAGTAAATCTATCAGACAGCACCCGGCAGTCATTGTGTCATATTTTTTTTAAAGTAGTGTCACACAGACATGTGGTGTTCTGTGTTTTCTGACCTAAAAGCAAAACATCCAAGTTGCACGATAACTCTGACAATCTGAAATCTGGCTGACCAGACGGATGCCATTTGGGTGCTGATATATTGTCCTCTACTGCCCCCTGCAGGTCCTCTGACGTGGAGAGCATGGTGAAGGTAAGACGTCAACATGTTCCTTCACAAGCGCATGCAAACGACAATCTGTGAGAGGAGGTTTAGAGGATTTCAGGTATTTTAAAAATAGTCAGCGGCTAAAATGGATGCACAAGAAATAACATTAAAACTGCTCGTTATTTTTAGTTCGTAGATGTTTTTTAAAGCTGCAGCCGCTTATATGATGGAGCCTAATCCTTCAAAGACACAACGCTTACATTTGCTCCCCGCGCAGTGAGATTTAAAAACACCATCTCATATGACAAATGCTACCGGGATAGCTTTTACTCAGAGTGTGTTTAGGGCTGCCGTTCAGCTTGGAAAATTTTCCAAAGCGCAGAATTCATTCAAATGCAGCGAAGCGCAGCGGCTGCAAAATTTAGGAAAAGTTGTGGCTCGGGGATTAATATGAAAGGAGTAGAGAACCCTTTGACTGTGTGTGTACTACCTCAATCCTGCTATTTAGCATCTTCCTTCAGTTTTCATAGCCACACACTGTGGGTGTGTGTTTTAATCTTTTTCTTTTCTTTTTCTTTTTTCCCAGATTACCGAGCTCTTGTTCAAAGATGAGCGTTTCTCCAAAGCAAGCTCTAAGCCTGCTGGTAAGAAAACATTTCACTCACATCTTACACACACCGACGCAGGTGCGAGTGCGTTTTTTTTTTTTTTTTCACGTTCGAGATGTGCCTTTTTTTAGGCGAGAAGGAGGTGGAGAGCCTACTTGTGTATCATCTCTCATATCAGCATTCAGAGCTCTGGGCTGTCACCATCCAGCTATAAGACAGATGACGGAAGTGGCACGGTGTGCATGCGAGTTTACGATGATTCTCCATATCAGCAGACTGTTGCCGGGCCCACGTCTCATCATGAAGCCTTTCTGTGCGTGCCTGCGTGTGTGTGCGTGTGTGTCTGTGTGCATCAGCACCTCAGTGAAATACCTGCCCTCTCCGGAGGAGGAAATGGAGCCTGGCTGCTGACACAGTGCTGAGTCGCTAAAATGTGTGCGAGTTTCAATGCTGGGTAGCCTCTTTGCACTTGCAGTGCACGTGTGTTTGTGTGTGTGTGTGTGTGTCTGTGGGATGTTAATGTCACTGCCTGTCAGAGTGTCCCAAGTGTTGAAAGTGGTGTGTGAGTGTGTCTGTGTGAAGCCGTTATCCATGCCACATCCAGTTAGACGACATCTGCAAACGGCAAAGAAAGAGGAAGCTGTCACCACCTGCTGTCGTGCGCTCACTCAGACTCCAGCTCAGAAGCAGCTTATATCAGCAGAAAAGAAGCGCAGCCCCCCACTCGGCAGAGGTTACAGAAAAATAGTATGAATGCACAAATGGACTCGGTGACTGACACGGTGGCAAGTGAAATTTACCCGCGAAACAACACCTCAGTGTACATGTGTGTTTGTGTGTGTGTCTCCATCCAGAGGCTACATCCTACTTCCTGTACAATCTGATCGACAGCATGTCAGATGGGCAGGTGCAGGCACAGGAAGACAAACTGAGGAGTTTCTTCAATGGGCTGCACTCTCAGGTACTCGCACGCCGATGAGACGCACCAAACCCAGCACTCAGTCCCTGCTGCTCACTCTGCTCTGAGACTTCTTAGGAAGGTTTTGTCTGCAGGACATTAGTGGTGCTTTACAAAGTGAAGATGTGACTTCCATCACTCTAATATGATACAGTTTAAGGGTCTGCGTACAGTTTCCACCGGTTTTTCTAAGCATTTTGATTGGGAAAAATCTTGTTTTTGGTCTTATTTTCTGATTAAGTCCGACCCTGCGTCAGTCCAAAGAGGTTTAGGAAAAAGCAGAATCACACAAGCTCTTCAGAGAGATTTGTCTTTATCTCTTGGCTGTCGCTCCTGTTTGTTTTCCTCCGCTGAGGTTGGACCGTTGCTCTTTTAATGATGCTTTCTCGCCCCCCCCTTTCCTCCACCCGTCTGAGTGGAGTATTCTCAGAACCACACATTTCTCTGACGTAAGCTTTCATATTAGAAAATACAAAACAGGAATTTACATTTCGCGAAGCAGCTTTTTTTCCGAGCTAAGGAGAAGTTATTGATGTGCATGAATTGAAACCCAACGACTGCGAGATCCAGTGTCTGAAAGATGTCCCAGCCCTCTAACACGGTAACAGTAGAAGAGATGAATGCTTTGTGCACATTTCCCAATTTAAAAAAAAATCAATTTTGACCAAATTTCTGAAAAAGAGAACAATTTCACCTTCACCCTCAAAGTTATGAGTGAAACCCTTTCTGGGTCCACCCATTTTTTTTAGAATATAGTTTTTGTGTTTTTTGGGTGTCTTTTTAGCTTGTGACCACTTTCCTTCTTTTTTCTGATCTCTCTCTGCAGAATGTTACAATATCTCTCAACATCTTCAGAGGAATTAAGAATCTTCTGGAGGCTCAACACGTCCCCGAGCTCATTAAGGTACAGAGCTTTGGATCGATAAATGTAGATTTCTGCCTTAGTTAATGAGAGGATGTCGGCATGAAAAGGCGCAGTGTGATTTAAGTCAGCCTTAAAAAATGAGAAAAAATTAGCCTTTCGACTGTGCTGCTGTAGGAGTTCAGCTTATCGTGCAGGCCTGTCTTCACGTCCTACACGTTCTGATGTGTGTTTATCTGTCAGGATGTGATCGTTTTAGTGGACTCTAAAGAGCGAGCGTCCGGCGCCTCTTTGGCTTCAGCCCCTCGTGCCGCCGTGAGTAAGCCAAAGAAGGCAATGTGTGCACCGGACATTTAGAATTCATCCGTCTAAAATCTTTTGTCTTCTTCAGGGAATTGAAGGGAAACTGTTGGCCCTTGAGAGCAAATTGGCTGAGCTGAAAGCAGAAAACAAACCCTTAGGCTCTGTTCTAAGGCAAATCATCCAAACCTTGGCTCTGGAGGAGGTATGCTTTTATTTTAGACTTCAGACTTTGCACGAGCGCTGTTTGTTTTTTGTTTTTTTTCTGAGACTTTCGTCGCCCGCCCAGAACCTGCAGCGCGCCCTGGAGCTGAAGCAGCAGCACGAAGAGGAGGTGACAGCCGGCGGCTACGCGACCCTCATCAACCTGTGCTGTCGCCACAACAATGTGGAGGAGGCGCTCAACCTGAAGAGGGAGATGTGAGTGGAGTGGGACGCACACACGCACACACACACACATACTGCACGGCGGCCGCTAGCAGGCCATTAAAGTTTAACTTGAGTGGTATTAGGGGAGACGTTAATGCAGGGTCCAGCCGCTCTGTTCAGGACCCGAAACACAGGAAACTCTCCCCTCTTCCTCCCCTGTTTCCTCCACCTCCTCCTCACTCACCACCTGGTTCCAGCATCAGACTGAACCCTGGCAACATCTAATAGACGAGCTGCATTACTGTAAGTGGAATGCATTAATCAAGCCTGACTCTCGCTGTCTCTGCTTTCAGGAGCCGAAAGGACTCATCAGTGGCGCTCGATGCAAATAAATACATCGCCCTGGTGAAGACTCTGTCCCTAAACGACAGAGTGGAAGGTGAGACCCCTTTATTTATTTTTGACCCTTCAGCTTTCTTATGGCCTGATTGCATTGAGGGCATACAATACAGATAACCGTGGAGGATAATAAGAACAAAGAGCATCAGTGGCTGTTGACATCAGAACAGATGAGAGCGTTAAAAAGATCAACATATGAGGGAAAGGCACAAGTGCCAAAACCTCCTGAAATGGCCCCTCATCTTACCCCCCCCCTGTGAAACGTCACAGACACAAATGTTGCATTCTTATATTCATGTCAAAACACGCGTAAAGGCTTGTTCCTCTTTGTACCCAGGTGGTCTGTTAAATTGTCAAACCTCGTTCAAAAATCCACTACAAGAAGAGTCAAAGAGGAAATTAGAGACTGTGTACAAAAGGCTGACACAGCCGCTGCCACGCCATTCACTGGCTTGGGGGCTGCTGTTTGAAAGCCTGCATCTAAGCATTAGATGTTGTCATTTGGGGCTATTGCTGGCAGAGGTGACACTTAAGGGACGAATCAGAGTGAGAACCCACCGACACCATCCATGTCCACTGTGTAACTCATCTGTCACTCAAAGCAGCCCTCGCCAATAACAACTTACAACACCCAACAACTCAGTTTCAGGGGATCAAAATGTTTCCTTTAACATTTTAACATTTTTGGCAGTGAAAATGTGCCTTTGAATTATGGCGTGTTTGAATTCCTGGCGTGTGTGTGTGTCTGTGTGTGTTTACCGTCCAGAACAGCTGTAAACTGTGGCTGTGTCCATCTTTTGTTCTCTTTTTTTGTTTCTCTGTTGTTTTCTTTGTCACACTTTCTCTGCCAACGTTCGCCACAACGTTCCCAAAATTATTCATTTTAACTTTAACGATTGATCAATAATCAAAACGGTCATATTTTTTTTTACATTTTAATGAATGAAAGTTGACAGTTTTCCTTTGAAGATAGATGAGATTTAAATCTAAATGTGTGCGTCACAGACTCGGTGACAGTCTTTCTCTCGCCCTCAAACCGCATTAGCTGGCCATTTTCGGAATTCTACGGTGGGTTTCCTTCAGCCCATCGAAGACCCAATTACCATCAGTTTTGCTGCTCCGCTTTTTGCATCCAGTGACAGGAAAAATGTTTCCCTTGTCTGTCCCCGTATCTCCTCTCCTCCCCTTCGTTCCTGCCCGCCGTCTCTATCTGACCCTCTCTCCCCGTCAGTCGCATGTCAGTCGACTGCCCCCCCACCTCCCAACACACACACACATACACACACACACACCGTACGAAATGAGAGAGGGGTGAAAATTACAGGACTGTGTGTATTTTTCCAGAATTATTGAAATCCGCCTTGATGCTAATGGCAGATCATGTCCACCAAAGTGCTTGAACATTTCACTTACACACACACACACACACACACACACACACACACACACGGACGACAACACACGAATTTGCATGTGAATCCAAGCAAGAGGCATTTGGTGGCACGGCAGTTGGTGCCTTCGTCTGTGTGTGTGCGCTGGTGTGTGTATAGGCAGAGCGAACGCATTTGCCATTAGCCTGAGTGTGCACATGAAGGCAACGCTTGTCATGCGCATTAGCACACATGGCTAACCTTGATGTTAGCCTGTCCCCGCTCAGACGCAGGCCCGCCCGGCTCCCAGCACTCACCAGGCCCGGCAGAGAACCGTGTGCCCTGGCATCGTGTTTTAGTCCTCACCGGCTTTAATAGCCTCGTTGTTTTGCCCTTGGTTTCAACGCCTCCCGTCCCTCCTTCGCCAGTGAACTTTTTCATTGTCTCACTTCATCCTTTTGACTTTATTCCTTCTCCGCTCTTTTCACCATCGATCCCTGTGACTCTTCCTCATAATTAATTCCTCCCCTTCGACCAATTATCTTCCTCGGCTGCTCGCTGCTCATCTGCATTGTGAACCCTAACCCCCACATTTGTCCGTGTCCCCCACATTTGTCGCTCGCCACCAGTTACATGTCCTTTTTTTCTTCTGAAAGATTAAACCAGCATGATGACTTTTATTCTTTGTTTTTTCACATAATTGATCCAACATTTTAAAATGTAACACTATGCCTGACGGCAGCATACCGAAGACCCCTTTTTACATCACCCCTTTGTACAGGAGTCTCACACAAACTAACTTTTCAACACAAACTGCACCTGACACTGAAAACAATTCATCAATAAAGTCCATTTGTTTTTGGTTTTGCACAAAAATAAACACAAACAAATGATAGATAATGAAATCCACATATATAAAACAAGCCTGTGATCATCCCAAAAAGAAAAATGGAAGTATAGCCATAGAAGGTTTCATAAGATCATTCCTATCATATCAGATTGCTTTTAACCTTCCAACTGACGCCGGGTTCAAGATGTTAAACACAGCCTTCACCTCCTACCTTTGCTTTTTTCTCCTTTTGCGTCATTAAATTCACGATTCCTCTATCTCTAGGCATCTCTTTGACCTGCCCTTGCCCCTCTTCAATCTGTCCAACCTCCCATTTTAGTGAGCGCATCCTGCTCTGGCTTTAGGTAGAACCGGACTCGCCTTCACTTTAGTGTGTGTTTCTGGAAAGAGACGGCGCTTGCAGTCAAGTCATGGGCATTAGATGAACCATTGGGCTGTGTGATGTTTGTTTACCTGGTCTGCCTGCCCCCCCCCCCATCTCTTGATGCGCGTGTGTGTGCGGGCTCTGGCTCGCTGTGCTGGCCATGATGCTCGGCTGAGCTGATGGATATGCATACTGGCTCAACGGACGGATAGAGGGGGGGAGACGGAGGGAGAACGCCATGGGGAGGTTGAGATAGCGGATGGAGGGATGTTAGCTAGTGGAGCTCCATTTGGGCAGATCATCTCCAAGCCATTGGTCTCGGTGATTAACGGTTCTGTCATGAAGTGATGGAGAGAGGTACAGGGAGACAGAGGGAGGCCGGCAGAGCGATGGAGTCAGAGGGGGAGAGATGGATGCTTCTGAAGTGATTAGCAGGGCAGATTTGACAGCAGGTCAGGTCATTATAGATACATTGTTTATGCTGATGGCCCATCCACAAGCTGCTTGTTTTCATAGGAATTCCCGGTTTAAAGAAGAATTTAATCAAATCTGGAGGTCCTTTCTTCTTCTTTTGTCCTGCAGGGTTACTTTTGTTCATGTGAATTTACATTTTGGCTTTACTGGTCCTTTTGCTGCTTGTCGATGGGCATAAACAAAGAAATTGGACGAACCTGTTTTTCAGCCCCCAAAACAGTGGCACTGTGTGCAAGAAGTAGAGTTATTATCATGAAGTGTTTTCCTGGCACCCATGGCACGCTGACAGTCAGCCCCTGATGACTGTGATGACCCTTTAATCTTTTTGTTTGTGCCCATGTCGCTCTCACAGATGGATTTCTGTTCGACGGGGTGCATTCATGACATTCCGTCCCATACAGTTCCATCAGAGTTGCTTCATGTGTGAACCAGCGTTTTGGTGCCTCTCCATTACTCTGATAGCAGTTTTGCCTGGCTGGACATTTACAATCCCCCTTCCAGCTCAATTTAAATCTGCGGTGGATACAAATGAGCAGAGGTGGGATTAAACCAGTATCTAAGCCCCGTTTGGATGAGAAAGATTTCAGTTGTGTAGTTGTTGCCAAAACTCTTCTCCCCGATGGTTTCACCTGTGATATTTCGCTTCTCTGCGATATGTGACCAAATTAAAAACTCAACCTTCTTTGAAGTACCTAACATGAATCACTGACCTGCTTTTAGGAGCTGAAACTTCAAGGAATATAGAATCATCTCTCATCTGTGTCACAACAATACTACTGTTGGACAGCGTAAGCAGAAACAGCTGACACACCGATGATCCAGAACTGATTCTCTTAAATTAAGATAAAACCTTAATTAGTGCGCTGCAGGCCAGCAGAGTAAGCGTTAGATAATATTGACGTCAGTTCTAAAATTGCTTATCTTTTGTTCCTAATTTTGTATTTTTTTTTATTATCCTCCTATAGGAGAATTTATCCCCACATAATGCTGAGCGGGCACCTAAAGGCGAGGGTAAAAAATAATCATAAGTCTCACCTTTGTGTTGTTTTCATCGTGAGGACAGTACAATTCGACATCCCCCAGAAATGTCAAGAGCAACCCCTAACCCCTCTCCCAAAGTACCCCCCTCTCTTACGGTCCTGTTTTTGACCTCCTTCCTGTTTCGCGGGGTCTCCTTGGGTGCCGGTCACCCCCATTCCACCCTTTCTTCCTCTGTTGTTCCCTGTCCCATTAAATCTGTGACAGCCTTTGGTTCCCATCGCCATAACAACTGGCAAAGGGAGGTGGACTGATGGAGAGACAGACTAAAATTAGGGTGCCAAAGCACTCACCAGTGCCCCTTTTTCTCAACCCCCCCCCCCCAAGTATTTACCAATGTGGGTTCCCGGCGTAGTGACACTCTTATCTGAGAGGTTTTGTTGTGTTAACAGCCATGTAGGCGTAGTGATCGCTACACCCACTTTATTTTTTTGTTGAAGGGTTTTTTTTTCCTCTTGCATTTTTTTTTTACATCTTTCCACTATCGAGAGAGGGAAGGACTTTTTTTGTTGAGCAAATGGTTAGCAAGACGCGAATATAAAATAATTGGAGGCTAAATTTGAATTCAAATATTTTTAAGTGCCTCTGCAGCTCTCTATCTCATAGATTAGGATCTGTGGTTGATAGCGGATATATCACTGACAGCCCATTAGCAGCTGTCTAAATAGACAATAAACACATCTTAATTACTTTATGCTAATGCGGAACGTATACGCACACATACTACTCTCCCGTTTCACCATTTAGTGCCGGCCAGATGGGCGCTTGGCCCAGTAAAAAGCCCTCCATTACCGGCTGGACTTGACCAAGCCGATCCACCCCTCAGCCCGCTTACCGAGGTCTTGCTGGGGGCACGGCGGGCCCCCGTTGCCACATACCTATAATTTAGCCCCCCAAGTGCTTTCCACGTGGCCACGGCAAAAAGCTGGCCTCCATTGTAGGGGTCCGGTAATTGTAGTCTCGTTTAGAAAACCGCAAGTAGCAATTAGCACAGAGTTGGCATTATACGGGGTTGGATTTGCATCCCCGCTGGGCGCAAAATGCTGTTTTAATAGGGGTTTGTTTTCCCCACATGGAATTAGCTAAAGGAGCTTTTTATCATATTCACACACCCTTCTCCTCTCCCAGCCAAGCTCTGCCATTCTCTTGCTTTGTACTTCCGCTCATCTCTGTTATCTCTCTGTCTCCTTGTCTTTTGTTGACTTTATTTGTCGTTTTAATTTGCCTTTACCTTCAAATCACCACTTTCAAGTTGTCTGCTCTAGGCACAGAGAGCGTGGCACACTCATCTCCCCGTCTCCTCCCGTCACAGAGGCAGTGGACATCCTGAAGGAGATGAAGGAGAAGGACGTGGCGCTGGGCGACTCTCAGGTCACCGCCGTCTTTCACATGCTCAACGGCGTGGCGGCCAAAGGCGGCGTGCCCGCCGTCCGCCGGCTGCAGGACACCATCTTCTCCCTGGGACTGGCCAAGCCCACCGCCAACCTCTGCTCGCCCGTCATCACTGCCTACCTGAACAGGTACAAAACCAGCAAAAAGTGGTTAGAAGGCACACACCCTGCATCGTGTAGCCAAGCTTCTCAGTTGGCCAGACCCCCACGTCGGAGCTAGTGGTTTATGTGAAACCTTTTTCACCAAAGCCGCCAACCAGCTCGCTTTTTGTTTTCAGATTTGTGTTCTTGTCTGCCAAAGCTTGTTGCCAGGTGTGTGTGTGTGTGTGTGTGTCTCAATGAGTCACTCATCCCCTCCCAATGATCATAGCTGAGGTTACATTGTGGGTCAGCGATTCAGACAGAGAGAGGATGTGGAAATTGCTAATTTCTGTTAGCATGTGTACGTGTTTGTTCGAGGGGGCGCCAGCTGCAACCTCTCCCATGAGCCCCCCACCCCTGACCTCCTGAAATACCCACTGCAATATGTGCGTGAATGCTGGGAGATGGCCTCCGATTTCTCTTGCCATAGTGCACGTATTTAAATGAACGTTGGCAAACACACTCTGTGGGGTCACTGCTATTGCCCCCACCTTCCAACTCTATTCAGGATGTGTATGTTATTTAGTTTCCGAGCGTGTATTCCTCTTGTCAGATCGGCTTTTCACTAGATCCTCTCATTAGCATATTAATTATGTACGGAGCACTAATTGCTCGGTTTAGCACAGACGCTCAGTGTGCTGTGAGAGGCCCAGCATCACGTGCACGGGGGACCCTGCACATTCCCCGCGTAGAAGCCGCACCAGAGGTAGACCTTTGCAAACGATGCTGCCACACACGTTTGCCCTCCTGCCGTTGTTTGTGTTGCTTTACATCTGGTCTCTGACACGGAGTTTCCAGGTTCACTCGTTAATCACTGCCTCCGTGAGATTAGCAGGCTCATTTACTCCTGGGTCACCAACCGCCAGCAAAACACAAACTCCACGCAGCAGCTTCCAGCAGCCCCGCTCGCAGAGCCAGTGCCAGCTGCACTTCCTCCAGCTGAACGCGGGGAGCACATACATCACCGCGAACACACTAGGACGAGTTAGCGGCTGGTAGTCTGACATCACCTGCCTCCTGTTCGGCAGGGCACGCTCAGCATGGGCGACGTGCACATGAAACGAGTTCCCCATTTAACTCAGCACGGGGGAGTTTTTCGGCAGCATTCAGCAAATCTCTGATTAGTTGCCTTTTAATTTTGCCTGGTTTAGATAACCAGTGGGAGCTCTGAACAGCCTTAAACGGATTAAAAAATCTCTTTCAGAAAGTCTTGCATTCTTACAAAACCCTTTTAAAAAATTTTTTATAGAAGCTTATCAAGATGTGGCCGCTAATCAGCAGTCAGTGCCTTTCCCTGGTACCTTTAGTTCTTTTATAAAAGGAACTTAAGCCCGCAGGGCTGTTTTGATTGCAAAGCCTTGTTGTTAATGGATCGTTTCTTATGTTTGCCTCCTCAGCCAGTGCATTGAAAACAGGAGACCTGCAGGAACGTAGTTCCAGCAGCGGCTCCCGCTGAGCTTCACGGCAGATTTGAGCAGCGCAGCACTTGACTTTGCCTCCTTGTTCTTGTCTCTTTTCTTGTCTCTTTTTGTCCTCATCCGTTCGCCTCCACCTCCCCATTCCATCAGTCAGCGGACAAACATATTGTCAGGGGTGGGGGGGGTGGGATGGAGGGGAGCGATAAAGGAGGACAAAGCAGGCATCACTCCCGCCTGCTCCCATCTCATCGCTGCGTCAGCGCTAATGACTTAATGAACACTTCTCTGCCAGATTAGCCCTTGACAGGCCGTCACACGCGCCGCCCCGTTAGCCCGCACGCCCGTCCGCTCTGCATTGTGTGTGCTAACCTGCCACCGAGCTAGCTGCCAGCTAGCTGGGATTGCCATCCTCGAGGAAGTGATTAACAACAGCGAATGTTAATGAGTCCATCAAAAAAAACGAGCAGCGGGGAGGACATGTGTGATAAGGCAGCGGCGCGATTACGGAATGTGAGGAAGAGACGAGTGGCTCAAAGCAAAGGCTCCCTTTCACCACACAAAGATTAACTGGAAATCCTGGTTAGATGACCGAAAAGGTGTGATCTGATCATTCGAAATACTGAGAGTAGTTAGATGAAAAGATGGATGAACAAAAAGAGACGTGTTGAAAGGTAAAAAATAACCTTCTACATGACATTCATTTAAAATCTTGTTTACTTATGAGCGCAAAATTTTTTATGTTGAATCTCATCCTCACCATCATTCATTTCCAAAATATCCAAATAATAATATAAAGGAATCTTTTAGCAGGTCAATCTTTATGCTTATCCGTACCTCATTTATGGATCGCACAAACGGCTTCAAATATGCAAAATCCACAACTGATTATGGTTGAAAACTGCTCAATAGTTTGAGCTTGTTCTAAAACAAGAGACTCTACTCTTCAAGTGGGACTTGAACTCCACTATGGGTTCAAGTCCTACTTGTACAACTTAAATGATAGGAGATATTTCTGTAAATTAAACTAATAGGCATTTTTGTTTTTTACACGAGCAGCCAGAATTTCATTACTTTAAAACTTCTTTCAAGTCTCTACAGGTGTCTGAAACTAATTGTAGGTCAAAGCGAGGGAGTGGTAAATCTTACAAACAACAAAAGGGCTGTTTGTTGATGTGCTTTAAGGTGCACACCAAATTGAACTGCTTCATATTCCGCCAGTATTTCAAAGGCATAAAACTTTAAAGACTCACCTGTTGGAGGGATGAATAGTGTCCATAGAAAATAAGTGGCATTCTTACAGTCGTGTAACAGTGGGCTAGTGGTGTCATGATCACAGTCTCATTTACATTCGGAGACACAGACACCTTGTCCCCCCCCACACACACACACACGAGGACAGTGGCTTGATAACAGGCCTGCCCATCTCGCCTGAACAAAGGAGCGGGACAGAGAGGGGGGAAAAATGGTGGGGCGGGAGTCAAAATGAGCTTCCTTGTCTAATCCTTCAGGTTTCCATCCAGCAAATGCGCTCGTTATTTTTTCAGGGCTTAATTGGCTGGAAAGTGGCTGACATGCAAAGTTGAGGACATTAACGGGGCTGTGCGCTGCAGTAAATGGCAACGCAAAGTGACAGTTAAATTGTACCTAGGGGAAATTATCCATCTTTCGACATCTTTAGCTCCCCTTTTTTTTTTTCTTAGGGGGTGGATCAGCGGGCGGAGAGACGGGGTGTAATTGCAACGCCAGGTTTTTTTTTTTTTTTTTTTTTTTTGTCCTAGAGATGTCTCATTAAGAGGAAGGGATTATAAGTAGGTGTTTGATGGAGAGAAGAATAAGGTGGACAGATTGCAGCGTGAGGGAGCGTTTGCCAACATGAAATGACTCCGTGCGTGACGTGCAGCAGGGATCGACTTAATGCGACTTCAGCCATAAACAGCTGGCTTTACTCGTTTTGAGCAAACTGCAAACGAGCGTCACCCTCGCTGGTCTGGCCCGGTCTCGGCGCTCTTTCTCTCGTTTTCAAAACTCTCTCAGCGTCTCTCCTGTGTTGTTCAATCAGACTGTTGTGCCGCTGAACAGCCTCTCGACGGGCGCTGCTGAATAATGTTGTCCCTCTTCATTTCAATTAGAGGACCTCTTTGCCTCCCAGCCCTAATCACTCCGTTCCTCCTCCCTCCGTCGCTCTCTTTTGCTCCTGCCTCCCAGAAGCCAAAGACAAGGTCAAATGTTTTTTTTTCATTCCCAAAGTAGTTGGTCATTACAAGCATTGTTTATTTATTTATTTATTTTCCAGTTTGTCTAATCAATTAGAAGAGAGAAAACACTTAGGAGATTATCCGTGCTCACTCTTTACCTAACACTGTATCTTTTCCATTCACCCGCTGCCCCCCCCCCCCCCCCCCTTCCGCCTCCCCCACGGGTGTCCTATCTGCTTTGACCTCTGTGTGATTGACATGGTAATTACCCAATCAACAGATTGATGGCAGCGCTGTCACAATAGAGGGGATTCAAGTGGTCTCTCATGCTCACTCACTTGTTCCTCCATCCATCTCTCTTCTTCTCTTGTTATCACTCCATCAGGCACAACATCCGTCCTCAGCGCGCTCGTGTTTGTTGCGAGGGAGGATAGGAGGATATACTGTCCTAATAGGTTGACATGAGAAGAGGGGCGTCGGTTGTGTGCGTGTGCGCCGGGGGGGTGGCAGGGGAGAAATTGGGTCTCTGCTGTTGTTGCTATGTTTGTGTGCAATTGCTCAGCTGGGCGGCGAGCTGACAGCATGGAATCAAAAAGAAGATGCGGGGGAGGGGTTGAGAACAAGTTGGGCAAGAAGTGGGAAGATCTGGCGAAAAAAAGGGAAACGCGAGGAGAGGTTAAAGAGGTTTGGATTGGACAAAGGAGATGAAAAGACTGAGCAGAGAGGGTAAAGATCAGTCAAATCCATTTATCTGCTGCCGTGCTTTGTCTCTAAAAGCCTGTCCAGCCAGTCATTAGCCCCTCACAGCCAGGTGTGTGAGAGCGTGCCTGGTTGTGTGGGAATGATGTATTGGGGCCAAAAGGCTTCATCAGTTGCAGTTGCGCTGTCATGAATTCAAAGGCCCGCATTGTGGAGGCGGGTCATAGTGCTCAGATTAGAGGTCACAGGGTTAACATCCCATGATACGCTTTTTATTCTCCACTGACACAGTCCTGCACACCAGTGGCAAGCCGAACATCTAACGCTGATTAACGTCCTTCACTCTCTCTCTCTCTCTTTGTGCACGTGTCTGCAGCGACGACGTGTCGGGCGCTCTGGATGCAGCCCTGGAGTGCCAGAAGCTCTACAGCCACCTGCCGCGCATCCACGACATCATCGTCGCCCTGGTGGAGAAAGGAGACACCGACTTACTGCAGAAAGGTTCGGTTTTAGACAGGCTTTCAGCTCCCAGATCAGTCCAACAGTCACTTCCGAAGAGAACACTTATTAACGGTTTAACAGTACAAACAGATGCGCACAAAAAGCAACTCGGAAGTCAAATACTTTTCAGTTTACACTGGATTTCCATCAGTGATAATAGGATATCTCTGGATTTCTAACATTTCATTTTAAATATATAACTTACTCCTAGTTATTTGCAGAGTTCTGAAGTGTTTTCCTTAACCTTAAATCATCTAGGAAACTCAGATACTGAATAGATTTATACATCTACACTTGTATAAAGTTAGTAATGATGCCGATAGGTAAGGGCGTAAAAACTGCTTTAAATACATTTAAGGTTAGCTTCTTATCAACATTGCATATACTTGTAGACCCCCCACCCACAGCACTAAAACAGATTGGGAACATTTAAATGTGCTCTTTCTACGTTGCTCCAACAGTTTTAATGGGATTGCCTGGTCTCAATCGCGGCTTTGATGCATCGAATATTCTTTAATCTTTTTTTCCTTAATGCAGAAACGGCCCGCTCTCTTACAGGCTTGTTATGTCCAAATGTCAAAGCCCTCTGTCGCCGCGTCTAATAGGCTTCTTCTCGTCTCTAATTCGGCCCGATCCGACTTTGTTTCTCCTGATTGACTCCAACCTTTTATCAACCTCTGAGAGTGTTTGCATTAAAGGCACACGTAATAAGCGCCAGCAATCCCAAGAGCGCATAAAAGCTCCCGTAAGGGTCAGCGGCGCCGCGACCGGGGTGGCGTTGAAGCACGTCAGCCAATCGCGTCGGGAGCGGCCTCGACAGCGCTGCTGTTAAAAGGTCAAGTTCACGGCGCGGCGGGGCCAAGTGGCTGTGAGTGTGTGAAGGCTGGAGCCGCGCGCTGGAGCACCTCTCCACCTCCTTGGCTCCCCTGTCCTCCCCACACATCCCAAGAGCCGCTGAACCCCCCCCCCCCCCCTCCCCCGTCAGTCGCCACCCCTCCAACAGCAAATCAAGTTTTCAGATTTCCAGCAAGCGGCCCGGCACATTAACCAGGGCCCCGCCGGCGACTCTCCAAAACACCCAATTTAGTCTGTCTCCCACTTCATTGTGGAAAGTGCGAGTGAGCGCTGACTTTTGACATAAACACCGAATCAAGCCGACGGCGGGATGAGTGCACGCTGAGTGCCACGGACGGCCGGCTCCTCCGCTCCCCCAATGTTTTCTACGGCCTGATAACTAACCTGATGAATTAAACACAACGTGAGCCGAATGCACGCGCATCAATGATTCTGCCCGTCCCTGATCCAACAGACTTAGCTTTAGTTTAACCGCAAACCCCTAAAAGCTGCCGCGTAATAGAGCGCATGTTTGATTTAGACTAAGCCCAGTTCTAAAGGAACTGGAGCCCCAAAAGAGCCACATTGTTCCGTCTTAAAGACAGAGGTGGTGAAAGGAGGGATTTCCTTTTTTCTGTCCTCGGATTTGCTGAACACGCAGCTCCATTTGGACGACTGAAGGTTATGTGTGTGTGTGTGTGTGTGTGTGTGTGTGTGCGTGTGTGTTTGGTACCTGTCCGGAGGCTGCCGGGCAGAGATAGTCCAAACGCTGAGCAGAGCGCTTTTGCTGGTTTACCAGGAGAGCTTAGGCTTTGGTTCGATCGGGGACCCCCGTGTGCGTTGGTTTGGGACCAGACGTGAGACGGCCTCTTTGTGCCCGGGACACTGTGCCTCACAATGGAAGCTGAGGGGAAGACTGGAGTGTGTGGTGTGTTTGATTACCTAGCAGACGTTTTTATTCCTGGCCTCTCTCTGCTCTGGTCCTCCTCAGCTATGGACTTCATCAGCCAGGAGAGAGGAGAGATGATCATGCTGTATGATCTGTTCTTCGCCTTCCTGCAGACAGGCCGCTACCGTGAAGCCCGAAAGATCATTGAGGTAAGCTCACATAGCCACGTGCCCATAAGGGGTCCATTAAGAGCACTGAACCACAGATTTAGCATCTTCAGCTAACATCTATGAGTTGGAGGAATGAACAATTATGAAGAATTGGGCAGAAGGGTCATGCTTCAGGTCTGCTGGGGTCAAAGCGTCTTTCAGGAAGGATTCAAAGTACTAAAAGCTCTTCAGAATGTAACCATGATAAGATGATTCACATTAAAAACTACATGCGAAAGAATATTATATCTTTTTTCTAATCCTGTTTGAGAGCAGACGTTTCAAATAAAAGGACAACTGGCAAATGAATCATAAGTCTAAACGTCCCCGATGAGTGAACTCCGTCCATCATTGAGAAAATTGGATCCTTTTATTTACTGTCCTCAAGGCCATGAGCAGAATATGTTGAGTGCGCTTCTTTTGATGGAGCTTTTTTGCTTTGTTTGACATCAAGCATCAATAGAAACACGTTTCTCCAGTCATTCTGAATCTGCCCGATGGAAAAAGCTCTGTCTCATCCACCTTAGCCCGAGGCCTGCAGGACACACAGGAGGAATTGCCATCCTCTTTTTGTTATTGTTTCTAATCTGACCTCGATATTTTCATGAATATTTATTTATATCTTTGCCATCATAAGTCCTGCTTTAAGCTCCGTAGATTAGTGTGAGAAAAACGGAGGAGCAAAGCGGGCGGTTAAGACGCGATTTTCACATGGATAAAACCAGAGGCAGCAGCACAGAAAGAGGCTGATGAGCAGATGAAAAGAGGGATGAGCCTGACATCAGAGGAGGGAAGACAAGGCCATTATGTTGTATGATCAGGATGAGAACAAAACAGGGGAAGGAGTATCTGAGCTGGCACTGACATCCCTCCATCTCCTGTCCTGGTGTGCACTGAAAGAGGGATTTACCCCTCATGAGGATTCAAAACCTCTTAAATATTATCAACATGTTGTTATTGTGGCTCTTGTTCTCTTCCTGCTGGATTGTCTGGCTGTTATCCGACTTACAATAGTCATCTACATGCCACTGATGTGTGAGACCGTCCATGTTGTTTAAATCGACTTGATGCTCTGCTGATGTAGTCATGGTTTGGATCCTATTGAACTGATGGCGAGCTTAGTGTTCATTTTATTAGAAATGCCACAAAAGAGTTGCTATTAACAATTCAGCACGTCTTTTTCACGCTTTTTACTCATTTGAACATCAATAAGAGAACAATGCAGTTTTCTCAAATCACCAGAGATGTTATCTCTTATATCCCTTCATATAAGCTCCCAATAAAAGACTTATCATTCAGGATATTAAACTCTGAGTAATGCAACTCACTTTACTTGTCGGACTTGTTTTCATGTTTAAGGCATGACATCATATCATTTAAGCTTCTTCATCACATGATGAGCACACAAGCAGACTTATTTCTGACTGATTATTGAAATAGAAATATGACGTAAAGGTTGACTAAGATCTCTTGTATGGGTTTCAGATTTTGAAATTGTTTTCTCTTTTGGAGTAAAAAAAACAAAACAACTCATCTGACTTAACCTGTGTAGATTTTTAGAAAAGTTTCCCAGTAGAAAGTTCCCATCTGAACTCTCTGTGAACACACATGCATTACATTTAAAGTCGAGCTCAGACGACCACAATAGAATCATATCTCTTATTGCTTAAATATGCATACTTACACACTCGTTCAGACGCACAAATACTTTTCCCTCTGTGAGAGCGTCAAGTGGTCCAGAGTGGTATCTCTCTTTAGGCTCTGTTTGGTATAATTGGCAGCTGATTAATCACAGCTAATTAAATGTAATGATAGAGAAAGGTGGCCAATTTTGAGCTAAATGGTCATCGTTAGGTAGGGGATTGTCAGGTGGCCAGGCTTATTATTGAAGCATGCGTGTGTGCGTATGTGTGTGTGTGCGATGGTCAAGGTTAGGCAGTATTGCTAAAGAGTGGTGGGCCATTATGTGTTTTTTTTTGTTAGGGAGAGGGGTTTTGGGCATGTGCGTAGGGGTGGGGGGGGGGCTGAGTGGCCGGATGATTAGTGGAATTGGAACATTAGGAATTGAGATGGCAGGGGTTTGTTAAGTGGAGGTGAGGCGGGGTCGGCTTTAGCTCTTCCTTTTTTTCTGTGAATGTATGCGAGGATCGCGGAAAAACGTAAAGATGTTTTAGCACCCAAAGGTCAAATGTGACTCCAAAACCCCGTGTGACTCTGAGGGCCGTTCTGATCATCTGACCTGCTTGACTTTTTTTGTTTTGCTTTTATCTCTCACTGAAAAGTGATTTTTGCCGGGTTATTTATTTATTTTTTCCTTTATTCGATCCTCATTTGAATTCTTCTGATCTGTCTGTGTGTGTGTGTGTGTGTGTGTGTGTGTGTATGTGTGTGTGTGTGTGTGCGCGGCGGCGGCCACGTTCCATCTTATTTTTGAGGATTTTGGTTTTCGGCCCAGATTAGGGAGATTTGCCGTGACGGATTCAAAACCCCAAACACATTTGTGTGAGTGCGTGTTTGCGAGTAGTTGTGCAGCTTTGAGCCCTCAAGACTTTTCCAAGTAAAAAGGAATCGGAGGCAAAAAAAAAGAGAAAAAAACGATGGAGCACTTGCACCGGGCCTTAGTCTCTAAGAAGATTAGACAGACTGAGAGCTACACATTTTAATTTGTCCCTTTGGCTGCTTGGGTAAGAACATAATGCCTTTGCCTGGGACGGCTAGATGGATGAAGAGGCAGGGGAAAAGACTGAAGAGGAGCGGGAGAGATTTGGAGGAAGAGGAAGGGATTGGAAGATGTGGGGATTGAGAGAGAGGAAAGGATGAGGACAGTCCGGCACGGTCAGAAAAAAGGGGGATGGCGTCCGTCTCTCTTGCCTTGTCCTCCTCCTCACAGCATGACAGGCACCCATCATAGAGGCCAGTAAGGATTGAGTGGCGCTGATCCTCGTTGAGATTAACTCCCAGTCAGATAACTCTGTGGCCCCACTTTTTTTTTTTTCCTTAGCCAGATTACCACAAAGAGAAGAAGAGTGAAATTTCTCAACCCCCGGTCATATTCAGATTGTATCAAAGCCCCCCAAGAGACAGATGAAATCCTGATCACAGCTTTTTCTTGATAATAATCATCTGTGAACTGCACATATCGGGCTAAATCAGAGCTACATGAGCCTGCAGATCAATCTATGTCAGCCCGCACTGACGGCACAAATACTCTGCTTATCTGCGTATCATTGATGTCCTAAAAGTAAAAACAAATCTCTGGAAAATGGAAGACTAAGCTGTAGGGACCTCAGTGCTGGAGCATTTTAAAGCTCCTTTGTGTTTTAGCGAGGCCTGCAAGCGTTTCCTACACTGCTGCCGGCCCGTTGTTTGATTAACGGTTGCTCTAATGAAGCCTCCGTTTTTCTCCTGGTGGTCGCAGACCCTCTGTCGGTTTTTGAATGAGGAGCATTTTTTGTCGTGTCACACCAACTGTGTGTGTCTGCGGGAGCTGTGCTCAGTGCAGTTTTCGATAGGCTGTGTTCTGGTTCAGGAAAAAGCCTTGTTCAAACACTCTGAAGTTTAATTTCACACCTCCAAAGCGCCTAAGCAGAGTGAAAAAAACTTTTTATTATGTTTCATGCAAGCTGTGAGGATTTCTCTCCTACAGGCAAATAACTGGTATAATCAACAATGCTTAACGTTTTAAACTATGATGATGTAAGGATCCCAAAAACTGACAGATATCACTAGATGAGATTGACATTTGCAGAACAATCTCAGTAAAATAAAAAACACGAGTCACAGGTTCCCTGAGAGGAAACAAACCTGAAAAAAGAGAAGGGATAAATGGGACACATATTTCCAGGACCCATTATTTCATAATCTACAAGTGGCTTCATCAGTTTCAGAAGGGAAAAGGGCTCATTTTTGTTGGTGCTGTCATGCAATGAACTTGTATTGTCTTTTTTGCTTTTCTTCTCCTTCTTTTTAGACCCCGGGGGTCAGGGCAAAGCCTGGACGCCTGCAATGGTTCGCCGACAAATGCATTTACAACAACCAGGTAACACACCTACAGGTCCCCCTCAAACTCAAACGAACAGCATGAATAAAGAACTGAGGGCAAAGAAAGTGGCCACACTCTGACTGATATGGTGTTTGTGGGTAGATGGAGCCCCTGGAGCAGATGGTGGACATGACGACCAAGCTTTTCGAGTGCGATAGGGACGAGATGTACAGCTACATGCTCAAGCTCTGCAGTGAGTATCTGCCCTCCGTTTACCCGTTTCCTCTAATTCAGCCTGCCTCAGCTTGTCCTGCCGACCTCCGGTTGCTCACGTGACCTCCCCGCGTTGTCCCGGGTTTCTCCGCGTGAGCGAGCGGAATCGGTCCAAAGTAAGAAGAAGAAGACATGTTTTGATTGCCGCACGGCAAACTGATAACAGCCGTGATTGGAGTGTTAGAGCTGATTGTCAGCCCATTACCTCCAGCTCCCTGCAAACCCGCGCGCCCGTCGGTGTGTTTGCTAAATGACAGCATAGTTGAGGGTCAGTCAGTTGATCAGATTAAAGCTTTGATTGCTTTCTCTCAGCATGGAGTGCTTGGTCAGAAATTGCTCTTTGGTGCAGGCTTGTGGGTGAGCTGACTGTTCAGCACAAAGGTGTGTGTGTGCGTGATTGTGTGTGTGTGTGTGTGCGCGCGCGCTATGGCTTTACAACAAATTAAAAGCCTTTTTCTAATTTCCGGCTGTTTTCTTTCTGTTTTCAGAGGAGACCAACGACTTCAAGAAGGCAGAAGCCATTTGGACAAAAATGCAAGAGGAGAATGTGATTCCCAGGGAGAGAACTCTGCGTTTGCTGGCGGATATTCTGAAGAACAATGGCCAGGATGTGCCTTTTGATGTGCCTGAGGTAAAAACCGCCGCTCTCTAAGAGGCGTTTCTTAATGAGGCCGATTGATTGAAGCTCCAGGAGGCTCTTTACGATGGGGGAAAAAAGCAGGCTCGCAGACTAAGGCCTAACATAAGCACAGTATTGATGCAAAGATGAGAAATCATTACACAGCATGACTGTAAATGCACATCTTCACTGTAATCTTTCCATTAATGCCCACGTGCTCTGTTGACTAGCGTCACTGGTGTCCCTGGGCCCTCGATTTTAAGAAGGAATGTGGCCTTGTTGTTTGTTTTTCAAATACGATAAGAAAAAAGTAAGAGGTTAGAGTATTTGATAAACTGGTTGCAGATAATTGTAACGACAGGCACACATTCATATTGGAGGCCACAGGTTGGAGTTCTACGCTGCGTGGGGGTACACTGGTGTGTAATATCATGTGCATGGTGTGTGTGGAGCTCGCTCACAGCGCGTCTTCATATTTGGATGAGCTTTGAGTACAGCCAAATAAAAACTGAAGCCGCTCTCCACCTTTCATTGCACACTGGTCTTATCGCCACTTACGTTTACTCTGATGATACTACAAGTTTTTTTTTGTTTTTTTTTGTTTTTCTGAATTAAAACTGTTGCTCGCCGAATAGATTAACCAAAGAGCGAGTTGACCCTGGCCTCCGATTCTCTGAGCTCGCGGCGCCCCCCTCCCGAAAAACGAAATAACCTCAGCAAACTGTTTATCAGCTTCCCTCCACAAAGCCCCCCACTCCGCTCCACTTTAAGCCCCTGTTCATTACATGCAGAGCAAACAGGATTGGGGCTCTGATCTGAAGTGTAGTCAATCAGACTGGCTGGCTGGTGAAAGGAATTACAGCTTGATCTGTCTATAAATCTGTAATGCCTGACTAATTTAGCCAGCTGCTAAATGCCACCATATGGCTGTTGCTTGATGCTCAGCTGGACCGAAATTAAGCGAGAGTCAGATTTTCTTTTCTCTCCTTTTTCCCCCTCTCTCTCTGCAGTGTAATTACTGTAAAGATGAAGGAAAGTCTTCTGTTTTGCTTTAGTTGGTTCTGAACCCTCCTCCTCCGCTGCAGCCTTGGGTTTGCATGCTCCAAAGGCATGATGAGACAGGAAGTGATTGCTGTTGCCTGAAGCAACGAACTTGGTGACCCCAGGGGCTCTTCAGTTGACGACCCCCACCCCCCAACCCCAGAATACACAATCTCTAGCACACACATTTTTCCTTTACCCCTGCGGTGCCAGACCTAATTTGCCCCCAGCCAACACAGCTTAACCCCCTCCCCCGGCTGCTTCACGGGTGACCGAGCATCGCCGGGCCCCCCGCTCTGGCCGCCCCAGCCTCATCGCGCCGAGGCCGGGTGGCGGATAGGCGGACGCATCCTCCGGCCCATCCGCCGGCCAGCGCGCGTTCAGGCCGGAGTCAGCGGCGTTTGGGCGGAAACATCCCGCCGAGGTTTCAGCACCGCTCTCTGTGCCTGTCATTCGCAGACCTGGTACGGACAAGCCGCCACCAAGCCGCCGGCCAAGTCCCCAGCGGCCCCCCCGACAGCAGTAGGTGGGGCTGATTACCAGAGCCGTCTGCTGGCCCTCTGTAAGAAGGGCAAAGCGAAAGGTAAGCAGCAGGAGGTCCCTGTGTTGTTGTCCTACATGAGACGGAGCTGCTCCTAAATCCTTGATCTGTGCGAGACGTGTGAGGAGTTACAGTCCCCGAAATGTGTCTCATTAACTGGCATGACTGGAAATTTCACACTGAAATAGAAGGGTTTCGGTGTTTTGCAATCTGTCATAGTAAAGAAGGCATAAAGAATTTAGCCTGCAGATGCCAGTGAACACTTTATTAATAAAGATGTCTTTGGACAGTGCTCCCCTCTGAATGTGAATAAAGAATAAATTACTCTGATTCTCCAGCTGCATAAATGAAGACAAAGGCATATGATGGCTCTCTGATAATGACTCAGCTGCAGTTTATTAGGCAACTGTTGCACTTCATGTAGAACTAACATCATTTTTTAGGTCATCCTTTGTTCTAAAGTCAGAAAGGTGTCTGATAGGAAGGCCTCCTCAACTGTTTGACCATTAGTGATGCAGCTGTTTGAGGATTCTGAAGGTCCACGGCTGCACCTCCAAATTCGCTTTAATATCAGGTTAAACTCAAATTCTTCATCATGCCCACCTTCTCTTTTATCTTTCTCGTTTCTGCAGAAGCCCTTGGGGTGCTCAAGGAAGCAGAAAAAATGGGCGTGGCTCTGAACCCCTCCCCTTACGACCAGCTGATGCGTGCACTGTTGGCTGAGGGAGCCATTGAGGATGCGTTTGTCGTCAAGGGAATGTAGGTGTCATAGCATTCATCATTTTCATTCTGAAGCAAATATCGGCTCCCAAAAGCAGAGAGAGAAATACAGGAAATTACAGGAGCTCCTGTCTCACTCAACTAGCTACATCCCCTCCCCATAAAACATGTGTAGGGTGATTTATTTATCTATATATTTATTTATTAAGCTATCTGATCACCAGATGTTGCTCCCTGGAGAAGCGTGACCAGCTGAATACCCACAGCCGATCCACTTTAGGGCTTTTATAGGTTTAGAATTTCATGAAGCCCGTCTGTTAATAAATGGGAGGCATCGGTACAGATGGCTCACCGTTGATTCTCATCGTGAAGTCTCAACAAGCAAAATCTGACATGTAGCGGAGGTAATGCTCTGCTGCTTTCCCGTCATCTTGGGTTGGTTTCAGCCGAGGTCACTTCAGGCTCGGCAGCAGACAGCAGGATTATCAGCCGATTGTGTGTTAACATACTCGACCCTGCTGGGTATGAACAATGGCTCATATTAAGCCCTAAAATACACAAACACTCGGATGTTCAGATTAGTTTGGGCTTTCCGGGAAGCGGGATGACTTTGTGCAGAAACATCAATCTTCCTCCAATTAGTAATGTATCGTGTGTAGTTGTGCGACCGGGGCCGGCGCCCGGAGACAAAGGCACGCTCCGAGATATTACAGAGCCGGGCTTAGCACAGAGCGGATCTTCTCCGGTGTTTTGTGTTGTTTTTTTTTTTGGTTATCTCTTGCTTTGTTTTCGTCGCCTTTTGTCCCTTTCTTTTATATCGCTTTCTTTCTGCGGAGGAAAACACCGACGCGCAGAGATAATAACATAATGGCATAAACTGGGCGAGGAGTTGCAGGGACTTAAGTGTACAAAAGAAAAAAACATCCATTACACCATCAGTCTCTTCCCTCTTTTCTGCTCACGGCATGACTCAAATCTTTTTTATTTTTCTTCTTCTTTTTTTTTTCTTTTACAAGAATAATCATATCAATTTTAGACCCCGTGTTTCAACGAGCACAAGGCAGTGCGGACGATAACCCGTCTCCAGTCTCCGTTTGAATTGGTTTATGGCATCCCCGCCTGGATAAAAGCTTAGTTTATCTGTGCTCTTAATGAGAAGTGAAATGAGCTGAGAAGAGAGTCGCGGAAAGATGGAAATGGCAAGGAAAGGATGGAGATAAAAAGGGCTAAATAGGAAAAAAAGGAGCGAACGAGCGGAGGAGGGCTAGATTTAATCACGTATGGGGATAATGAAGGCGCTATAGGCATTAATTCCCCACGCATGTGGATGTGTGTTTGTTTTTGGGTAATCTGTACTGAATTGAGCAGCGGGGTGCTTATGGTGAGATTAAGGGATTGAGAGAGGGAGAGGGAGGATGTCGAGAGAGGAAAAGGTGAAAAAGGAATGCAGTGGCCAAAGCGCCTCAAAGGAAGAGCGCAGGTGAGCGAGTCGCCCTCCAGAGATTTTCTCCCACTCGATAAGAATTCCTCTGACCCCGGTCTCCCGCTACTCGGTCTCGGCAATCAGCCGGCGACCCTGTTACTGCCCCAATCTTTGGCGTGACCCTGTCACAGCAGCTGCCGGATGCCGCTTGGCCTGGTGTCGCCGTGGTGATAAGGATTGCCTGCCTGATGCTCAATTGAGCGAAGGGGATTAATCTGGTTGCAGGGCTATAATAATAAACAAGGAAAAGAGGCAGGAGGCAAGTTTGATTGAGGTTTTAGTGGCAAAGAAAATGAAAAGGAGGGCGCCTGAAAGGGATGGCAAATATATATAGGAAGCGAGGGAAGGAGGAGGCGACCAGGAGCAGGCTTCCAAACTGCTACCTTCAGCTTCCAACCCTCCACGTCCAGAAACGCCAAAGACTCAAAACAAGGGAACCCAGCAGGAGGAACTGCCACATATACGGGGACATCAATCAGCTGCTTGATGTCTGTATTATTTTCAGGTCAGAGCAGGCGCTTTGCGAGAGGCTCAGACTTGCCGCCAATCAGATTTATTTCCATTGTCTTCTTTGTCTTACGCGTTTCATGTTTTATCCCCTCCATCTCTGCAGAGTCTAATGCTTTTCCAAATGTGATGCCTCATAATGTCACAGAATTCAGAGCTTAAGATGCCACGTAGATGGCTCAGTCATTGCAGATTATAAAGATTTCCTCTTAATGGCGCACTATAGTATCAGCTTTAAAGTTGGAAATAATGGACTTTCTTGTGGCATCTCTAATACGTGGATAAAATCTATCGTGTACATGATCTTATATCAAAATATCACAATCTGAAGAGATACTTTTTTTTTCATTTTTATAGACACAGCCCTTCCAACATCGGATTACACGACACACAAATAAAAACCTCCAGCCACAAACGGGCTACATGAGCAATAACAGACCGCCGACAAGCCTTGCTTGTTTTCCATTAGTTGTTCAGATTATCTGGGAGTGAAATTGCGTGTTTTTCAGGAAACATAGTTAAAAAATAAAGAGTCAGATGAAAATATTTTTCTGTTTTCAACTCACTTTACTGAATTAAATACTTGAAAAATAGTCCCAGAGCAGGTTGTTTATGCAAAATTCCTCCACGGTCGACATTAATTTGAAAGATTTCCTCACGTTGTTTTGCAGCTCAACCCTGATGCGCAGGAAACCTCATTCTCTATTAGTGGCTGATCTATAGCTGTTATTTATTTATTTTTTTTTACCTGTAAAAAACAACGACTGTTTTAACAAAAACTAAACAAATTTCTCTAAAGATGGTAACCAAAACCTATTTCATCTTCCCCTCAGTGCTGAGTCTCGTGTGCCAGGCTTCAAGCTGAGCGACATCGCCAACAGTTTGCTCATCATCTCCTACAGCAAGAAAGGCCAGGTCAAAGGTTAGCGTCGGAAATGTGCCCGAAAGCCACACGTGCAGTCCTTTAGGGTCCTAACACACACGCGTCTTGTTCTCCTTCGCAGATGCTCTAGAGAAACTGAAGTCTATGATCCAGGTGGATCACGTGCCCTCGAACCTTGCCATCACCCGACTGGTTCAGGCCCTGGGGAGCACCGGCGATATCGCTGGCATTCAGGAGGTGGAGTCCCTAATAAAGAGCCTCGGCACAACCCTCAGCCTGTCCAGCATGGTGTTCATCAACAACTCAGTCCTCGCACACATCAAAAAGTAAGGCCAGATTCATATTTGATGGAAATATCTGGTGTGACTTTAGAATTGTCAGATTTTCTCTAAAACCAGATTTCTATAAAACCAGAGAGATTTTTATCAAACAAACTGCCCCTTTAAGACTCTCTCCAGTTACTTTGAGGGGAGTGTGCGACGGACACACACCAAACGGCAAAATAGACCAATGCAACCGAGCAGAGCAGCAGGCCACATGTACAAAAATACTACAGTGTGTTTTTATTCTATTGTGTAAACACTCTTGGACAGATATAATGATTTAATGCAACACCAGCAGTGTGACAAGATCCAGACTGACACGCTCTTACGGTAAAAGCTCACAGGGTGAGTGAGGCTCTGCAAACAAACAGGAAACACAGGCATAATAGGATTATTTATGCACTGCTTTTAATGCCGTGCAAACACCCATCCTCCACGGCCGCTCATATAAGTGGGGACAAACTAAGGCATCAAAGTTTCATCGTGCCACCTGCCACATTAGCGCCATCCCCGTAGCAACGTGGAGGGACGGCAGGAAGTGGGAAATAGCAGCCTCCACGCCCGATTGGCCACCACCGCTCCGGCCTGTCAGCCTGAACCCTGACCTCCGGGTGCTGCAGTGTGAGCCTCCCTGACACGTGCCTCCCCTCTGTATGTGAGTCAAGCTGACTGCTTAAGAGCTGCGGCGGCAAAGCGGGCGGGCCCGGAGAGCGGCGCGGCGCATTTAGAGGGGCCCCGCGCTGAATTATTCAGACGCTCCCAGTCGCAACAATCAGCACAGATATGTTCCCCTACCTCTGGACGCACACGTACACACCCGCCCTGCTTTGTTAAAGATTCATGATGACGGACGTCGGGGAGAGAGCGGGAAGCGCTGGCCCTGAGCTGGGCGCGCCGGGTTGAGTCGTTTTAGTTGTGTTGTGCTTCAGAGTGCAGCCTTTTGTCGAACATTTCACACCACGAGTGAGACTACGAGCTGGTCTGCACCCAGAGGGGAAGGGAGGGGAGGTGGGGGGGGGGTACCACTGTACTCTAAACGGTGGTGCACATGAACATGTCCCAAGTTTAGTTAATATGTAACAATGAAACTTTTATTGTTCACTTTTAGTATTTAATACGTTTTTAACCATTCTATTGAGAATAAAATGCAGGTTTGTGGACCTGCAAATCATTGGTGTGTTCACATTTTAAACCGAAACTGACCTGTTTTCACACATTAAGGAAACTTGAGAGCGAACTAACTACCTGTTAGGTAAACGGATCTCACCTTCTCTCCTCAGCGGGCAGGTGGACACAGCCGTAGAGCTGCTGGACGGACTGTACACGAGTCCGGACAGCACAAACCCCAGCATGTCCTTCGTCTTCAGAAAGGTCCTGGAGTCCGGCGACGACAAAGTCCTAGACAAACGTAAGTCACACCACCGCGCGTCCTCGGTTGAGCCGACCGCGGCGCAGATTCACCGACCCGTGCGTGTCCTGTTGCAGTAAGTGTGATGGCCGAGCGGCTGGCCAACCACTTCGCCTGCTACAGGCCGGCCTCGGACCTCTTCCTCCAGCTGCTGGACATCGACAAAGTGGAGGACGCCAAATTCATGCTGGCTGTGAGTATCTCTACGTGTGAGAGCCAAAACATTTATCGCGTGTCCCTCACAGATTTGTTGGTAAATGGTGTCGTAAGTTATGTTTTAATATCCGTTTCCTGGTGTCCGGGATCCGGGATCCAGTTCATCTGCTGCAGGATTTTTGGGAACGTGTGTGTGACTTTCTTTTGTGGCCCAGAGAAACTAAGATAAGACATCAATTTGAGATATTAACTAGTTATTATGCAAATGGAGACAGATGCATTACCCTTATCATCGCTATTTAAACAGGAAGTGAAGGAATCCATGGCTGAGCCGTCATATTGAGCTTCTCATCTTGGCTTTGTGTAAACATGAGCTTACCCACTTCCCCTCAATGAATCTGAGGATGTGTTTGATACTAAACACTGGTGTGTTTCTCAGTTTCACGTGATCGAGTGCAGATTCCTCCTTTCCGGCTGAATACGAAATATTTAATTCAGTTTTTTATTTTTTTAATGTTATCTGGAGCGTTTTTGTCTGCCCTGCATGTGGCTACATTTTAAATGATATCAACGAATTTCAAATGTCCTCCTCCCCCCGCTCACAAAAAGCGAGTTTATGAGTTTAGTCCATCACGTCTCCCAGTTGCATTGGTCCGGTTGTCAGCCCCCCCCGGTGACGGCTGAGCTGCTCCTCCGCCGGAATTGTTGACTTATTTATCCCTGCCCTCGCATTTTAAGTCAGAAAAGGCTTTACCCACATTCCACCCACTGGCCCCGGTGGTCTGGAATTGGCCGCCCACTACTTCACTTATTTAACACAGTTTGTAAATTACAGCTCAATGGCTTTGCATTAAGCCCGGGGACATGAATATGTCGCAATTAGACGGGTGAGAGACGGGAGGGACGGGGGAGAGCGCCAGGCTGCATAAGAGATGAAGAAAAGTCCCTGAAAGGATACAAACCTTCAAATGAGGGTGTTGCTTCCCCCCGTCTGACGATGGTGCTTCACTTAGCGATCGCCCCATCTCAGAGCTCACTTACACAGACGCCAAATATGGCGTTATTTAATCCATAACTTTTTAAACATGAACCCTAGACGTCTGAATTTTTAGGTCAGTGCCTGTCCCTCACCGTGTCATGTCTCACCGTTTGCCCGATTCAAATCAGCAGTTATTTAACAGTTACTGCATCTGTGCAGCAGCAGTGGAGTCCACAATATTTCAACACATAGGAGGTGAAATACTCATTTTTGGAATGCTGTTATTTACCAGTGAGGTCACTTTTTTCTGTTTGTTTTTATAGCGGCTGGTTATCCCTGGCCAGAAAGTGAAACTGGAATATGCAAAGACAGCCGACCCCCCCTACCCCCCGTGCCCCATATCTGCCCGACATCCTGAGTGATGGCCCCTCTCAATCATTTAACGGGGATGTCTGACAAACTCGCTTGTTAATGAACTGGCGTTTTACCCACTACTCCCGTCTTTATAATTATTTAATCACCAACTCAGTTTATATATATTTATTGAATATATTTCTGTATTTTTAAAGTTATGATACCCCCCCCCCCCTACAACCTGAAGAACTTGGAACAGGATTCTGAATAAAGTCCCACTTAATGGCTTCAACTTGTCAAACATGACGATTTAAATCTCGCCTTTATTATATTACTTTTACTTGCTCTTTTCAGCCATTTTATATAGAAATCCATGAATGAATTACATGTAATAATGTGAAAACTGAAGTGATTGAGCATTTCTTTGCATGTTTGGAAACATTTAGAATGAAAAACTTCACTTACAGACACCTCACACTTTGGACTGTCCTTCTATTTGTCTTTTAGTTCAATTTTGACTTTAAACTTTTGTCTTTCTAGTAGTTTTTTTTTTTTGTCTTCCTGGCTCACCCCCTTTAAGTTGCTCACTGGAGTCACTGGAGGGAATCAGCTCGACTCCTCCATCCCATCACGAGCGAAGCCAAGCCCCCCTCCCCAAAACTCCGAAAAGCTTTTAAGTAGGCGAGCAGACTATAATCATGACAAGGCTATCAAGAGAGAAGGAGGTGAGCTCGGTTGGGAGCGAAAGGGATGAAGTCAAGTCATTAAGAAGCGAAACTGTGGCCGGGCGAGCGCTTAACGCCCTGGTTTACGGGGATGTGCGTGCGTGCGCGCCGGGACGGCTCGGTCGGGAAAAGCAGGAAGCATTCCCTGGGCATGCCAGGCTTTTAAGCGGTGTGTGAGGAGCAGGGGAGACGGAGGGGCCGCTCGGCTGTGGTGTCGCCGTTGGGAGTGCTTGATGCGGGGAGGCGGGGGTGGGGGGGATACAGAGAGAGTGGGAGCATAAAGCAAAGTTGCCTCAAAGAGTGAAATGGCGTGGTGTTGGTCTAATTGCCTGATTGTACTGAAGTCATCCTGCCACTTAGTGACTCCACGGCCGCCGCCCGCCCCGTGTGTGTGTGTGTTTGTGTGTGTGTGTGTGTGTGTGTGTGTGAGTGCGTGTGTGCAGCTCTGCTAAAAGCCCTACAGGACGGCCACTTTTAATTCCGCACAAGGCGGCAAAGAAGCGAAACGCGTTAGTTTACGACTGGTTTGTAATCGGGCCAGCCAAGAGGACACGAGCACTCAGTCAGGAAACACAGCAGAGCGAACGCCCCGCCAGGAGGGAGGCGCCGCCCGGGCGCTGGCGGTCCACCGGGTGCTCCGGGGGGTCCGGTGGGCTCCCGCACCCCCTGGACTCAGCCTAGACGATGAGCCGGGCTTGGGAATGTTCTCAGGGACTCCACATTCATGTACGAATAGCCAAAAACTGAAATCAAGAATTTACATTTTTGGGGAAAAAGAGGGGTTAAATATGTGGGTTCGTGGGAAATAATCACGTCCAGTCTTTCCGTTCCTTCTTTTCTTCACTGTTTAATGCTCATCTTTTTACGTCCTGCGGCCGGTTTAAGTCGAAGCTGTCGGGTGGCCGGCGTGATGAGCGGCCCGGGCTCAGCCCACACTCACATCCCCACCGAGTCGTAGGAATGGCCTTTAGTGGGACTAAGTGATGATAATTATACTTTCTGATGAGAAAAGTGCTGTACATTTAAATTCACAAAGAAACGAGCAGTTATTAGATCCATAATTATCCTTTAACCTGAGCGCAACCCTGAGTGTACGTGTGTTTGGATGAATGTGTGGGTGTGCTGGAGTGCATGCGAGTTTATATACTGCACCTGCATGAAGAGCAGAGGTTGGACAGACATCTTGAGCTAGAAAAAAAAAAAAAAACAGGAAAAGTTTAAAGGAAACGCTGTAATCTCTCACACTTTTGTGTCGTGTGTTTTGTTTTTTTTCCCTGGATGCAGCGCTGCAACGCTGTGGCAGAGCAGAAGGACGTGTTGCTGTCCTTCGTGTCTCAAAAGGCTCAGAGTCCCGGACAGGTAAAGTCACACCACCGGCGTGGTTTTCATCAGCAGCCGCAGACTGCAGCTTAGTCCTGATTTGAAATAAAAATGATTATCTTTTCACTTCGCAAAAGTGGCCTGGGTATTATGCGGATGATCAAGCTGCATCTGCACCCAGAAGCTGGTATTTTTGCCTTTAAAAAGGGATGGCCTCCATCTAAAAGGCACCTGTAGCTGCCAGTGGTTTCTTATAGGCGGCTGATTGGCTGATTCGACTGAACGTGGTCACTTTTTAGTTCAGGATTTTCGGTGAGGGTCATCTTCTGGGAAAGTGGCTGTAGCTTGAACATAAATGTCCCCAAGGCCCCAGTATTTGGGATTGCTATATGATTTAGATTGACATGCCATTGGAAGAAAAAAATAAGTCTGTGGGGGAAAATTCAAAAGAGTTCTTTTAGGAATGCAGACCCGAGTAATTTAGACAAAGAATATCCCAAATGCAAATTTGATATTTGAGAAAACGTGCAAAACATCCAGAAAGAGTTTTGTTTTGCGTTTTTCATCAACCACAGTCCTCTTTTTGCTTTCCCCATCTTTCAAAAATGTGCCACTGTGATATAAACCTTAAAAGAGAGGCTCATTTTGATTTGAATGGTCTCCAGGCTTCAAAACTTTCAGCACTGAAATCACAGCATGACTCCACGTCCAAAAAAAAAGAAAAGAAAAGAAAGTCCTCTCATGTTTGTGTGCAGATTGGGAAGATCAAGAACCTGCTGAGCCTGATTCCAGACTTTGCGGAGAAGGAGGTGGTGTACGCGTACCTGATGAAGTGTCACGGTGAGGCACGCGCGCGCTCCCTGGCCCACTGGCCTGTGGCTAAGTCAGCATTAACGGACGCATTAACAATGCATCAGGTCAAGCAGAGTGCAGGCGTCCGGGGTTAGAAGAACACATGTCCTCTAATGAGTCGGCTGTCCTGGCTAGCCTGGCGTGCTAATCTCAACACGTCCCGCCACTCAGCGTTTTAGTTCACACGTTTTCCCTCCTGTCTTCTTTTACGCTCCATTTTTTTTTTTACTCCTGTCTCTACATTTTCTTTCCCAGTGATTCCCCCGCCTTTTTGCTTTCACTTGTCGCACCACTCATGTAAAACTTAGTCGTAGTTGGTCAGCAAGGGAGCCAGAGGGGAAGAAATTAGTTTTCCATATCCTTTTTCTACTTTTTTTTTTGCCTAGTTTCCTCTTTTTCATGTAAGTGTTGCAGGTTCCAAAGAGTTTATTCACTTTTAATGTCAGATTTGTTTCTCTGAAGAGGGATTAAGAAACATGAAGGCTACAAATTTGTAATTTTATTGGACTCAATTTCTTAAAGTGACTTTTATCCAGGCATTGTAACCGTATCTCTTGCAAATAAGCGTTTTCACATTCACCTTTCATCTATTTCTACATTCATCTTTTTTTTTGTGTTATCTTCGTTATTTGACCACAGTTGGAAATAATTTAGTATATACTACTTTTCCCATTACTTGCTAAGCACACAACCAGCATTATCTCAGAATTTTTACAGAAGTCATTGTTCTGGAAAAAGATGGGATAAATACAAAGACTAGCCCGGTTTTGGCGTCGAGTTTCTTGGCTAAAGCATTGTGGAATCCCATGATTATCATTCATTGTCATTTGCTCGTTCTCGGTTTGCCTGTAAATTTCTGCATTGAAGCAATAATTGGCGTGTTTAACGTGTCATGTTTTCATCCCTCTCCCTGTCATCTGGCAGTTCTGGATAAGGACTTAACTTCTGCCAAGGCTCTGCATGAGCAGATGCAGAAGGAGGGACTCGCTGTCGACGAGCTGTCACTCAAACGGCTGGCTGCCCTTTACCGCGAAGCGGGAGAAGCCGCCCCCTTCACTGAGCCCCCAGTGAGTCACACACACACGCACGGGAAGTGACGCACACCAGAACTCTTCAGAGCACGACAAGGCCCATCAGACAGCAGCCAGAAGTGATCAAACTCCTATACTTTTGACGCGTTGTTGGAAAATAGGCAGAACTCAGTTAACACATGTATAAGTATAAGCCCTTTAGACAGGATGGGACAAAGGGATGCCTGGTCTTTTAATTTTCGATCCAAGCCCCTTCTAAGTTATTTCTTATTAATATTAAGCAGCGAAGGCCACAATGCTTTTGCTCCTCAGACGAAGCCTTAACTGAACGCTTTGGATTCATAAGCTTTGGTTGCCCTCACATGGCTTCAGGGCTGTTTGTCATCTCGTTTTCATGTAATTTCCCATTGGTCGCACAGTGAAGTATGTCGCTTTTTATCTGCAGCTTTCTTCTATGTAAACATAAAGAATGTGTTGGTCAGCCTTGGAAAAGCGATATTCGATCTGAATAGTTTTAGTCCCTAAAGAATAAAAGTCAACAAAGAATGAACTACAGTTTGATTCCACTGAGGGGCTAGCATTACCTCCATTAGACACACACCTCTCCACGCTGCCTTCCGTGCATGCACATGAGCGCACATGTGCGCACGTCCCACGGTGCCTAACCAGCACTGGCATTTGTCCGGCCAGCGTCCCAACGCATGCCTCTGCGCGGTAATGTGAAGGAGCAGAGCCGCACAGGCCTGCAGCTAGTATCCCCCGGTTTAGCTCTGAGTGTGTGTGTGTGTGTGTGTGTGTTAGAAATTACACCCCCAGGACAGCGAGGACACGCGGTGCATTGGGTAAGCGAGATGGTGTCGCCGCGATAGCCTCTCTGCTTTTTTCAGGCCCAAAGTGTTTTTGAGCATTTCAGCACATTGAGCATTTTGTAAGCTTGATGTAGCTCTATTTTTGGCAGAGGACACACACTTGAGCAGACACACACACACACACACACACACACAAAGGCCTCTCAGCAGCTGCACTTTGAAGCGCTGTCCCCTCGAGTCAGGTGTAGAGCAACTTTTACCTTCCCACCATCACCTGCAGGACCAAGATAGAAGGAGAAAGAGGGATGAAGGTAGAGAGGCTGCTGCATTATTCACCCCATGTCAGGTTAGCTAAGTGAGTGCTTTGGTTTTGTAAGCAGAGGAGAAAAAAAAGAGAAGAGCTGCGAGGAAAGGCGAATGGTCATGTCCAGAAGTTTCCACAAACGGGCAAAGGCCTCTCCACTCTGTCGTACTTGTCGCTCTTCCAAGTACCGACTGTAGCCCCCCCCCCACCCCCCACCCCCACAAGGCCTTTGCGCCCGCTGCTGGAGGGAGATGTTATAATTATAAACATGAGATTTCATTGTTCCTTTGAGTTTTGTGGAGAAAGCTGGGCCGATAGAACAACGGGAAAAATCTGGGGAGAAAACAGGGTTTAGTAATTAGGGCCGTGCCTACCCTTTTGGAAAGCGTTTGAAACTGTGCCAGAAGCTCTCTCGCACTCCGCAGACATTTATCGGCATTAATTACGACATTAATAAGCAAACGCACAATGTAAAGAGCCGGCGTAATCTGCAGAAAAGCTCTCACCTTCTCCCCCCAAAAACACCCAACCAACACTTTGTCTGGATCAAAACACCGATTAATTAGCCCGAAACAGAGGAAAGAACGGAAGCGTGTGTTTAGGGAATGTGCTACAAATCCCTTATTTGTGTATTAATGGGGATTTAAAGATGAAACGAGACAACCTGGTTGGAGACTGGAGACTATTTAGACTGACCCAGGAGGGGCCCCAGTGCTGCTTACTTTTGGAAAGATGCAAGATAGACACACACGCACACACCGCTACAGACTCACTGCTGAGCGTGTTCACACTTTGTTTGAAGCCTTTTGGTTACTTAATAGTCTCTTTTTTTCCCATGTTTTTTCCAGGAATCATTTAAGTTTTATGCAAACAAGCTGAAGGAGAAAGTTGCTAAAGGCCAGGCGTGAAGAGTGAAGTCTCCCCTCACACCTCCACGCAAATCCCACGTACCTCTTTCTGTTTTTTATATTAAGTTGTCCAAGCTGAAATGTTGAGAATTGTCTTGTTACTGTTGGATCTTTAGACTCTGTCCACTGCAATGTCGCTAATTTCCATGAAGATGTTGAGAATGTACAGAAGTATTTATGCAAATAAATGATGATGGGTAACGACAACTACGAGTTCTCCCCATTTATTTCAAATGTTATTAGTTAGATCTGAATACATAGGATCACTTCTCATGATCCAGCTTATACATTTACTGTTATTTCAAATTTTTTCCAGTACAAGAATATTTAGCAAAATGCTAAAGATGAGCTTTAATAGAATAGAGACTATCTTTATAGAGGTACGTTTGAACCAGCTCTTATATTAGTTGTATTTTGAGAACAGTTTTTTTTTTTTTTCCATATTGAGAAAATAAATGTGCATAGATTTTGGACTACCTTTTGACAGTGTTTTTGGTCAACCTTCGGATGTTCATCCTCCCTGAAAACCAAGATATTTTAGTTAAATGCCATATCACAGACAATGTAGAATTAATTGATTTTATGGACTGAAGAAGAAAGATGAGTTTAGACACAAAGGAAATGTTGCTCCTAAAGTTGTATATTTAAATTTTATATATATATATATATATATATATATTTATACCTACTTAGTCCACCCAATAGCACAAATACACACATTTTAAATGGAATTTCAGTCAGTGTTAACTTGGCACATTTAAAATGTTCGAATATTTTTCCTAACTAACACAAAGTATGCCATATCACATCAGTATCATTCATCAAAATCCCCATAAAGCAACTGAAGTAGGTGAATGAATCATGCATTAATGTGTAATGACATGTAACAGTACAGACATGAGAAAATAACTGGAATTGTTGGTGGGAAGTATGCAGTACTCATATTTAAACATTTTGAGCAGTGCATCTGTGCGTGTCTCCTGTCTGCAAATGAGCATCTGTGAGTCTCTTAAGATTTTCTACATCCTAATTGCAGCTTAGTGCAGCAACCCTCATTAATCCAAGTCACTCATTTAAGTAACAGATTTCCCAAACGTTGTGGCGTTGCCACATATAAAGAAAGTCATTTTTGGACCGGGAAGAGAAACAATCTTGCTCTTTTTGCAGGGCTAAAACCGACATCCGCATGTGTGAAATTTGTAGACGGATTCAATCTGAAAGTTTATTGGCATTCATTTGATTGGGCCTGGACTTTGCACGACAAACTGTCTGACTCATCAGCTTGGCACTGGACTTTCTTTCGTGTAATGCAAGTTGTTGGCCCTGACAGACGTAGGCCTTAGAAAACGCCACTAGTTGTTGGCTGTTTGACAAAAGGGAGCCGGCTTGGCAGCGGAGCTTGTTAGAGATACAAATGAAATGGCGAGACAAAAACATGATCAGAGAGAAATAACAGGGACATTTTCACAATGTGGGGTTCTCCATGAACATTTGCCTCTTAACAAAAGTATTTCTTAAAAGAATATTCAGTGTTTATCAATAACCTTTCAAGCCAAAGTAATTTATTTCTCACACTTTACAATATAAAATACTTTTGAGGTTCCATGTTGCAGAAATAAACCTATGTAGAAAATGATTTCTGAGGGTTATTACAGGACCAGCAACTTTAACATGAAAGTGGAAAACAAACCAGATGAAAAGCACGAAGACAAAAATAAGCAGACTTAAGTGGAGCAAACTGATTTAATTCTTTCCTAATGTGGACTCGTAGCATGATGGAAAAACACTTAACTGGCCTTTGCACCAGTGCAAAAAAAAAAAACACACCGCTTACATAACCACAATCTATGAGGACACGAAAAGTACAAGGTCTTTTTGTCTGAGTGTGACTTACCAGATCTCTACAAGGCTTTTCTTTTTAGCACTCCATACACGGCCGCACATTGTTACAGGGAGATTAATAATCTTACATACACAAAAAAAGGGGTTATGCAGAGGGGGGGAAAGATGAGATTGAAAAGAGAATAAGCAAAAGCTGCGGATGAATGTCCGCCAGCATAGCTCTAATCATTCAAGAGAAGGGAGAAAGAACCACAAATCTGGATATTATTGCAGTACTCTGCTGCCACCCAGCAGCTAGCAGTAATACAGCAACAAGATCCTCATCCCACTGCAACTTTTTGGTCTTTGCCAAAACTCCAGTTACTCTTATGCTCCCAGACTCCCTCAGCTCCCGGAGTGCTGGATGGTTGGATCATGCATCCCTACAAATGACCACTATTCCAGTTTGTGACAGTGAAATTACTGCAGAAGTGTGACTATACTAAAGGTAGAACACATTTTAACTCCAGAATAGCAACGTGTGTCGAGCCTGTCGAACCACAACCAAACTTTTCTGGTCCTACAATCACAGCCGGCACAGTCTTCACCAGTCCTGACTGGACTTCTGTTTGATGAATTTAAGGCAGATGAAATAAAGCACCATGAAACCCAGACAGACCGCCAGCAGGACCAGGTAGCATGAGAACAGAGGGTACTGATTCATTTTCATGGCCTCCACAACCTGGAAGAGAAATGAGAGACGTTTTCCTGTTCAGTAGTCTGAAGTTTGTGTAGGTTTTCCGGCAGTTAAAGGTCAAGAAGCACAATTAACTATGAAAAACATCTGATTATGACCAAAAGGGAAAAATCGTTCATGATTTTTCTTTTAGTTTTTTTTGTATTGCAATACTGTATAAGTGAGAAAATACCCAGAATGTAAAAGTGCGCTGAGACTCTGACCTTGCACAGACAGTGTTTTTTACTCACATGAATGCCATCAACATTGATGGTGATGTTTCCTATGTTGACCGGATAACTGTTGTCTCTGAACTGCACTTGAAGCATCCCCTCAAAACCCCACCGCATGAAGGAGGCGTAAGAGAACCAGGAGGCCACTGGAGGGTAAGAAAAATCAAATAAAATACCACTTTAGGATGCTAATGTTCTGTTCTGAAGCTGTCCCCCCTGTTTCTGCACACATTCCCCAGCCACCAATCACATCTTATATCGTGATGCCACAGATCAGATCAGTCCTCACCCAGCCACATGTTCTCCAGGCTGATCACAAAACCCCCGGTCAGATAGAAGACCGTGAACAGAGCGTTGCCCATGAAGGCAGACGTCTGCAGGGTGGGCAGGGACGCGGCCACGAACAGAGCCATGGCTCGGCTGCAGTACACCATCAGCCAGATCAGCAGGAAGTTCAGCAGGAAGCGGTCCGGAGCCTCGTTCAGACCGGCCAGCCAGTAGATGGGCAGGCCGTAGACCAGGGTGAACACACAGTGCTCCGGTAGCTCCCCCAGGATCTGAAAGCAACAGATCCACGTGACATGTTTGCAGGTGTTGGCTTACATATATGCATGCAGTCCTGTGCAGTTCTTGGCGTTTCCCCGCTCTGGCCCCTGAAGCGTGGAGCGAGTCTGACCCCTGCTGGAGATGCAGTTTGAAATGGGGGGGGGGGCTTTACCTTGGCAAAGAAGTAGGAGGTGACGGAGTACATGCCGTCCTCCAGCTCGTGGTAGAGCATGGCTCTCTCCGTGTGACCTGCAGAGAGCAGTTACCGCGCTGTCACAGTCGTACGGCGCATTTACATGTGAATGCGTCTTTTCCAGAATATTGAGACAATTAAGAGTCCGATCAAAAAGTGGAGCCTGTCCTGACAGTTTCATTTAGTTGTCTGTAAACAAGTAGTTTAATGGTCTGCAGTCTTCTTGTTTGCGATATACTGCAGATTATTTAGGTTTTAAAATAATATTTGCTGTCTAAGAAACCCAATAAATCAATTTGTTCCTGTAAATCAAGTTGTATGATGAACACAAATTGTATGTGTGGCTTTTTAATTTTTCACAACATGTTTAATTATCTGATTCTAATCTAATTTAATTTGAAAAAGATTTTTTCTTTTGTTTATTCTTTTTAGAAATTTTCTTTTGATGTTTGTTGGTCAAAATGGGCTCTAAATACAGTACGATAATAGTGAATTACTGTATATTCTTACTGTGTGACATTACTTTAAAGACAAAACAAAAATCTAGATGACTGTGCAAAAAACATCCCTCTGGGTCACCTCTGACCTCACGTCTTACATTTGGCTATGACGTCCAGCACCACGGCAAATGGAGTGAGCGCTCCGATCATGTAGAGGAGGGCCACCGTATCCTGAATGTTCAGACGCGTTTCTCCCGCCCCAAAGTACAGAAACCCGACCAGCAGTGACATGAGGAGGGCCTCCAGGCCGTGGACCAGCAGAGTGACCAGGTCCCGGAAGTCATTGTACATGTGGCGCCTGAGGGAGGAGAAGAAGAGAGGAGCTCCGGTTTGGGCGTCCGGTCAGAGAGCTGCCGTGCATGTGTGTGTGAGCGCGCATGTACCTGATGAGGATGGTAAACTGCTTTAACTTTCCGGGCAGCCTCTTTTTCTCTTTGGAAACCGTAATGACTTCCTCTCCTGTTTTCTTGCTGTGCTGCAGAGTGCTGCGGTGGATGAAAAGGAAAAGGCTGTTCAGTTTCAGCTAAAAATGACCCTTGAAGACTTTTCAGGTCCACAGAACCAGCCTGTCAAAGCACAACCGGGTTGACGAGAAGGTGATCTGTGACACTTTTTCATAAGTAACATTTATCGATGAGAGCCAGGCTGTATCTGGAGAGGGCGCGGCCACCGAAACCCTAATTGGTTTGGTCAAAAACACCCAAAAAGTGCATCCACCTGTCGGTTTGTGTCGATGTGGTTTCGGAGGGTTTCCACATGTGGTCGTCGGTGTCCTGGACCTTTTCGGCGAACTTCTCGGCCAGAAGTCTGGCCCGCTCCAAACACTCGGCCTCTCGCTCCGGAGTGCGCCGGTCCACACTGATCAGATCCACTGGACACACGGGAACCATGTGTAGAGAGTCAGGTTTAAGGGAAATGACAGTGGGATACTTCAGTAACACAGAAAAGATGGAGTTGATTCAGCATTGTGAGCAGCAGCTTACATATCACAAGGCCAAGTGTGCAGTGTGGGCCACTGGCTACTTTTTTTTTAACAGTTCCACTAACCGTAGAAGTCGGAGGGGTTGCAGTACCGCGGGCAGGGGTGGCCCAGGGCAGTGAAGTACGGCACCATGTCGCGCGCCGCGCCGCAGTAAACGGCTGAGCCCGAAGACAGCAACACCACCAGGTCAAAGAGCTGGAAGATGTCCGACCGAGGCTGGTGGACGGACAGCAGCACCAGGCGGTTTCCCCGGGCCAGGCGGGACAGCGTGATGACCAGGTTGTGGGCCGTGAAGCTGTCCAAACCTGAGGTGGGCTCATCCAAAATCAAAATGCCTGCAAAGTGAAAAGAACAGGTCAACGCGAGTTTAAATAGACAAAACCTCTTTGTTGAAAGCCTGTTTGATTGATAAATGAGCCCTTCAGGACCAATTTTGGTAAACCACTTTCTGTCCCAGAGTGGAAAAAGTCTTGTTGATATTTTAGGTAATCCTGAATCCCCTAAAAACACACACTCTGCTGAACTGTAAAGCCTTGGTGTTAATCTGGTACCGCTTGTCATCACAATGACACTGTACCGGTTTCAAATGACTGGAAATTAATATAGGATTTGGTGTTTAAACAGAAAGAAAGTTTCAAACCGTTTTTTTTTTTTTAATTAAATGATCTCAAAATGTGGTCTTAGGAAAATCCAGATCCCTCACCGGGGTTCCAGAGCAGCTGGACAGCTATACTGACTCTTCTTCTTTCTCCTCCAGAAACACCCCTCACGTGGTCATTTCCCACCCGGGTGTTCGCACACTGCCGCAGCCGCAGCTCTGCGATGACATCATCCACCTGTGAGAGGAGGCAGGAGAAGCCATTTCTCATTTAACACACACCTTTGCCACTGACTCCCACAAAACCTCATCCCATTAATCGGAACACGGCCGACGGCTGCGTGATGCTTTCATTTTAAAACTGGAGATGAGCTGCAGCTCTGTTAATTGACCCCTCACTCTTACCCTCTGGTCCCTCTGAGCTTGCGTGCAGTCTGTGGGAAGCCGGAGCTTGGCGACGAAGCAGAGGGTCTCGCGGACCGTGAGGTGGGGAAGGAGCCGGTCGTCCTGGCGCACGTGGGCGATGCTTTTCTTCACCAGCTGCGGCGTGTTGGCTTTCCCGTTGATCAGGATCTGACCGGAGGTCATCGTGCCGCCCTCGTCTCGACAAGTGATTATGTCCAGGAGAGAGGTCTTTCCACAGCCTGGGAGAACAAAGCAGTGTGTCAAGAATGAAAAAAGGAAATAAATCAACGTTCAATTACAACAACACACATTTTCTTAAGGAGGCAGCACCAGAGACACTGAGCCTAAAAGCAAGGGGTGGGGGGGGCAACTCCGGGCCTCCAGGGCTGCTGTCTTGCGGGTTTTAGAGGTGTCCCTGTTTCTACACACCTGATTCTCCTCAACACAACATCAGCAGTCCTGTCCAGAACTGAACCATGTTTAGAAGAGATCAGTTTTATCTGAATCAGGTGTGTAGAAGCAGGGAAACCTTTAAAATCTGCAGGACAGCGGCCCCTCGAGGCCTGGATGTGCCCACCCCTGGCCTAAAGGGAATATAGTTAGTAGAAACTCAACAAGTGTTTGATTGGAAACGGCTATATTGAAAATCTCGGGGGTGTTGTGTGTCACCTGAGCTGCCAATGACGGCCAGCATCTGTCCGCTGTGAACCCGGAGGCTGAGCCTGTTGATGGCTGTCTGCTTGTTTCCCGTTATCTCCCACGGCAGCTTGAACTCCGACAGCCTCTCGTACCACGGGATTTGAGCCGCCGTGTCCACCTGGACACACACACACACACACACACAGACATTTGCAGAGCGAGGGGCGAACCCGGAGCACAGCCACAAAAAGGGCTCAACACACAAGTTTAAAGTTACCACATAGTGCAGATTGTTGACTTCGAGTTCGTTGCGCCTTCCGGTGTAGGTGAAGTAGAGGCTGCTGTCCTCTTCGGACGAGAACAACTCTGTGTCATGGTGCTGTGACACAGATGGACACCTTTTAAAAATGTCTTCTTACGACATCACTCAAATATTGCTCGCAATTAAAACTGTAAAACCTGTAAGAAGGCATATAAACCTATTTTAAATGTTTTTTGGGTTCTTTTCAAATATAGAGATTGACTCACTGCACAGACAACACAAAACACAAACAACAGCAGGTGAACTTATCAGGTGATTGGTATGTTTTAACGTTTATAGAAGTTAATAAACACGTTTTGGATGAATTTGCTCTAAATATCCAAAGCTTTCATTTTTATTAGATTTTTGTGCAGCACAGTTATTTGGCCTATTACTACTTTACTTGTTTTACAGCAAATAACCATCTCCGATCTTACATCAGTCCAGAGTTTGTTTGTTTTTTAACAATATTACCATTACACAATCCTTTAAATCTATTGATTTTGGAATATAGTCAATGATTAATCAAATGAATACGCAAATTCAAAAGAGAAAAATGTCCTCACACATTTTCTGTCACTAATCAGTCGATCATATATCACAAAATACTGACCATGAGACACATGGTTACAATTTAAGTTTCATGCATTTTTTTAACATGCAAAAACTACATTTTGGTAAAAGATCTGTGCAAAGTGACATTTATTTAAACTTTGATTCAAAAGAGGGTAACAAAACCGTTGAAAAGACTGTTAGGGGGGAAAAAAAGGATTAATAAGAAAATCATGAATAAATTTGATTCAATTTCATTTATCTTAACTTCAGTTGAGTGGAACAAACCAATCCCTCTAACTGAAATAAAAGCTGACTGATCTCACTCACCTGTGAATTGCTGTCATTATGATGGACACTTTCTGTATCCATGTTAATGTGTGCAGCCAGGTCAAAAGGTCAGCTCCCCCCTTTTCCCTCCGCTGTTTTGTCCTGTTTTTCTTCCTAAACAGGAATCTGTCGTTTTTGCCCTCCAGACGTTCCCCTCTTCTGTTATTTTCACCGTTTGACACAAAAGCTCCAGTCCAGATAAATATCTTTTGTCTGCTTAGCCTTCTTTCTCAAAATGTCAGGGTTCGTGAACTGTCAGTCCTCCATCTGCTTTTCCCTGGCTGTCATAGCTTTTGGTGCTGGCGGTGAGGAGAGACTGACAACCTGTGAACCGACTCAGCGTGAGGGATTTTTGCCTGCGCCTTTACACAACTCCGGATCAAAGTTCTCTGAGATAAGGTGACATTCGCTGTGTTTTTATGGCTCTGAGGGACCCCGTAGACCTCGCACTGCCGCTCTGCGCAAGAAACAGGAGCGCAGACACAGAGCCCAGGACGAAAAGAATATCAACACGCTGGCGTGAGGCCGACGGCTGTCAGGAGACATGAACGGATTTTACACCATGCAACCGGTGGACTCAGAAAACGGGGCAAAAGCCCGAGAGTCTTTCAAGTTTCTGTCCGAGCAGAGGAGCGATGTGTCGAAGGAAGCCATGGAGCAGAGTTTAGAGCCATCCTGTTCCCTCAGTGTCAAGGAGATCTGCTACACTGTCAGGTAAACGCTGAAAAAACAAACAAACAAGACTCTTCTACGTTAAACACTGGCCCTGTCTTTGTGTGTTTCAGTGAGCGTGTGGGACCATGGTGGGATATACCCTCCCACAGGAAGCGCTGGACTCGTCAGATACTCAAAGATGTCTCTTTCCACGTAGACAGCGGGCAGATAATGGGCATACTGGGCAACTCAGGTTCAAACCCAGCTCATTGCTAAGTGAATTAACAAGAACAAAAATAGTTACATAGCCTTTAAAGTGTGTTTGATTCTTTTCTAATGGAAATAACTTTGAATGAAAATGTCTAGTATGAATCAATTTAAGATTTTTTTTTTTCTTGTATGTGCCCAATTTGTAATGTGAAGGCTCAGGAAAGACAACCTTGCTGGATGCCATCTCGGGGAGGATTGGTTACCGTGGCGCGCTGCTGGGTGACGTTTTCATAAACGGCAGAAAGCTGAAAAGAGAGGAGTATCAGGACTGCTTCTCCTATGTTCTGCAGGTAACACAGGAAAAAAAACATTTGACCATACCATGTAACAACAGAGGTCAGAAGCTGTGGTGGACTGGTGGATCCAGATAGTGCTCTGAGACGCCATCATCATCTCATTGTAAAATGCTGCCTTCACATAACTGACAGCAGTTTGCAGCTTATTACAAACACATTTTACTCAGTTTACTCAGTTTAACAGTTTGTGCCCATTTCTGGTCAATTCTGTTTGAAGTAATGCTACAAATATTAGATCAAAAACTTAATAAACACCTCATTTTGGCTAAACTCCAGGAAGGCTGCCCTGGCCTATGTATGAAATTAACGTAAACCCCTTGATAGCCTCCTTATAGTCTTAATCTCTCAATGAGAAGTGCTCATGTGTATCCAAAGCCTGAATTAAAAGCACTGGTTTAAAACTGGCCTTGCTTCCTTTCAAATCATCTTCCTCTTCTTGCTGATAGCAACCCCCCTCTGCTCTCTAAGCCTTGTCATTAACTTCCACTGCTAAGCCATAGATGAGGAGCTGATATGAGCTCCTGATATTAAAGTCATTCAGATGTGAGAATAAGGAGGAGTGGGATTGGGGAGCATGGCGTGTGTTAATTGAAGTGAGCTGCGAGTTCAGCTACTTGATGCAATGTGTGAATGTGTGTGTATGTGTGTGTGTGTCTGAGGTAAAGTTATGTTGCGGATCATTTCAAAGGCATTCATGAAAAAAGGAAACTATATACTGATGTGGACTAATATTTGTATATATGTATATATACACATAAAAATTAATGTATATATATATATATATATATATATACATACATACACAAAACATGTATACTGTTGATATAAGTCTGCAGTTCATATCTTGTTTTATTTCTGTTTCTCTTTTCCCTCTTTCTCCTCTTTCAGAGTGATAACTTGCTGAGTTATTTGACAGTGGAGGAGACTCTGACCTACACTGCCCAGCTGGCCCTGAGGCGACATTCGACCCAGGCAATCAAGAAAAAGGTGACTTTTTGGAGCGTCCGTTGCTCTTTGTAGCTGACATGTTTTCTTCTGCTTTAAGTTGACATGTCTCCTTTCTCAAAGGAATGGACAAAAAAAAAAAAACAGACAAACAATTCTCAAAGCTCCTGAAAGCTTTTGGACGCAGAAATAAATGATCCAGGCTGAGTAATTATTGACTGATTACCTGGTCTTTGACCTCGCATGCAGGTGTCTGCAGTGATGGCTGAGCTGAGTCTGACTCATGTGGCACACAGTGTAATCGGAGGTCGAGTTTTTCCAGGGATCTCTGGTGGCGAGAGGAGGCGGGTCTCCATAGCCAGCCAGTTACTTCAAGACCCCAGTAAGTTTGCCTTGTGCTGGGACATGAAGAGTTACAGAAGCTTTGCTTTTGTATCACAACACAAGACGATCCTACTGTGGCTGCACAGAATAGTGCCGAGGAGGAGAACAAAGGTGAAATGCTACAATTAGCCCTTAAATTCTTTACTCTTCACAGAATTTCTATAGAAAAGATAAAAACGAAGCGAGAGGTGAGTTTTAAGTATTGACCAGATGACACTAAGGTTATTCAAAAAGGGGCTTAGTAAAACAATACTCAGGAGCCCTTAAAATGCAATTCATGTGATGGGAGCCAACATCCGCCGACTTCATTTGATATGAAAATTCATTAAAAGGTTTTTTAATGAACAGGGATTTATTATGAAGAAAAAGGGTATCCTCCAGAGTCTGTAGGTATCATCCAGTTTGGGATGAGAATTGATTCAGTCAGTTATAGTAAAAAGTCTAAATTTACATAAAAAGTTGTCTCTAAAATTCTGCCCAGTTAAACTCTTTAAATAGTTTATTATGGCACTGGGCACAGGGGTAATTTCCTAAGCAACATTTAATGCAAAACAGATTTGATTGCTTGAGGGTAAATTTGGATTTAACCTGTGGTTTCTGTATCACATCATTTGCACTTTATGTGTATTGGGAGGGTGTAATTTCAGTGTTGGTATTGATGAGTAAATAAAAATCCAATTATTGATATACAATCTTGCTCACTCAATGTAAATAAATGCATTTCAGAACAGTCATTTTCAAACTTTGAGCAAAGTTGGTCCATGTGACCTGTGTCTCACCTTTAGAGTTTTAAAGTCTGCAAAGGGAGAAAACAAAAGAAATCTAAGTACAAGGGGACCGTGGAAAGGACAGAGAAAGGAGTTGAAGGAGAGATGGAGAAGAGTATTAAAAGACTGGGTTATCACACCGTGAAGGGAATGAGCAGAAACCCACCACAGTGTGTGTGCTCATCCCAGGTGTAGTTTATCAGGTCTACAGTCCTCCAGGGAGGATGAGGGGTCTTAGTCCTCATTCAGGATTAAATGGCCAAGAACACACACACACACACATGCAGGATCTCAGAGTCACACACAGACTAATGAAGAGTTCCCATTCGCTGCCCCTCCAATCAACCAGGAAATGAATTAATCTCACAATTAAAGCATCTGCTAATTCCACTCTGCTTTTATAATGCAAAGAGGCAATCTTTAATTGCCCTAATTAGAGTAATTAACAGAAAAAAAGAGAACTCACTTATCTTCACGAGTTACGCTAGCCCACCAGAGAGTCCTGCATGTGCCACTTAATAAGAGGAAGTGCATTTAAAAGTTTCCAACTTAGATGGAAAAAAAAAGTTAGTGTCCTGCCTTTCACTTGTGCTCAGTGTTCGGCTGTGTGACAAACCCACAGCGACGGCACAGAGGTCACCGGGATTGTGTTGTTGCAGGGGTGATCCTATTGGACGAGCCAACCACCGGCCTGGACAGCATGACCGCCAATCAGATTGTGGTGCTGCTGGCGGAGTTGGCGAGGAGGAACCGGATCGTCATAGTAACCATCCATCAGCCGCGCTCCGAGCTCTTCAGGGTGAGTTTTGAGATGATTTGAAAGGCAGAACCAAGAGCTACCGAAGTTCCCTTCAGAGCTCATTTAAGTCTCCCTCTGATATATACTCATACTAGGGCTGTGGATTATAAGGGATTATTTTCCCATGATTCAAAACTAGGTGTTACAAATGTATATATTTTGACGGTAAATGCTGTCCGTCATCCTGTCAGGTGTTCAGCAGGATAGCGATTATGAGCCGAGGCGAGCTGGTGTTCTGTGGACAGCCACAGGAGATGGTGGACTTTTTCAGCCAGTGTGGATATGAATGTCCAGAGTACTGCAACCCCTTCGACATCTATGGTATGACAGCTAACGCTTTGGGTTCAACGCAGGGCCACCCTAAAAACGGCGTATCGAATCACAGCATCCAGAGCGTTGAAACATTCCAATTGTGTGATGTGAGACAGTTGACTTCACCTCAGTGGACACGCGCAGCAGCGAGAGGGAGGCCGCCACCTTCAACCGAATGCATGAAATCACTACATCCTATCAGAGATCGGCCATCTACCAGAGCATGCTGGACAAAATGCAGCAGCGCCTGCAGCTGCTGGAAAAGCCAGCCATCCCCTTTAAGAGCAAAGACTCGCCCAACGGAGCGGCCAAGCTGGAGGTTCTGTTCAGGTCAGCACCCACAAAGTATTCAGCCGGCAGTGAGGTTTGGTAGTCAGGAAGTTTACAAAGATATTGACCCTATTTACCCTAATCACACCAAGCCATGATTTCGTTGTTTAAAGGAAATGATAACTCACTGCTTATGTTTGTGTTTAGACGCACGCTCAGAAATCTCTCCAGAGACAGGATGGGTGTCCTGATGCGTCTCTCCCAGAACCTGATCTACGGCCTGTTTGTGGCCTTCTTCGTCATGCATTTGGACAAAGACGTCACCAAGGGGGCCGTTCAGGACCGGATCGGCATCATCTATCAGAGCGTAGCCGCGTCCCCCTACACCGGCATGCTCAACGCTGTCGCCCTCTGTGAGTTCCACCAATCACACGCACGCCCACTAACTGCCCCAAAGCACGAATCTAAGACGGCTTTCAGTGAATTATCATTTTCCAGTTGTGCAGAGCATCTGAAGGCATTGACTGATAACATCACCTCAGGAAAAATATTCGCACGTGGTGGTCCGATTGACTCAGTGGAAACTGAAGCGAATGTTTTCCATCTTCTGAGTAAAGTCTTATCTATGTTAAACAGCCTGCTGAAAATGATCTCAGTAGTGCGAGCTTTCTTATCTACACTTCAGAGGGTGAAAGGACTGCTGTCTGTACATTATTGTCCCATTCAGCAAAAAGATATTAAGGGGATTTAAGGGCTTGACCAGATTTCTTGCGTTTTCAAGGTTTCTACTGAGTCCAATTTGATGTTATTTTAAGTAGAGAATAGGTGATGAGAACAAAAAGAAATGTATGCATGAAGCAAAACATTGCTGTAAAGTAAACATTTGCGCACACATTAGACACACTGATCCACATTACAGGGGTGTTTTAGGGAAGGGGATGGAGGCTGGGTGCTTTGTAGGGTGCCTTCCACTGAAAGGCAAGGAAACCCTGGTCCTACAGCTCCCAAATAATATGAGCCATCTGGTTTTACTTTAGTGACTGATTCGTGAAAGTGCAACGGTTTTCGGCGCTTTTCTCTAGTTGTTGCACTGGTCTTATAGCTGGTATTTTTGGACTGTGTTTGTGAGGTCAATGGCCTCTCTGTAGGACTCAGTGAACTCTACCTTTTTACCTACAAACATTACAGTTGTCACATATACTACTATTCTTAAGCTACTGCGATGATCTTATTTACGAGCTTCTCTCTTAAAAAACAGCAAAAACGATCAGGTTATTTCATGACATACATTTGGAAATGTATTCAACACACAAGTGCTATGTTTGGAATGGATTTGAATTGTCATACTTGAAGAATTTTGGTCCTGGTGCTCACTATCCACACCGTTATCAGCTTTAGTGCTCCTACTGATAATGAGGATTAGCAAGGTGATAAAACAAAGAACTGAACTGAAGCCAGATTCTTTTCAAGCCACATCGTGGAGGTGGTGTCTGGCTTATCGCTCTGACCTTGAATTACATCAACAGCAGCTGACACAAGAATATTTTCAAATGCATCTCTCAGTGAAATGGGTCTGCTGAATGAAATGGCTTCTTGCAGCCTTTTATCGTTCATTTGGAACCATTGGATTTTTTGATGTTCATTTCAACGGTGCGGGTAGACAATGAAATAATCCTAAATCGTACTTTAATTCAACAGTCCCGGCTTTACGAGCCATCGGGGATCAGGAGAGTCAGGACGGCCTCTACAGCAAATGGCAGATGTTCTTGGCCTACATCTTCCACATCATCCCCTTTAGCATCCTGAGTGTCATCATCTTCACCTCCTTCCTTTACTGGTGGGTAAAAGTTGAAAACCATTTCAAGACTTTGATGTCCTCTCGTGCTTTTTTTTCACTGTGCGTGTGGCCGCTCGCCCCGCAGGACGGTGGGGATGCACCCGGAGACGCTGCGCTTCTTGTGTTTCACCGCTGTCGTTCTTGTCCCGCATATTATAGGTGAGCTGATAAAATGAAGGGTCAGCAACAGTCTGTAAGCGTTTAATCTGCATTGTTGCCAGATGTGTGGCAGAGGGGGCCCCCACAGACTCCTTTGATATTCCCTGTCTGTTCCCAGCTATTAGTTGTGGGTATTAAAGACTTTTGTTTCTCTTCCTTAGGTGAGTTGCTGACTGTGGTGCTACTAGGAGTGGTCCAGGACCCCAACATGGTCAACACAGGAGTGGCTTTACTCAACATTGCAGGGGTCTTGGTGGGATCTGGATTCCTTAGGTTAGACTCTCAAGTTCCTATTCCAGTATAGCCGACTTGATCCAAGGCTTCGTGTAACGTGGGCATTTAAGACGTAGCAGTGATGACAATGTGGCAGTCAAATCTACGCTTCCTCCTCTTCCTCTCAACAGAAGCACCCAGCAGATGCCCGTAGTCTTCCAGTGGCTCAGTTACCTGACCTTCCAGAAATACAGCTGTGAGCTGCTCATAGTCACCGAGTTCCACGAGCTGGAGTTCACCTGCAGTAAGTTACTGTGCCACCGCTCTGTGCCCGTCTACAAATTCCATCTGAATATTGCCGTAAATTGTCTAATCCCATGAAAATAAATTTGGTTGATGACTACTCATACGAGGATAAGTAGTGAGTTTATGCCAGGGGGACGTTCGGGTCTCGGATCTCAGCTAGAATAAAGAAAATCCAACATATACAACGCTATGTAAGACTGAAGAATACAAACAGGAGCATATGTGCAGTACCTCTTTATGCCGATGGTGTCAAAAACAGTGACATAGAATGAGTAGGAGTTCAATGTTCAAGGACACCTGGCAGGTCAGACTACAGGATTCACAGTGACGGGTGTTAATAACTGAGCCTGCATTTTTAAAATGGGCATCTCCTAACTTTTGCCTGTATTTTTTCTCTTTGTTGCAGATGCCTCTAAACCCTTGCCAGGAGCGTGTTTGATCACTAAAGGCAGTCAGATCATTGACCAGGGATACCCCGGGGCTCTATCCAGATACACACTTGACTTTTTACTCCTCTACTCCTTCCTGCCCGCTTTGGTCCTATTGGGCGTAATCGGCTTCAAGATCAGGGACAAGCTTGTGCGTCACTAAAGCCAGAGAAGTATTTGTCAAACCTGGTCTACAAAAGCAGAAAGCTCAAATTTTTGTGAAATAATATTCAAATTTCATGCTCTGGTTCCTGGTGACACGTAACCCTGTTCTCTTCCATTCAAAACCATGTTATTTTCTCTTTTTAAAGCACTTTATGTTTTAGAGTATGAAGGCAGTTAATTAAATTGTTTTGCTTCTGGATTCAGTCGGAGTTTGTTCAAACTTTACTGTTAAAAAATAGCTGAATTTACTAAGAAATACACTTTCAAATAGACACAGAATATGGTTATTAAGCATCTAAATGATTTGGAATGTATAAACTTACTTTCTTGATTATAAGCTGTGTTCATTGCAAGTGGGAGAGCAATGCAGAAATAGAACAAAAATCTTTATTCATCCCCTGTAAGGGAAGTGAGTATATAGTCAAAACAAAATTACAGCCTTTGGATAATCAAAGATGGCACTCTTCTTTAGCTTTTGTCCTTAAAGCTTAAACTAAATATCAAAATGTCTGACTTGTTTAAAACACTTGCTTTTATTTTCACCATCATTCAACATTCCAGCTGGCAGCAGCTAATTCCCAAATCGTTTAAACAGATTCTGTACATCCACATAACTGCTGCTGTTATTTTTTTTGTGATTTTTTTTGTGTGTGTGGATGTTATGGTGGTAAAATGTGGTAATGGATTTACATACTGGAGCAGGAACTCCCCAAAAAAAGGTTTGAGTGCTAAAAGAAAATCATAAAAGTGAATGCATGCTGAGGGATAAAGGTGGGAGTCGTCCACCCTTTGAGCGCCTCATAATGCAGTAAAAACCGAGTACTTATGGGTCAAACATTGACATGTTGACCCGTGTCATGATCAGCATGAGGATGGTCCCATTTTAAAACATCTACTGATACTCGGTAAACTTTAAGTAACATGAAGCTTGTTAGTTTAATCAATTAAAAGAAATCTCAGTACTTGTTTTCAGTATTATAAATATACGTTTCAACAAATAGAAAGCATGGCTTGTTGTAATAAAATATGTTTGTTTATTTTTCTATTATAGGATTTAATGTTTGTTAAGCAAAAATATAGCAGCTGTTGAACTGATTGTATGGTATTATTATAAACACAGCATTAAATAAGTGATAAAAAAAACATAAGCTGTCTGTACATTGTTATCTGTTGAGTATATGCATTAAATTGTACTCTCATGTCTCCAGCTCCAGTCCTTTCCATGATTTGGCTGCATTCCTCTTGTACTGCTCCAACTCCTGAAAAGAGATGCAAAAAAAGACAAAAAAATGGGGAAAGAAAACCCTTTTTTTTCTAGGATATACTAAGTACTAAGTAGTACTAAGTACTAAGAAGGATGAAGATCACAAGCACATAGGCAAGGCTTTGTTCTCCTTTACAGGTGAATTGTGCAGAATACCAGCAACACTGATACAATTAGGTGAACTCACAATGACAAATTGTACCATACATCCACATATATGTACGACTACATCTGATAGGTTAATTTGTGTTTTTCCATCTTCCCCAAATCAAATTCTGGTTTTTGGATTTTTTAACATGAGTTCAATGGAAGCCATGAGCATGGAGTGTTAAATGACATGTTTTTCTCATAAGATTTATAAAGAAAATATTTTGAAACATCAGTTTTTCCTGAATTATCCCTTTAACTGTTCCAAAAGCCCTTTTTTTCCTTTCACATCGTGATGCATTGGGAGAGAAAAATGGCCATGATCAGCTGAGACACAGCCAAATATAAGCCTGTCTGGTTTGTGCTGATGATTCCTAAAGGTTACTGCAGTTTGAGTGCCAGAGTGACACAAGGGCAAGTAGACAAGAAGATAACTAATCTCTTTATAAGTTTATGGCTACGGGGTATATTACAGTCTGTTAATAAGACCATCAAAGAAACATGACTGCCTAAAGGCTACTGCAGGTCAACGGAGACTCAAGAACATTGCTCTTCAGAATAATGGCGTACAGGGAAGAACCTCCCACCCCCACCCCTCGGCACCTATACATAATGGAGATGAGTATTATTAGAGATTTTTTGACCAGGAACCAAATACAACTTTCTTTAATGTTCATCTTATGTGGTCATTACAGTTTAGTTTTTTTAGGCTCTCTTCCTACTTTGTATGTTGATCATTTTTCTTAATCATGTTCATTCTCTGTCTGGTTTCAGTTTACAATTTTCACAAAGATAACTGAAATGTTTATTTGTGCAAATGATTATTTACAACTGGTAAAACTAGCCTCATTTTAAAGGGTCCCCCTCCATTTCCAAATAATTATTCTCTCGGGTATGTGTAAACCTTCCCTCACGTGCTGGACAAGGTTCAGGGACACAAAGGAGAGATAACTGCACAGGAATTTCTGATTGATACAATTAGTTATCATGCTGCCAGCACACTTGTGTTAACGCTAACTGTATTGAGTATAAGTGTGAGAATGATCTAACGTGTCTGTATTGCCAGAAATGTGATATGTTGATGACATGATATGTTGTGACACTGTTGATGTATTCACAAGAAACTGTACAGAGATCAAACACCAGCATATACTGTAACTGTTGAAGGCATGTTACCTGATCTTTCTGGGCTCTCATTGCATCTATCTGAGGCTCGCTGTACTGTGGATCCTTGGCTGGATCTTTTAGTTCGCTCTCTTTACTGGTACTTTGCAAAGATGAAATCCCCTTAACAAAGAAAAACGTTGGGACATTCATCAGATCAGACAGAGAGTACAGGAATGGAGAATGACACAAACTCCAGAAAACAAAGCAGCTGTTCCTAATGGGGATGAAAGCAAGGGTGATCCCAGAGAAAGAATTACCTCTGTGGGAAACACACGCTCGTACACCTTCTTCCAGAGGTCCATTGGATTTTTAGCATGCAGAGAAGTTATGTCCACATCAACAGTAGGAGGGGAGCCTGAATCAAGAAAAATGTTATTTGAAACACAACGGTTAACAAACAAAGGTCAGAACACAAAGTGACTCAGAATCTTGTGGGATTTGTTATTTAATTGATTTGAATACATTACTGCTTTTGACCACTAGGTGATGCTGTGCTCACCTATTTGGCTGAAAGAGTCAGAGCCTGCAGGAATGATGAGAGGCTTGTTGGGATCACAGGACACAGCTTTCCTGATTACAAAATAAAATAACTAAGCTGAAATGAAAGTGTTAAGCACCCCATTGTGTCCATCATGTGGAAAAGACTAATAAATCTCAGCAAAAGGCAGCCTCTTAAATACTAACATAAACGATCATGCAGTTTATAAAAGGGTTCAAACAAAAAACAAAACAGCGACATGATTATAAAGACTGGAAATAATGAGGGTCTGCTGCATTAGACCACAATGCTGGCATCTTTGTACAGTTTAACTCTACTGATTGTGTTACTGTTCTCACCCTCTGTCCAACCCGAACGCCAGATGAGAAAAGAGGTTCTTGGTTTTTGACATAAGGCTCTCTGATTTGATACTGGTGAACTGATAAAAAAAACAAAAACATAAGACAGAAATGGAGGGACAAACTAGATATCCAGTGGTAAGCAAAAGCAGATTTATTATTGAATGTAAACATACTGCATTATGTAAAGTGACACTTACAATAAGTGAGGCTGCGTAGTAGTGGGCAATGAAACGCAATGTTTTATTGACCATTTTCTTCTTGTCTGAGTCCAATTCCTGAAACACAATTAGATTAAAATCTGACAATCAGTGACTTCACTATGAGATGAGTGGCTCAGATTACCCTGAAGCATGTGTGTTACCTGAAAGAGGTCATACTTGCTGCCAATAATGAGCAAGGGGACAGGGAAAGGACTGATCAGCTCTCTGTCCTGTTGACAGTTACAGGGAAAATTATCTTCAGAAAAAAACCCAGATTTAATCTACAAGGAAAGTTCTTACACAAATCATTACCACGAGGTGGCTTTTGTTTTTTGTTTTTTCATATAAATGGCTCTTGTTGGACCTTTTATAGCTCACTTTACAATGCAATAATGTCTAACAACCTGAGAAAAGAGCTGTTGATGCTCTTTAAAGCAGTAAATAAACAATGTAAAATGTGTTTTTTAACCATTATTATCCAAACAAAAAGCTTAACATGAGTGGCGGTACCGGGTAGTCTTTTGGTAAGTCCCGAGCTGCAGAGTGGACTGATGTTTGCTGTTTGCTTCTGTGCCTGGATTTCTCTGCTTGCTGGGTCTGGGAAGAGACTTTTTCCAGCTGAGCATGTGCTGACTGGAGCAGCTTTTCGGTGGTTCCCCACAGGGTATTGGGTTTAGACAAGTCCAGAATGAGAATGACAGAAAGAGACCTGAAAAAGACAGGGGGGGACACCCAAAAGGTCGCTGGAATGAAAACGCTGTTCAAAATAATATTCCAAAGTCTGAGGGGATTAGATGACATCTGCTGACTGGACATGTAGAGTAATGCCCCTTAGTCTCAAACACAACTGTGAAAGACACCGGTGGGTTAAAGTAGCCTACTTGATGCTGACGGGCGTGATGGGTATTTGTATGAGGTCTGACAGAGAAGTCCCTCCTCCAAGCTCCCACAGGTGGGCTATGTCTTTGGGCTGAAAAGAGATCTCACTAAACCACGAGTCACATAATTCAAGACCACATGCAACGTTTCATGTACTAAGAATAATACATACGCCAAACTAAACGACAGAGGGAAACTCATGTCAAAATGACAATAATTAGGCTGGTAAAATGTTTCCAAAAGGAACAAACACACGGTTTGGGTGTCTTACAGTGTTGTGTCCCCGGGCCCGTCTTCCAAACGTGTATTCCAGAGCCAGAGTTGGCTTTGGTGGTTCATCTCTAATAGATGAAAACAAATCAATGTTATAGCAGCAAATCAGAGTTAAAGCTTTGGGTTGAGAACCAAGACGTTGCACAGTCCTACCTGTCGAGACATCTGAGGAGAATCGACGTTTTGCCCTGGAAAAGAAGAAGCTTACTTGCTGTAACTCGTCAATTGATCAATTGTTCCCCATTTAAAACAAATATAAAAGAAGATGTTGTACCCCAGCCTTGCTCCCCATCAGGACCACGGTCCTCTCGCTCAGCGTCTCTCCGCCGTCCTCCCCACCTCCGCCCTCCCGGCTCTGGACCTCGGCGGCGGCCAGCTCCCACAGGGTGTCTGAGCTGCCGAGCGGGACGAGGAGCGGTCAGATAACGTCACACAGCCGCCAACACTGCACACATGGACGCCCCTTACCTTATTTTTGGCATTGAAATTGGTGGTGGAAGCTGGTGAGCAAAATAAATGACGTTTGTGAGCGTTGCCAGAGTAACGGCGCTTCTTGATGATGTCAACACGTCGCGTCTTCGTGCGCTTGTGGGGACTGGACTTGGTGTGCTTTGCCAGAATATAAGTTTACTCTCCCGATGCTTGTTTTTAAAAATGTGACTCAAATTGCTCATCTGTTCATGCGTGCAATACAGTATACAAATATTTCAGCGTTGTCAGTTGTATGCACTTGACAGCACTTATTCGACAGGGTAAAAAAATAGTTTATTGCCCACCTTTTGCTCTAACAATTTATTGTGCAAGTTGTAAAACACACAACTTCAATTGTTAACAAACAGCAGTAACGTTCCTGCAACTATGATAATGTGATCAGTGCTTCATTCAAATAGAAGATGGAGTCATCCATTACACCTTTAAAGAGGATTCATTGTTTAACTTTAACTATCACTTTCAAGTAACAAGCAAATAACACATTATCTAACTTTATTTAAATTGAAAGAACACATTTAAATAACATTTGATATAATACTGTACAAAGAAATTATGGCATCATGTTTAAAATGCAGGCATCCACAGATCACAGAACCAAAAGCTGGCATTTCATCATGTTGAGATGATCTTTAAACGCTGCTTGCTCATGAATCTTGAACAACTTGACTTGATTTTAAGCTTGAATCCATTAGACAAGTGAAAGTTAATGGGTCAAAGTGTCTTTGCGGATGAACCAAAAGCAGCTGCAGTCTGTCATGACTTTTTCCTGGGTTCGTCACAATAGGGCACATTTTCCAGCATGAGGCTCTCTCTGGGTCGAAGCACTGCCAGACAAAAAAACGGATGAAAGACAAGCATGTACAATTCCATTAGGGAAGGTTTCTACAAAGCTTAGACATGATTTAAAAAAAAACATGCACACCGAAAGAAAAAATCATATCATACAGAGTTTCTCCTCTCCAACATGCTCCACTTGCAGTACAGCTTGCCGAAGAACAGCTTCCACATCGGTGCCCATTTTAATCATCTGCAAAAAAACAAACAAAAAACAACAACAACAAAAGAAAACATGAAGATTATAAACCTTTCAGGATGCACTGGCTCACAAATTGATCATGAAATAGTAAGGTTACAGACATAAACATATATAACAACTGCCATTCCTCAAATGCAGCCAATCCAATCAGTGTCTTTTTTTCTTTAATGCATTAGCATAGTTTCATCACTGAGAAGATATCAGAGGATGGAAGACACTGATTGTTAAAAACTATGAATAAAAAGCCCTAAAGAAGCTTTCACAGCATGTCAGAACTTTCTCCAAACACTCCTGTCAACAGATTTCACATAATATATTCAGGATTTACTGTATATTCCTGATATAGTTACAAATGATAAACAATTCTTAAGATAAAGTAAAACTTCCATTTTTTCATTTTTCATGTTTTTGTCTGGTAATTACTGGCTAAGATCACTGTACAAAAGGAAAAGCTGCTGTGTTGTGCAAAGCTATTCCTCTTCTTCCTCAGAGGTCTGATTGTTTATTTTATTCTATCTATGCAAGGACACTTAGTAAGAAAAATGTTTTTTACATAGATTAAACATTTAATCAGTAATGCTGACAGAACGAGGTCACTATACCTTTTGGATGTTTTCTTCCGACGTTTCATTTTTATTTTTTCTGAACTCCTCGTTGATCTTAAACCTTGCAGCTTTGAGGAAAACATTTGTGTTAGATGATGTCTGTTTGTATTGAAGCATATTCTGGTGCATTTAAACAGTCGAATTAATTACCAAGTTTGCTAAACAATGAGTAAAAGCAATCCTTGACATTCATAAAATGTCATTTGCATTGAATCAAAGCAGCCTGCTGTACAGCTTACCTGTCAGGGCCCTGTCATCATCCCTGAACACAGCCATCCTTGTCCTGTGCAGGGACTTGAACACGCTTAAAGCCTGCATAGAAACACACAGTCAAGTTCCAGTAACTTCACAGCAGCTGTTACATGAGCCGAAGCAGCTGGTTTAGATACGTTACTAAATCCAAGCAACGTCATGTCACATCAGAACAGTTAATCGGGAAAAATGGTCCAAAACGTGTTCAAGCTAAAGCTTATCTTAAATATTATTATTAGCGAAATAAGTCTCACAGTCTCATTCTCACCTTGAAACGAGTCCCCATCTTGAGCTCCTGTGCTCATGTCCGGAGTTGGCAAACGTACATAAGGAAGCGCCTGTTCCGACCAATCACCGAAGAGTTCAGAATGACGCGTTTTAGTAGCCAATGAGCGTTCAGCGTGGGTTCATCGGCCAAAAGCGGAGCCCACTGTCCGTCAGGCGGCGACAGTGCTGGTTTTATCTACGTCAACATGGCGGATGAAACGGCGAAAGCGCAGGTTGCCAAACCTGGCGGAGACACGATTTTTGGGAAAATCATACGCAAAGAGATTCCTGCCACCTTAATCTACGAGGACGACCGGGTATGCAGTTAAAGAGTTTATTGGCTGGCTGGCACGAGCCTGGTGCTGCTCAACTGCTGCAAGCTAGCTATTAGCTAACGCCAGCTCTGCAGAAAGTGTGTGAACATGCCTTTGAAAAACCGTGCGAAGTAGTCCGTAACGAGATGAAGCAGCCTGGTAAAAAGTCAGTTTACTATCCAGCGTAGGCATAACACCACAAGTAGCAAAGAAAACGGGCTCCTGTGCTTGGTTTCGTTTTTGTTCTGCAGCTTTGGCTGCTTCCACTACGCTGCTAGTAGACGTCTGAGGTAGCAAACAGATCTATAAAGTTACTGCACAAGAGTATTCATTTTCACACCCTACGAGGCAGCATACTTCAGACGTATTGGAGTTGTGCTTTTTGTTTTTGTGCTGTCATTGTGGGCTAATATAATCTGAAAAAACGGGCCATGCAAAACTGAGACTCATCATGTGGAAGAATACAGATGGAAAGGATTTGAATGATTTTTTAAAATTTATGTTATTCTCTTTGTTTTTCAGTGTATTGCCTTCCCAGATATTTCACCTCAAGCTCCCACTCATATCCTCGTTGTCCCAAAAAAGCCAATTGTCCAGCTGTCACAAGCTGAGGAGGAAGATGCTGCAGTAAGTAGGACCGCCTGGACTTTCGCTTTCGGCCACGAGAGGGAGCCATTTCCAACAACTTTGTCTCAATGCTTGAGTTTAAAAAAGCTGCTGTCCTCTGTTGCTCCAGTTTCGTTGATAAATTCTCTCTTTCCGCTGCCTAGTTGTTGGGCCACTTGATGATGGTCGCCAAGAAGTGTGCTCAGGATGCGGGTTTGTCTAAAGGCTACAGGATCGTCATCAACGACGGGCCTGATGGCGGTCAGTCGGTCTACCACATTCACATCCACGTCCTAGGTGGACGCACTATGGGGTGGCCTCCCGGTTAACCTCCACCCCCCTGCCTTGACATGTTCACGTCTCCTGTCTGACGTCCAGTTCTGTGAAATTCAGCCGAAGCCAGTCCATCCAGTGAGACAGTGAAAATCCATCGGTGTTAATAAAATGTAAAATAAAAGAGAATGTCTGTTTTTGTTTTTGCACCACAAAGTGTTTTGAAATGTATGATGTAATTTAACTGTGTTTTGCCGTTTGGATATCAGGTCGTGCCTTTTGCAAGCTCTTAACAGAAGGAAGAAGCTGTTTGGAGCTTCGGTTTTGAGGAGAATTCACTGCTGCTGACAATCTTGAGATGAAGGTCTGTTAGCAGCACGTATTCTGAGCTCGGTCCCGATGCTGACCGCTGTAGTTTCTGCTGGGGGTCCATTGCTGGCAGGCATCCTCGTGAGACACAACACAGTTCAGAATGCAAATGTGCGAAAGAGTGCAGGCAGCACAAAGGTTGTCGAGTGCTTTGCATTTGTGTTGGATCATGATTAATTGCCTCCAGTGTAGAAGGTTATTCCCCTATTCAGCAAGAATATGAGACACTTACACACAAAACTCTGAGCGTAAAATGAACCCTTTCGAGATGGTTCAATAAATTGACTCAGTAACCTTATAAAATGACTGCAGGCTCTTTGGTTTGCAGAAAGGAAATAATCTGAAATTGTGTTTTATCTTAAATAGTAACACGAGTTTCCAATCCTGTGGAAGTCTGAGCCAGGGTCAGTTTTCCTGCCGACAACAAAACCACGCAGATGCTTGTCCGCTCATGTTTGAACACAGATGACAACGGAGAGACAAATGAATGGCTCTGTTTTATTAACAGTAAGAACCAATGCAGATAGTTGAACAAATATAAAATGCTTGAAACATCCACATAATATTAAAACAAAATAAAATAAATAAAACAGTGGCTTTCTTTACAAAAATAAGGGAAAAAAGTACAAAGAACACTGATCTGATGTCACATTGAATTTAAAAAATAAACATGTACCTAACATTCACAATACCCTAATCTTTTTTACTGATAAAATGGGGCAGAGGAGAAAATAGGTAAAAGAATTCAAGGCATCCCTAAAACTGTTTCAGAGGCAAGGCAGTCATTTCTGATATCAGGCCGAGTGATATCACTCATTTCATGCAGCCTGTCACTGCGTCTTCACTTTGCATGGAAAAACAATGATGTGCAAAATACGTTTTTAGACAGTTACTTTCTTCTTTTAATCAATGCCCTTCTTTTGTCAAAATGGGCACTTTGAGGCATTAAAAAAAGGTGTACAGTACAGTATAGAGAAAAGGAAATGAGCATGTATTCTGGTACCTAACTCACTATTGTCAAGAGTATCTAAGTACTTATTACACTGTCTTTAAGTTATTTTATTCTAGACACAGACTATAAGCTGAAGAGATTCAGAAAATGGTTAGTCTCCATAAAGTGACTACAAAAGCAGCAAAGTCAAAGAGAAAAAGGATTAATTATACAAACTGCAACTCTACAGTTTAATATACAGGAGCTTCCCCTTGTAAAAACAAAACAAAAATCCTTCAGAATTTACATTGGTGTGACGCTACTTACAAGCAAAAGTCGTTTAAAAAAGTTATCGGGTTAATCCAAAATAACTGAGTGACTGGTTTTGCACCACTGAAAAAGTTTTCATGTAAGCGTTTCCCATTTTGATGGCACGTTTCTCTAAACTCACTTCAGCAGCTTTTTTCGTATCTGTATTTGAGTGACAACAAAAAGATGAGATACAAATCACTGAAATGAACAGCAGCATAAACCCTCTAAAAACACTTGGCTCGAATATTTTGACTCGAAAAAAAAAAGAAAAAAAAGCCGATTAGAAAAGAAATTCAGCTAAAGACAAGAAAAAAAAGCTGAGGGACGAGGTCCCAGCATGCTCCCCCCCGTCCTTGATGATTGAAAAAGCATTTAATAATAATAAACAGTTTGAATCAAAGGTTTTTTGACTGAAAAAAGGAGGAATAGGATGAGTTACAATAGATGTTTACGTTACAGGATTCATTTTAAAATCGCTCTGCTATTGCATTGAGACACTTGTAAACTTTGGTTGTTGTTTTGAATAATTTGTTTCCAAAAGGCTGCTTCTGCTGAGTAAAACTATAATTTCATATAAATAAGCTGCACAGGGACCAGGGAGGACATGTTTCCAGTAAATGCTACTATAGCGACGGTCTTTCCAGTTCCAGGTGAAGCTGGAAACAGGTGGGCTCAACGGTTGAGAGGCATTAAAACCAGTTTGGCTCAGTGGACGGTTACCATTCTAAACTATAGACGTAGATTTAATGCTGACGCTTTAAAACTCGTGTACTTGCGCGTGGGGTTTGCCTGGGATGTTATCTGAGGCTGCTGAACTGGAGCCTTTAAATAATTGGTCTGTTGTATTCCATTTCTGTGTAAATAAAGCATGTGGAGAAAATCTTATTTTACAATGCATTCAGTTTGTCTGAAAAAGCTGCGTTAAAGTCTTTCAAAATGTTTTTCAATATCATTTGAGGGACAGGGGGGTCGTGATGCTACAACTGTGGATGTGTTTTAAGGCAGGTCCTTAGTGGAGGAAGGGTCCAAACACACGTAGAAGGCAAGGGGAGCAGGGGAGAGTGGACAGCTAAACAGAGGCGTGTCGGGCTGGTCAGTTGGAGGATGAGATGCTGTTGTCAGTCGGTTCAGATCCTTCATGGGTCGTTTTCTGCTCGAGTGTCTGTCTGTGCTTCATTCGCTGATGATCAGAGAGTGCATCTAAATGGTCGATTTAAGCACCTTATTTCTGGCCGGGCTATGGATTTCCATATCGTGTTTTGACTGAAGTCCTACAATGAAATAACCAGCAGAACGGCCTGCTGTTTGACCAATGACAGTTTTTGTTTCAACGCTTGCGTTACTGAGCGGCCGGCTGCACTCCAAAGCACACTCCGTTTATTCCCACCGCTTTCATGTTTATTTCTGTGCAATGGCCTCCTCTCCGCTCGGCCTGATGCGGCTGAAGGGCAGCCCCCCCACCCCTGCTAGAGCCAGACCCACACTGGGGTCTGGTGTGCACTTCTCTGTGCCGGCAGACGAGGTCTGAATCCTGGAGGAGGCTGCCGGGCCGCCGGGCCCAGGCAGGATCTCCGGCAGGGACTCTTTGGCTGGGTGTGCCGACCCAGGGTTGTTGGCGGAGGGGGGGGACGTTTTGGCGTTTTGGGGCTTGGTTGGGGTCGTGGGGCTGGTCAGGCCGAGGCTGGCCAAGGCGTCCAGAGTCCCATCTGGGTCCACCATAACGTTGATCACTGAGACAGAGACAGCAATGCGGTCAGTTTGTGGAATCTGATTTCCTCTCCCTGCTGTAAACTTTATATTTAAACATACAACACTCAACTCAGCCCTGAGCTTTTGCCCCTTTTTATGGCTTTCATTCTTTCAAATACACAAAATCGTCAGCCATTATTTTTCGGCAAATCAGAGAGACCTGCATGTTTTCTGCTTTACCTTGGAGCTGTTTCTCCACTCGCTTCAGTTCAAGCAGGATCGAGGAAATTTCCTAAGAGGAGAACATAAAAACACAACTCTTAGATCGCTGTAATGCTGGAGTGTTCAGGTTATGAGGCAGATGGGCTCCTGTACCTTGTTAGATGTTTTGAGGAGTGGTATGTCACTTTCTGACCTCAGTTTACTCTCAATTTCCTCCCAGTTCCTCTCCTTATCCTTGAACAAAATCCTGGAGAGAAACAACACACAGAACAGCGATTTTCACCTGTGCACCAAACTCTAACAACTGAGCTGAAGATGGACTGTAGAAATTCTGATACTGAAGAATTACAATATCAGAGAGTAGAATTACCTGATCTTTCCTGCTGTTTTGTCTACAGAGTGTCTGATCTTGGATGACAGCTGGGAAACTGAGTGGAGCAGGAGGCTGTCCAACACCGCCTGAAGACGCAAACAGAGAGAAAGATTAAAAACGAATGGGAACCTGAAGTCCACTCCAGATGTGTCGTTTGGTTTGGCCCTCACATCCTCTCTGTTCCAGGTGCGTCTCCTCAAGGCTCTGGGCTCCAGACTGTCGGGAGCTCGGGGTCGGTGCTCCACCGGTTTACCATTAATCTCTGGCGCCTTATTGGTGGAGATGACTGGTGGTATTTTTCTAAAGTTGAGGCTCTCGTCGAACACTCGATCCACCAACTGGAATATGAGAGACACAAAGGGATGCAAAGAGGGGAATTAACGCATGACTTTTTCTCTAATGTTGTATCTTTGACAGTGTTATGTTAGGATGTAAAGATTTGTGAGAAATTAAGGAATGAGCCACTCTGTAAAGGAAAGCTAGATGTTAATCTAACAGTACTAAAATGAGTAAAGCCTCTAATGCCAAAAACAAAATGACAGTGGAGTCAAGGGAGTGTAACACATGACTACTTCTAAAAGCAGGTGAAATTTATGAAGCACCAGAGTGGCAGCCATTTTTATCCAAGCAGCAGAGCAGGAATGGTAAAGTTGCAATGATAGCGCAAGCGGTAGGGTAATAGTAGAAGAAGAAAATCGGGCACCTTTTTCATACTCTCCTGAATATCCGGCTGCGTGGGACGTGCAGGGCCTACCTCTTCCCGGGTGTCAATGGCCGATCCCGGGGTGGTGGCGGCTGTGCTGACGGTGGTGCTGGGCGCCGTGCCAGATGAGCTGACTGAGTCGATCTCACCGGCCACGTCGTGAATTTCGCGGGCTAGAATGGCCAGGTCCTTAGCCAGGTCCTGGCTGATCCTGCGCACACAGGGGAATAACCTGTTAACCATCAGACAGGGTCATTTAGGATGCAGGAATGGCATTCACATGACAACAGGCATAAAAGACTCATGATGGTAAGATGACATCTTCATAAAACACAATATGTATTTGGAATAATTCGTGGGTGGTTCAAGAGATGGGCGCAGATCAATACCTGGCTATTTCCTCGCTGTGCGCCGTCCAGTCCCTGATGTACTCCTCCTGCTCTTTCATGCGGTGCTTGATGGGTATTCCGCCTGGACCCGGCACCCCGCCGGAGCCGGAGCCTGTGGCGGCGCTGAGCCTTGAGCTGCGGTGTGGGACCAGGTGATGAGGCCGCACGTGAGAGCGAGCTCCATGTTTTGGAGAGTTCCTGCTGGAGCCGAACTCTTCCTCTGAGGTGGAGCCGTACTCCGGTGGCAGACGCCTCCATCTGCTGCTGCTGGACACTGTGACAGTAAAAAGAAGAACAGTGTCTTTACCAGCAGTTACTACAAACACTAGTAAAGGCGTTTGCCACACATGGATGAGCTTGTGACATGGCCAGCTTAGTTACACAAGCAGCCACCAGCCAATACTGTTTTTTTCCTGACAAAACAAAAGTGCAAACAGAGGAGAAGTAAAAGGATTCTTGTTATTTGTGGGCAAATCTAATGGAGATGAGCTCAGATGGGAATAGCATGTCACTAGCTGGTACGGGGGTCGAACTCCACTTGAGCAAAGATAAAATCAAATAAAAAAAACATCAGGATATTTCTGTTCAAGCAAAGCAGTGGATTTTTTAATGAGCTTGTTAAGCTGCTGTTTATGGATGGGTAGCATGTTTAGTCATGATGAAACCCGATTAAATATATAAACGGGAGCAAAAAGAAAGATCTTGAGTTTGTCAAAACCGCTCTCTGCATTAGAAGCCAACAAAAGCATCTAAAAAAAAAGTCAAGCCTGCACAGAACAAGGGCGCTGCGCGTTAAGCTGCTTCAGAATGGAAACACACCAGCTCCATTAGTGTGGCCACACCATGATGAGACAATACCTGGCTCTATGTGTCTTTTTTGGGTTAAATCTGGAAAAAGCTGCTAGAGAACAAGCAGCGGATTGGGGTCATCATCATAGTGTTACTTAATGGATTTAAGAGGAAACACAAAGTTAAAACACATGCTAGAGCTGGGTCATCATAGCTTAGTTTAGTCTCTGACTTTTCCTTATGTGATATGTAAATGCCAGAATTCTTTGAGAGTCTATACATATAAGCTTTGTTTTTCCTTTACTGTACAAAATTATGTGAAATAGAAAAAGAACCCATAGGTTCTAACTTGAAAGGACATTGATTAAAGTGAGTGACTGATACATACTGAGATCCTCTTCCTTAACACAACCTGTTTTCTGTTTGATGAGCTTGGTTTGATTACTGTGACCCAGGTCTGACACACACACACACTTCACACAAGCAGTCTGATCAGACTACTGTTGTGGTACAGTACCCATCAGCTCTTCCTCTGCATCACCACCTGCAGGTTCGGGCTGAGAGCTCTCTGGACGATGAAAACCAATTCACAAGTTGATCACAACACAGTGAGATGCTTTAACCAAATTGCCAAAGGCTTTTTCCAAAAATACTTTTGCCCTTCTAGTTTTTAATGATGGATTTTTTTAAAAGGCTTGTTTATCTTTTTCTGGACCGCAGCCGCTGATTTGCTCACCTGTAGGGGAGCAGTATCCAGACGTGCTCTTTGTCTTGCTCTCGTTCAGTTTCGACACGCTGCTGGCTCTCATCCGGGGGGTCAACCTGTTCTCCGTGGGTGTGGTTGAACGCAGGCCGAGGCGCAGAGCGGTCTCGGCCGACAGGCGGGTGGAAGAGGTGGAGCTCCGCGTCACCGTGCACTCGGAGTCGCTCCGGGCGGAGATGGAGCCCAGGCGGTTTCTCCGCGGCTGTGCCAGCAAGTCGAGCCGGGACATTCCTTTCCGGCCAGACGGTGGTTTAGAGGTGGAGCTGGTGGTGGACACTTCAGAGGCCACAGAAACCCTGTCTGCGTCGGCTAGGTCTGTATCCGAAGTGTCTCCCAGACGGGCGCGGCGGAGAAGGGAGGCTCTTGTGGGCCGCGGCTGGGGCAGCGAGGCCTGCTTGTTGAGGGAGGAGGCCGTGGCCGCCTGGAGAGTCCGGCTGCTTTTGGAGGAGCCGCTGACGGTGGATTTGGCCGACCTGCCATCCAGCTTGGAATGGAGGACGTCCTCCGAGCCACGTCTATGCGCCGAGTACCCCAAAGATCCAGAGTAGGTTTCCTGGTCTGAAGACAGGATGTCAGAGATGGGAAAGGAAGATGTCTGGTCGTCGTCAGTGAGATCCACAGAGGGCTGGCGTGCTCGGGAGGAGGAGGATGGCTGAGCGGAGCGCCGTGCGTCAGTTCGGGTCGCTGGCTCGACTGTTCTGCTCTTAGTCTTCCTCTCCAAGCGTTCGCGAGCGCTGGCGTTTGTGGTGCTGGTCTTGGAGGCTGTGCTCATGTTGCTCTTCTCCCGGTGCATGCTGCTGAGGGAGCGCCGCTTCTGAGCGCCTCCAGCTGCTGTCTTCCTCTCTGCTTCTCCTGCGACGTGACTGGCGGTGCTGGCTGTGTCCACGTCCGATTCAGGAGAGATGGAGTCGGTCCGATGGGGGAGGCCAGAACCCGAACCCTGAGTGCCGATGCCGCTTTTGCTGCCTTTCGGATCCAGTTTATTCTCATCTCGCAGTTTAGCCTCCAGGAACGCCATGACGGCTTCGGTGTCCTTCAGCAGGGTAGCGGTGTCCATGCTGCCCACAGAGTCGCTGCGTTCCAGTGCACTGCTGCCTCTGTTGATGCGGGGGATGAGCTCTGAAGGGACATTAGAGCTGGGCTTCTCAATGGTGAAGCTGCCCTGGCGGACTAGAGGTTTCCCAGACTTCTCTCCTCCTTCTTCCCCTCCTCCTTTCCTTTCCTCTGACCTCTTCCTCCGTTCACTGCTGCCAGAGGTCCGGACAGGAGCCTTGGATGGAGAGGAGGTGGAGCTTTGTTTCCTTTTACTGGTCATCTCACTGTCCTCCATAGGAGACGGGGACTCTCCGTCTGCCTTGTTCTCTTTTTCCTGGGGCTCAGTGTCCTGTTTCTCTCCGATCTCAGACCTCAGTGCTTTCTGACCTGATTTAGTCCGGGGGTCATCCACGGGGAGCTGGGGGAGGGTCCTGCGTTTGCGGTCTGTCAGACTGGAAGAGGATTCACCTTTGCAGAGTGGTGCACCAGACTCAAAGGCATCTGCTCCTAGGCATAAAGGACAAAGTCAGCAAACACAGGGTTCAACTGGAAGTTAAGAGGTTATCTGAAACTGTTCTAAGAGTTGCTATATACTGTCCGGTTGATGTTCAATCTATTCATCCATTCCATTCTAAACCTTAAAATCTGTTCTTCTCAGACATTTCATGAAATACCTCTCTCTTTGTGTTGGTAGGTGCCTGCCTCTGCCCCAGATCCCTCTGGGTCTGTCCTGGTGTGATTGGCAGCTAAACTGGCCCACTGAGAAACCCAGCTCGAGTCCCCGGGAAGAGCCTGGGAAACAAAAGAGAGAGAAACAGGGCTAAGAAAGTGGTAACAATAGGAGGATCATGAATTTTGCAGTTACAAAAAAATTATAGTAAAAAAAACAATACAAAAATTAAAACCACTTGAGTTCAACCAGTCTGGTGTCTTCATGTAACTGGTACAAAGGCTGCATGGTTCAAGATTTAGGTCGTGAATAATTCAAGTTTGGAGGGCCATAGCATTGTCTCTTAAGAGAACATCAGGAGATTATGATGCTTTTAAACAGTTACTCCTAATTTCACTGGATTAAGAAAAGTTGCAGTGAAATGCAGAAAAAGAAAAAACAGACAGGCTATCTGTGGAGATACGCCCTGTCCCTTCTCTCTTAGGAAATCGCCTGGAGGGCTGAACATGTCTTTCTCCATCTCAGTAGGATGTAGGTCACTCTCTGGGAGGACTGGCCTCTTCCTCACTTGAACAGTCCACTGAAGGAAAGTGGTGAAATCACAGGGGTGACTGTTGTTCACATTATGAAACTCAGCCATGGATATCCATCCACTTCTCTTTTACAACAATACTTGATGAAACGCAGGTGTTAAATTCTTGCAGGGACATTTTTCCTAACCAACTTGATTTTCTACCTCTTTCCCAATTTCTCCTGTCTCCTTTCCTTTCCCTCCTTCGTTCAGGTCTGACAGAATAGAGGCTTCTGTGTTCTCCTGCACACCAAACACCTACAAATGTATGAAAAAAAGCAAGAAAACCTGACAACAAGGCAGAGAGCTGGTATTGTGAAGATGCAATTTGTGCTGTTACGGCATTATTCTTTAAGTACATTCATATTCTGCGTAGTTAATATTCTGAATTCGACATGGAAGTGAACAGAAGTGAACTGAACAAATAGGACTTGAATTGCACAATATACAAAAGGAGGAGAGAGTGAGAGTGGACAGCTGTGAGCAGTATGCCAATTAGTGTGTCAGCTAATTACAGGAATTAGCATAACAACACTTCCAGTTCAGAGTGTAACACGCTCACACTAACAAGAAATACACTCCACTAATCATATCAGTGTTTTTCTAAAGAAAACACCTGCAAACAACTTCTGAAGGGGCATGTCTCACCATAGGGTGTTATTTACTAGATTCTATATTATGTTTAAAATGTAATAACCCCCTGGGAAAAACTTGTACTCCTAAAAATAAATTTATGAGCTGCCAGAGCCTTAACTTCTGAATGGGTGATAATTAAATGCCCAGTTAGCTTCCATCTAGTCTCAGAGTCAGTTCAAAAGGATTTCATTTACTCACTTTCCAGGAGATGGCGATTAAAATAAATACTAGCTTCTCTGTGATTTTCCTCTGCTTCGGCTAGTAAATACCACCCTGGCTCTGACGCAATGTTCCACTTTCTCTTATTTCAGAGTGCTGAACTACCAGACAGGGTCAGCAGTAGCAAACTAATGGTGGGTTTTCAGCCTCCCAGGGGCACTGTTTAATAAAAAAGACAGCACTTGATGGAGAAGTCACTCCAGGCTATTACTGAAGCATTAGGGGCGGGGAGAATGAGTGCTAGTCAAAGCCGTCCACAATGAGATGATAGTGTTGTTTTAGTGGCAAGAGCACCAGGCAGTCTCACAGGACTCACTAACTGTGAAAGTGTCAACGAAGCAGGTAATAAAGAGACTATTAACCTTGTTGTGTGTCCTTTGTCAGATTTTACTCTTTAGAATTACAACATCCATCCATCCATTATCGTAACTGCTTATTCCCTAATGGGGTCGCGGGGGGAACTGGAGCCTATCCCAGTGGTCAATGGGCGAGAGGCGGGGTACACATTTACTTGGTTAAGAAGGCTCAGGCGGAACTTTCTTTGGTTAGATATCTTCAGGGGTAATTCAAGTGGCTCAGAAAAGAAAAAACAACGGAACAAATTTTTTTCAATGTTTAGGGGTGCCAGCGGCCTTTATTTTATAGTACGCAAACTATGAAATTGAGCAGCAAAGGGCCTCAAACTTCTGTACATCCCACAACACAATGTTAAATAAACTGAATTTAAAAGGACTGTAGGGGTGTAGGGCCCCACAACTCACGATAACTAATCTTAATAATAAAGATGATGAAAATGGTCAGATTTCTGTTGTGACTTTTACTTTTAAAAAAAATAGTACAATGAGAGTTCAAAAAGAGAAATTCAAAGTTAAATTGAAGAACAATCAGTGTAAGAGACTATTCCTGATGATTCTCACTGTGCAGTTAAGAAAACTGCTCCTGCTCAAAGCTGCATCCCCAAACAATCCTACCTTGTCTATCATGCGCCTGGCCTCCTCTTCCTCTGGGTTTTTGTTCTCCAGTTCGATAGTGTAAGTCCCCTTATCGCTATGGTCGTCCTCTGCCTCGCCCTCAGCAGTCCCTGCTCCTCTGCCCACCACTGAGGTGTCCTCACTGGGGCTGGTGGGGCTGCCTGTCGCCAGCCCCGTGCTGGCTGAGCTCCGACCTATACTGGGATCCTCCGACCTTTGCTTGAGCAGCACACGTGCAGCAGTCGGGGCACCAGCGGTCACTGTAGCTGGGATTGGAGCTGGGGCCTTACCTGGGAGGTGCACACAGGGGATTATTCACATACTTTAACTTCGAGTTGTCTTTTTATGTGCATTAAGTCTCACTATGACCAAAGGACAGAGCTTTTATCTTACAATCTGCTTCAAGAAAACACACAATTACCTGAGTCTGAGGCCGTCGTGGCAGAGGTGGAAATACTAAACACTTTGGGGTGTGATGGCGGCTGAGGACACAGTCCTTCTCCACCTGCTCCAGCTCCTAGGAGTGGAGCAGTCTGAGAAAACGAATAAGACCGACGCTTGCGAGGATTTTCTTCATCATAGAACTCTATCATGAAGGCCGTGCGGGTTCCAGTTGCTTTGGTCCCACCAACATTAGTGTTTCCTCCCGCTTGGGCGTGTGTTTTCAGGCGCTCTTCGAGGGCATGGCGGCGGTTTGCAAAACGGAGGCCCAGTCCGTTCTCTGAGTCACTCTGGGTGCCATCCTCATGTTTGCTGCCTACTGGGACACAAAGAAGGATTAGAGCGGGTTAGGGTTAGAGATAGAATTCCACAAATGACTTAGTTTTACTTTAAACCTGTTTACTTACCTGGTATTTGTATGAGATCCAACACAGATCACATGTAAGATTCTAGTTGGCTAACATTCCTAAATCTGCATCATACGTACACAACGTTTCCACAACAACATAACAGCTTCTGTAGACTGCAAGATATTCAAACTATAACAACACCAAAAAGGACAGCATAAACCACAACACAGCACCACATCCTCCTCAGTCCACATCCTTTGTGGAAACCACAACAAGAATCACATGCGATTTGCAAACCATTTCAGTAACCGACGATGAGCTGTCAGCTTCAGAATGATTCCAATCGTTCAGCCATGAAAGGACAGCATCGCTGCACAACCTGTTATATACCTACCACATTTTTCTGCAGCCTCACTTTTTAATCTGTCTGGGTTGGATCAGCAAGTCCTATTAGTATCATGCAATTGTAGACAGTGTGCCACACTAATCCAGACATGCCACCCACACGACTACTGGCCCTGCCTACTTCAGTGGCAACGAGTAGGGAGAGGGGGAGGGGAGGAGGGGGAAACAGACGAGGGCTGGATGTGTAAGGGTGAGGGTGGGGGTTAGGGAACAGAGGAGGAGGGAGGTGAAAGGGGAAAAGGGAAAGAAAAGGGGGAGGCTGAACAGGGAAGGTGGTGGGGGGATGTGGAAAAGGATGAGGGTGGATGGAAAGGGAGAAAGGATTAGGTGGGGGAAGAAAAAAAATCAGAAACTGAAGAGGGCTCAGGATTTTAAATGTATTGCCATTTGAGATGACAGCCACTCACATCACCAGTCAGGCCCAACTAAGCAGTCCACTATCCAACAGTCAGTTGGTGAAGAAGTAAAGGCGGATAAGCAGCTTCTACTTCACACATAACTTGCATGAATCGATGCAATGTCCCTGATTCTTCACTATTCTTCCTACAAGATAACTAATTCTAAAGAAGCACTGCATGAGCATGGATCCATAGTACAGAAACACTCTCATCTACAATACATTCCAAAGCATGCTGCCCATAGCCTGGTTTTTCTGCTGTGTGGTGACGCAGTTACAGAACTCAGGCCACAGCTTGACTCTGCCTGTAACTCTCCTGACTAATCAACGTTTACCACAATCAAACCAGCGTTGAATATTTTCAGTTTTTTTTACTTTCACGGTGAATACTGTTTTTACATTATTGGACTTTTTGTAGCTGTAATTTCCTTTGAAAGTCAAGTTATTTATCGTTTATCTTTTTTGAATACTTGAATGGCGATGCTAATCCAAGTGACTTGATGTGCCATGACTACCGATTGCTTTCATTCTGAGCTAAATTCCCACACCACAGGATTGTTCCATGTTGTGTTTAAATGAAACTCTGCAACATTACAGTCGCTCGCATGCATCAGCATGCTGACCGCATCAAAGTTCTTCTGTGAGTTTAAACAACACCAGTATGCACGTCAAGCACAAAGAGCGGCAGGTGGGTCAGTTTTTGCCACAGCACAAGCAACAATAAGCAGCCTCTTTCCCTCAAGCATCAAGTGTACCGAACCTACTCCACAGCACTCAAGAGAGGAGCACGCCAAAAATCTACAACCCAGAGGCTACAAGTTGTTACGCTAAAAAAACATCTGAAGCCTCTTTCTGACCGTAATAATGTGAACAATGTGTTTCAACCTTAATTTCATTTAAAAGGAAAACAAGCAGTGCTCCAAATAACAAGTGCGTAAGAAATTTCTACATACGGTACCCTCCTTTACTGCTGCTCATTTTAAACATCCAAAAGTTGCCTGTGTAAATGTAAGACACAATGTAAGACACAATAAAATTGAAGTCTGAATTTCAAGTTAAGCACAGAAATTGATGATATCTTCTTTAGACTGGTAAAATTATTACCAAGCTTCAGATATTAACTTGATTTTTCTTTAGTTTTAAATGATTTTTTCTATTAGCTTGAAACAATGGTGAGGTATCCATTTGAGTGTTGTTTCTAAACAGTTCCATAGCTTTGTGCGTCTTTCAGAATATGTAACTCTTTTGCCACACTCCTTTCTTCAAAATTTCCAAACCCTTAACTCAGTTAGTCATGTAATTAAACACACATTTCTACAAGAAGGAGACGAAGGAAAGTAGAAAGGGAGCGTTAGAGTAGGTTGAACAGATCAGCAGATAGGCAGACGGAGAGAGGCAGGTCTTTCATGCTGTGGTCCACAGACAAAGAAGCCCTTAGGAGGGCCAGGGAAGAACAGAGATGTCTGTCAGAGTCCAGTGCCCCGTCCCGCTTGCACCACCATGACTCACAGGGAAGCTTTCCTCCGCACACATCCACACAACTGGACACATGAAACAGGGATGCACTTGACATGCACCGACTCTAACGAAACACACAAACAAACATGCGACAGAATGGTGTATGCACACACACGGGTGAATAGCTTCCCCTAATACAGCAAATGCCTGAAATGTTTACCCGGGACCTTATTAACATTCCTGTTTTTAACTTCACACTAATAGGAATCGCATACTGCAAGGGACCACACAGCGGCTCATAATTAAAACAGACAAAAGAACAAAGATGTAACCTCCACGCGCCTTTTTGCAGCAAAAAGACAAATACTCACCTTGACGCTTGAAAATGAAAAGGCTTGGCTCAGCTGCCTCTGCTACATGTCCTCGCTACACCTCAATGACACACCCTCTGCACATCTCACATTCCTGCTCTCACACTGCTTGTCTGCAGGTCAGTGCTGAGCATGCTTGAAGCTGGCACATACAGCCGACGCAGAGACAAACCCACACATGAGTGGCACACACTTCACACACACCCTCAATCGGCGCTGAAAACACTTCACACACATGCTACTGCAGCCTCTACACGCACAGACACAAACAGATGTTCACAGCCTGGTTCTGCTCTGGGTTCTCTGCATCACTGTTACTATAACAACTATCAACCAAAGACTGCTCTCTCTTCCCTGCCTCCTCCCTTGCTGCCTTTACTGCAGTCCACATAACAAGCCTCACTTTCTCTCTCCTATTAGCTTTTCTTCAAACGCTCACCTTCACAGCTACTGCTGCAAACACTGCTCTGTGTGACTCTTTTCCAGCTCCTTCACTCTCTCTCCATGTCCACAGCGGACCTGTGTTTTCACTCCTAACTTGGCACTGTCAGCATCCACAGAGATCTTTCCATCCGGCTGTCCACCTACCTTCCATCAATCCCTATTTAGTCTCTCCCGTTGTCCTCCTTGCCTTACCCAACCTCTCAGCCCTCTTTCTTTTCCACACCAGGATTTTTTAGCTCACACAGCCCAGTGCACAGTGAATATGCATGAAAAACACTGATCACACCTAAAGTATCACTGGAATCAGGTATGGAATTTATAAATAGCAAAGATTCTGTAAATGGTCAACAATCTTATTCAAAAATTCAATTTAAGAATAGGAGCTAAGCCTACTCTGTTAAAGCAAAGTAAACCAGAGAATATATATTTTACGTTGCCTGCTGAAATTTACAGTAGCCAACCACTTCTGATCATCGTTTTTTTTTCATTTTCAGGTGCACCTGCAATGTATCTGCTTGAGACATTTTAGGGATCTACTGATAGATAGTTCTACAAGACAATTTAATGAATCCTAACCAAGAAAAAAGGAAGGTCTGCCATTCCCTAACTTCAATGGTCCCACTGGGGAAATGCTGCTCACTCAACTGGAATTTAAGTAAATCTGACGGGAAGGACTTAAAATGGGTGAAGGAAGTTGTCAGTGACAATCAGCCAGTTTATATCTCACATATTAAATGCATGAATCTTTTACATGCAAAAATAAAATCAACCCTCTCAAAGTCAGACTAATACACCCAGAAAATATAATTAGGGGTTGATTCACTGGTGCATGCACATGCTCGACAAGACACAAATGGGTCGAGGTGCTCCATTGTTTTCTTTTCTAACCTTTTTTCTTCTGGCTGGGATTTGTAAAATTAAATCTTAGAGCCATTGATTAATTTCCTTATTCTTCTCAAAGTTTTGCTTCACTCTGTGAGGTTCTTTACCGGTAAAAAGCTAAAGTTGAATATTTATTTTATATCTGTATTTTTATAATTGTGGCTTCTTTAGAAATACTGTTAATGTGGAAAGAATGTTAAACCACTGCGATGGGTTAGTGCCGTAAAGAACTGGGGTCTGGAATGGAGTCCATTTGGAGGAGACAATCACAAGCTTAAATATTATGTGCTGTAGTGATGTCACAGCCATTCTGGTTACAGTTCACACAGGAACATTATTGAAAAGAGAAAATGAAAATCTTTTATGTGAGAACCAGAATGTGGTCCGACCAAATCCACAGACACAGAAATGTAAACGCAAAAAACCTCCACCTTTAAGTCTTTTCAGATGAACTGGCACGTCGCTTTTAATGCTCTTGCTGTCGTCCTCCGTCGACTCACTGCGCACCAGAGTCGGGTCATTATGAGCCAGCCAATCAGCCACCTTGCTCTCTGACGCCATCATGGCAGCTTGCAGAGTACTCAGATCCCTGCCTCCCGTGCCTCCGCTTCCTCCTCCACTCTTCTTGGAGCGAGATCTGTGTTGCTCTGGTGTGAACTTTGACACATGGTCCTTAATGGTGACTTTCCCAGGAGAAGTGTTGTCAAACTCTATGGTGAAGGAGGCGTGACCTTGGGCTGTAGAGCAGACAGTGCTGTTTTACTACTGTGTCAGAAAGCAATAAACATCAAACTGTAAACTAAGCACTTTTGAAATAAAAGTATTTTTTCTATATGTGTACGATCTCACAGTTGGTTACACAATGACCATTTCCCTGTTTGCTTTAGACAAACAGTGGCCTCCCTGTCTGCTTTCTTTGGGCAATAAAGGATTTCTCACAAAAGCCACTTTTATAAGAAATGAAATGACTATATAAACACAATCCAAACTAGCACAAGCCATTTTATAATCATTAGATGAATAAAAGTCTTTAAGAGCACAGTCCCCATAACCTTACATATCAAGACAGGCAACCGACAGTTCAAAATTTACTTAAAATAAAAAATATATATAATATATAATATTCGAATAATTTAAGCCTAGATGGGATTTTACCTGTCGTGATTTGGTTCTGACCTGGAGCACCCTCTGTATCCTTAGTAGGGATCTCATGGATGCCATTATTGGCCATGTGCCCTTCCTTGGTCGGGAGCTCAAAGTAGCTGGAATCGTTGGCAGATGATGCATGAAGGCTGTCGTCTTTAGTTTTATCACCACAACGGGCCTCTTTGCTCTCTGTTTGGAAAACAAAAGTTGTACTGTTTACATTTATTTGGTTGTGAGCTTTTTCAGCCCATATCTAAAGAAAAAGAACATATAGCACGGAAGTAAACATGAGTCTGTAGGATACGAGAATACATTTATTCTCTTTGTCAGTCTGTCACTCCAAATCAATAGTGCGGCTGAAGCGCTTTAAACAATGTGTTGAAACAATGTTTCAGGGCCTGACAAAGAAAAACACTTACTTTCTCATCTGTTCATATTAACAAACAGAACCTCTGAGATTTGAATCTGATAAATGATACTTTCAGAAATTAGAGGGGCCATCTGCTTCAGGTTGGGGAGCAAACCCAGGAGCATATGGCAAGTGACAACGAGAAACAAGGAAGAGTCGATTGTCTATGCAGAATGTAATCAAGTGTAAAAAACACTGCATGTGGACTTTTTTCATGGATTCTATGCATTCAAACTATGAATGTGTTTCTTAAGGGAAAAAAAGATAAAGTAAGATCTTCCCAAAAAGAGAGTCAGTGAATTAAACTCTTCTTTCTACGTCTAACTTCCTTCTATTTAGCTTTTACTAGGAAGTAAATCTCCTTGTTGTGATCAGCATTTGGCTGCAAAAGCTGTGCAGCGATTTTGTGAAGATACACGATATAGTTTAAACAGGGTTAACTATGAGGGTTGCACACAATTCAGTGGTTGAATAGATAAAAAACTACAACCTAGACAACACAAAATAAATATTCAGATCCAAAGATTTTATATTCAATGTTTTCGGTTGCTTTTAAGACCTTACCAAAAGGAAAAGTAAGATTTTAATTGTAACAGCAGTGTTTATATTTCTGTCACCACTCGACTGTGTGTATCGACTCAGAGAGCTTAAGAGGCCTCTGCAAACATATATTAACAGCTATAACATATGTTAAAGCTAAAATATCCCTGCTGGCTACTTATTTGGGCTTGTGATAACAGTAGAAAGCTTAGACTAACGCTAAATATGCTAAAGGACTTTTTGGTAGCTAACTGTAAACTTGCAAAACTTCACAAGAAACAGATTTTCTACCTATGATATAGAAGGATCAAAAATGAACATGAAATGTGTGGATTTTAGAGCAAAACTTACCAGAGTATTAAAGGATGTTTACCTAATCATTGCTGCAGTGTAGAGTGGTCTGTTAGGAAACTGTGTGTGTGATGTGTGTGTGCTGAGAGGGAAGGGGGAGCTGGTGCAACGGCGTAACCCAATCGGCTTTAGTCACAATACATAAGTAGGGGGGTAGTGGGTTGTAACAGCACAGCCTATTCACTGAGAGGGAGAAAGAGCACACACTAAACTCAACTGACACACACATGCAAGCAGCAAAACAGACAAACAGAATCGCTTCCTGCCCTAAACCTCTCATTTTCTCTTTCACTTCCCCTCGCAGCTATATCTGATGTGAACAGAGGAAATGTAGAGAGGATGACCAAATACAAACATATAAACTGACATGATCTTCATTTGATGTCGAGGGTCAAGTCATTTTCAAAAAGACCCCACACTAGCCCCACAGCATGCTGCTTCATTAAACAAATCCAACATTATAACATCCACTCAAGTCCTCGAGGGTCCAAAAGTCAAAAGATGTAGGATGGGGAATTGCCTTCCACTCACCCGCTTCCATGACTGAAGTAGTCAATCCCATTCGCCTGAATCTTTGGAAAGCTTTAAGGATTTCAAATCACTTTTTCACGGTCGGGAAGATTTCCTCCAAACCAACAGCTTTTCCTTATCTCACTCACCAAAAAAAAAGTTAGAAAGTTTTGCCTTTGAAAATGCTGACGAGGCTGCCAGTCTAGCCATCCAGATGTGCGGAGAGATTTAAGGACGCTTCAGTTTGCTCCAGTGTTTGTGTATGATTAATCCCCCCCCCCACTCCTTCTGACCATATTGGTCCACTAAACCAGCCTGGCACAGACTGATTTTGCATCACTGAGCTGTTTCACTACTGGTCCACCCTCTAATCCTGTTACTGTGACGGTCCACTGTGAGTCAAGAGGACCCCTGCCCCCAATCCTTGCGTCACCACATAATGTAAGCAAACAGACATAGATACAAGCTCTGGAAGAAAGCCTTTGTTTGCACTTTGATATGTAGTCTCAGCAACAGCAGAACAATCTGGACATTTCTAACAAGGCAGAGACGACCAAACGGATAGGCAAATAAAACAAGCTTCAGATGATGTTAAATGTTTGCATTGCATGACTGAACTAAGCCTGATTCATCCATGGGTTGTATAACAGCATGCTGTTGGTTTATACCGTTACAATATGCTTGGTAAAACACTGATAAATCTGGCCGATTATCTGTCATTTTGAGATAATCACCATTAACCGTTCATTTCAAAGATTAGGGTGTTGATTCTTTGGTGAGGCTATCAAATGAAAAAACAACAGAAGCTCCTTTGCTGCCAGCAGTTTATCAGCATGACTGCTGTGGCTCAATGTTTACGACTGTTTTTGTTGATACATCAACTTTGGCAAAAAAGTCAGTTAAAAAAATCGGGTGGTCTGTATACACACATAAATAAATATATCAATAAAAAAATACTTTGTTTTTTGTGGAAAATTATTGTACAGTACAAGTATAAAATTGTAATCAGAGAAGTGAGGTTGAAAACATGAAATTAGTCCAAATTTTTGTAGCCCCTTACCTGAGATGGAGCTGTCGTTTTTCTTTGAAGAGGGTGACTTGGTTTCCTGTTTGAAGGAATTCTCATCATCTGCATCTCCATCGCCCCACCAAGACGGCTGGCCATACAGGGGGGTCCCACGAGGCACCGCTGTGGCATCGCCTGGGACAAACGGGCACAAACATGTTACGCATGTGATCTTTAGGGACTTAAGGACGTATTCTGTTCACTGATGTATGGTAGGGTGTCACAAAGTAAACAAAACTCCTGTGCAAATGACCTACTTTCCGAATAATCATGCTCTCTTCTTTTACTTTTTCTTTGTCAGGCAGCAGCAGTGCACACAAGTGAGCACAAAAGCTGACACAGAAAAAAAAACATCCTGTGCTAAAGAAGTAAGACTAAAGAAGTGAGAGGAAACATTTGAGAGAAAGGAAATGGCATACAGCAAATGGTTATTTGGTAGCCTAAAATGATCAGAGGACAGAGGAAACCATATCCTGTGTTACAATCGTTCTAATACATCTTCTTTCACCTATTTTCTTTAAAGTATCCCTCATCCACTCCCGTGTGTGCTTAATTACAGTATATCAGAATTAATTATAGATGTTTTGTGCCAAACTGCAGGAAGTAAGGTCCCTGTTTTCTAAGAGCTACTGAACGTATGCTTACCATAAAGGTTTAATATCTGGGCGAGGCCTGGTATGACATGGGGTTACACTAATGGGTCACAGCTGGGCCAACAAACACATGGATGTACTGAAGTCTGTTTTGGTCATATGCAAAGATCTATGGAAGTGTCTTTGTACTTTATATATAAAAAAATATAGCCACTTTGACCATTTTACTAGCCAATCTGTGTTTAAAGAGGAACAACACAGGACTTCCATGTGGCCTTGTTTCAACATGTGGAGATTAAGCAGGACTTCTCCTTGTAGTGGCCTAAACTGGCTTTGAGATCAAACTAAGTAACTATTTTAGTAACTATTATGTTAAGGTTCTTTCCTGATGACCATGTCCACCCCCTGGTGGTCTGTGGTAAAACCCCACTGCTTATTATGTCAGGTAACTGTTACCGTTAAGAAGAAAAACACTTATATTACAAACTACACCTGCACTATTTTTAGAATGAGTTTTTAGCTTGACTCTTCTTGAAATCTTAGTCTGCAAAGACTACAATCCCCCCACTGGACTAGGATTACTGTCACATTCCCCCATTCTTCCACATCTCACCTCCTACTCTGTCATCTGCTTTGTGAGGGTCCACAGGTTTGGAGGATGGCTCTTTAGAGGAAGAGACCCCATCTGTTACTCGTCTCTCCACAGACTTTGTGTTGCTCGCACTGGGAGGCTTTGGCGTCTTTGTTGGGGTCTTAGTTGGAGATTTACTGGTGGTGGTGTTGGTTGTGGTTTCACAGCTGTTTGGCTTCTTGCTGAGCTGGAGGCCGCTGGTGAACTTTTCATGCTGAAAAGAGATGTGTAAATTACAACATGAACTGAAAAACAATGCCGTCGTAGATAAAACGACGGCATTGTTTTCACAATACCACTTTAAAAGAAGGAAGGGCACAGTTTGCGTTCTCACCTTGAGAGCCTCTTCAGGTACAGTGAGCTCACCTCGCACCACCGTGAAGAGATTTGTATGTGAGACAAAGAGGCTAAGGAACATAACATCACAACTACAACCTGCTGTTCTAACTTTAATGGAATTTACACACAGAGATAAAAAAGACAAAAAAGACCTGAAAGGATATCATATCCAAACCTCAGCTTGTCTTCCAACTTCAGAGTGATGTACATCTGTTCCTGAATGCGGACATCATTCACAAAGGTCTGCAGATGAAAGGTACAGGTCAGCAAAAACTCAAGATGTGGTAACTTTTGCTAACATAAACACAAACTGTTCCACAGAATGAAAAGAATACAGTAAAAATGCCTCTTACTAAGTTGCATCCATTAAGCAATAAGGCCTGCTGCTAAAACCTCTCAATTTCCACATTTGTTTTCAAACACTTCTATATTTGATCTATACCAAATAGACATTTTAATTAAGAGGTTACAACAAAGGCACCATAATCTATGTGACCAACTATGAAAAACTAAAGATCATCTATCTAATTTTTAGGTAAAAGCCAAAAGAAAGCAGCATTTACGCACAGTTCAGAATTTGATGAACAAAAATAGTTATTTACCATTGGCTGTAGTCTAATCTAATGAAAAAAAGTCATGTATATTAAAAAGATGCTCCCTATGTGGCTCAGTAAACAGTAATACTAAAAGTGGTTCCTGCATATGGGGACCAAAGTAAGTAGCCCATTAAGGACTAAATACGACTAAATATTTATGTGTCTTCTTGTTTTTTTGTATGTTTAGTTTCTATTGCTTTCCTTCTCTCTCATATTGCTCTTTCCATTCTCCTAACTTTCTCACCTACAGCTCAGAGGAAGATCACGTTTCGCTGAACTTGCTTGCTCTGCTGTTGTAATAAAACATTCCTGATTTCTCTCTAGTGGGATGAAATCACAACCGCTCAATAAAACAGCAGTGAAATGGCCTCAGTTAGAGCACAAATGGCGACACCCTCCAAACTTTTTATTCCTGTGTGTGGCAAAGCTCTGACTCAGCAGGAGAAAACTTCCTCTGAATCCAGCCACAGAAGCTGGATGGTTTATGACACAGCAGGAAGTGACTCTGACTTCCTGTCTGAGAGCTGGAGAGGATATCAGGGAAACTGTGCACATGAGTCTGATCTGGTGGGCTTTGACTGAGTCCAAATCACAACACATGACTAAAGGTGGGTGGAAGCTTTGAACAGAATTCATCAAAGTCAGAAAACAGACATCTTTAAAAAATGTAAGTTCCCCCATCAGAGATCCAATATTTCACATGTATGGTTTGGTTCATACATGGAGTTCTTCTGGGATAAATTGTACGGAGTAAGTTTTGGTAATAAACTAATTAAATCAACTTCAGCCTTTATCAAGATATAATTGATTAAAAAGGTCTCAAACTTGTCTCAAAATGATGCATTCATGTTTACCACATGATTGTCCTAAAATTCCATGACTTTGAACATATTATTTCTTTCCACACCATGTTCAGGAGTCTTCACTCCTACAACTGGTTAAAATCCTTTTCTCTTTGCTCCCCATAGTTGACCCTTTCCCTTAGTTACTATTTCCTGTCCTTCCCTACCTTTCGATGTTGTATATTGTCTGTGTTTGCACTTACCCCATTCAAACTGCCCAGGTCCTTGACCTTGTGCTCATCATTTCCAGCCTCATAGTTGATGACTGCGTGCTGCTTGTCCACACTGCGGGACTGCAAACAAAAACATAAACAAAGCCTGAAATCAGCATATCATTCCATCCAGACATTGATTTTTCTGGGGAGGCCTAGCATACAGTCGGGTGGACTGCAGGAAGATCAGCATATTCTGCTTTTGCAATAAAGGCTTATGACAAAAGTAGAACTGGCACTGGTGAGCAACTAACTCCTTTATCACACAAGAATGGGACAACATGTTAGAGGCATTAATGTCCAATGATATGAATGCAGCTTTGAAGGTGAATCTCAATGCTACTATTTATCTGCTTCAAGGGCAAACTGTTTTCAGGACAGAAAAATCCAACCTATGCATGTGTGGAATGAGCCTCCGACCTCCAATAGAAACTCCTTTTGTGGAATTCTCTAAATATTTTTCACACGTATCAGTACCAGTGAAGTGAAGTAAAACCATCAGAACAAATGCAAACACATCTAGTTATTGTAGTCTTGGCCCCCCTCTGCATTAGTCAGTTTAGTATGTTGAAGTTAACCAATACCACTTTTGGGAAGTGAATCTCAATTTGAGCTGTCATGTGACCGTTTCATATAACTTATTCCATTCTTGTTTTAAAGGAGAAAACTCTTAAGTAAGTCAAACTGTTAGGATATTGATTAAATGAAGAAACCAAAGAGCCGACATTGAGACATTTTACATTAGTGAGATGAACCCGTCTCAAACCGAACAGGAATCTGCTGAGTTGCCTGTTACACCTCACACAGCAGGAAGCAGGTTTCACTCTATTACAAAGATCTACAAACCAGTCAGAACAAAGTGGGATAAGTGGGAAGTATGCACCAATTACGCATAAAGATAAGAGTCAGCCAACCGAATCACATTTTGGTAGAAATGAACTTTTAAAGATGAGTAAATAGAGAAAAATTCCCTCCTTCCACTTGTGGCTAAACGAGTTCCCCTGTGAGACAGAGAATGTCATCTAAAGTGAACCAGATTGAAGCCAAAAGGAGGAATACGCTGGATGATTCAGGCTGACACCATGTTCCTGTATTTAATCAGGTCCTTCCCTTTTACCATAAACAAAAAAAGCCATAGTTTGACAAAAAGACGGAGGTCATTTGAGCAGCCTTGGGATCATTTTTCTGAAACATTCATTTTCACTTCGACGCCGTCTGTGAGGCTCTCTGTTTGTGTTTTATTTGGTGCATGACCCAATCGCCTTTAAGGTTTTGCCATGTGATGAGGCCTTGGCTTGCTGAGATAGTCACATGGCAGAAAACTCTAAGCAGCTTCGCCAACACACATACTCAAAGCCAAAAAAGTCCCTAATTTGAAAGGTTTCCCTTATCGTTCCAAAGACATCAGAGAGATAAAAATACAGCAAACACACACAGCAACGATAAACCTTGAGGTCACTGGAAACATATTAAAGAGGTGGGTCTTTTCCAACTCTAATGACTCCTGGAGTTAAAACTAGTCCAATACTAAGAAACACTTTTTTCAACTGAGATGAATATCCTTGTTTATGTTGTATGTATGTAACTACAGAGAACTTAGAAAATCAGAATGCCAGCTTTTAATCTTCAGCCGGTTAAACTCATGAGAAAATCACATTTGAGACACCTCTGATGTTTAGATTTTAGAGTTCAAGTATTGACACACAACACCACTCACAGTCAGATTTATTCGCAATATGGAACAAACACGGATCATAAAATGTGAATGTGTCTTTGAGAGACTTTCAGACTGCCACCAGAGAAAAACTTCTCTCAATATTGCAGCAGCTACGGATGCGTCCTCTATTCACAACAACTGACTCAGTCGGATAAGATCTAACTCAAGAGGTATCTGCCCCACTTTCTATTAATAGTGCGGTGACCAGAGGTACACATGAGGGTATACACGGTCTCTCTGGATGTGTGCACAGCTGCACAGACACACACCAACACACAGACGTGTGTTCAGCTAATGCCAGAGTGGAGCAATAAGGAGTTGGTCTGCAGCTTACTTAGTACTTTTATCGTAATAACTTCAGATTACTGCGAAAGGCTGTGATTTATTCGTGTGGTTGAAAGGAATTTTTCCGTAAATGCTCGCACTAACACTCACCATACAGACATTTTCGTGTTATCTGTAAAGGAAATCCATCAAAAAAGACTACAAGACAGAGCACCGCTGAAACAGAGATCAAATCTGATACAATACAAGTTTATGAAAAGCACTTCTTACTTCTGTCCTAATTCAGTGGATGGTCAGTGGTGTGTTTAAGAGCCCTCACCTGCAGCATGAGCTCACAGTCGTCCCGACCCACAAAGATCATTTCCCGGGGGAGTCGGTGGCGCGTTCCCCCGCTGCTCACCAGGAACCAGGAGGTCACACTCATCTCTGCACCCTGCTGCTGCCACTAGTAAACTCCTCCTGAAACAAAGGTGAATATGAGCTGTAGTTTGATGCACACTTGCAGCAGTTGATCCCACAGGTGGAAACACACCGCCAAAGCACTGGCATTTGTGAACAATAATCACGTCTCATGCAGTGTCAACAGGTGTGATTCAGGCACCTGTTGACACCAAAGATTCTATTTTTATTTCAATAAATAACAGATTAAGCTCATATATTTTATTTGTGGCGACTCAGCATTCTGGAATTCACAATTCTTCTGATAATATCATAAAGCAATACCCATAGCCATTGGAAAAAGATGTATGACGACATTGTCAATTGATGAAAACCAAAATATTATTGACTGGGGTTTTTCTTTACTTTTCTTTACCTCCTATTTTGTGTTTAATTCGACCACAAGATTAGGTGACAAAAATCTTAATAAAATAAAGAAATAGTAAAAATCAAGGATAAATGAATCTGCTGACTTTTGGATGATGCTTTTGGTCATTAAACTGAATTCAGCTACACACCTCTGGTCCAGATAGCTGAAGCTTATAGGCCACTGACAAAAAAGCACAGCTAGGCCATCCTGAAAAAGAAGAAAGGATTTTCATCATTACTCTCAGACATAGGAGTTTTATCTTCTTTGATTATGACACAACCATACTAAACACACAAAACTAAATGTGATGAAAAAGACCTTAGACTCGCTGCCAAAAGAAAACCTGTAGTACGGACATAGTGAATCAAAGCACTCCCTCTTGCTCTCTTTTGTTTTTTCTGGTATTGGGAAAGGTTGAGTGGGAGTTCCTGCAATGTGATGCCTTCCGTCTACGCCTGGAAGTGAACACTAAGCCAGCCAGTGAGATGCATCCCCTCTCCCTCTTTGCTGGCTCTGATGACTGCCAGATGTTAGAGGAGGAAGTGATGTAGGAATGTTGGCTGGCCTACCCATCAGGACGTTTATTTTCCCTCCTGCTTCCCTCCTCCCTTTTGCGCTCTCTCAGATGAGCTGGAAAGGAGGTCACAGCCAGTCACTCTGACTTTCTAACTGCCCAGGCCTGAGAGAACAACATTGAGCAGATCTAACCGACAGCCAGGTGACGTGTATGGTTCCCGTCAAGCTGACTGGCAGCACAGGTGCAAAAGATTTAACTCTGTAACTGGTTGAGAGACTAGTTGAAACTGTTCTCTCTCACAGATTAACTGAGGGTGAAATATACCACCTTATTTGTATTCTTAAATTGAATTCTTCATACTGTCACAGGATATCAAGAACACTGGCTGTTGTCTTTATTAATAAGCTAACGGCAACTGGATCCACCTTCGTGCTTAACTCTGTAAGAGGTTTAGACATTTGTACTTTGCATAATTATGTAGTTTTTAAAAAGTAGGTTTCAAAGCTTTTATGGTAATTTCCAGTGGCACTGAAATAACAGGAGCTCCCTGTCGAGTGCAGAAAGTGCCAAGAAAAAGCCCATCAAAGTGGGAATTAGGATTTTTGAGCTAAGCTCTTGCTCACTTGACCTCATCAGTGCTTAGTACACCAATGCGATAATCCCCTGAGAAACATTTTAATCAGCTGCACACCTCATAGGTCCGCTTAGCATGACATGGCTGGACACAGTCTCTATCAACAGCTGTCTCTAATGTAAAACAGAAGAGCTTTTCACCCCGGGTTACTGCTCAGAATATCTGACAATTGTATACACCGTATGAAGGATTTGAAGAGGAATTTGCGGGTGACTTTAATGTGAGCAGGTTGGTGAAGCACACTGACTGTCGTGAGCAAGAATGAGGATTTGTCTGGTTTTGTCTGAAAGCAACATCATTTTTGTGTGATTTATGGGACTTAAAACACAAAATACAAAAACAGATTTGATGCTTTAAAAAAAACAAAGCATCTTTACTGAGCTTAATTTTCCTGACAGCTAGTTTATTTCTGCTTTGTTCACCAAAATACTCACTATAACAAATTCACTCACTTTTTCTAAGTGGAATACTACATATGGAGGAACAATGCACAATTTGATTTCCTCAAATCTAATAAAACAGACATCGCCCTTCTTACAGCCCAGGAGTACGTGCTCGGTCAAGAGGCGGCCCCATTTGCATTCACGACCAGCTGTGACAGTGCTGTCGCATGACAACAGTATGCGGCAGAATTTCGATGCTGGTCCGGGACCACTGATTAGGCCTACCCAACACAGCACCAGCGCTGGCACTGCGCTGCAGTTATGCGTGGTTTTTCTCCACACTGTAACCAGAGAGCCGCTGTCTCAACAGCCCCTGCACACTCACATGCAGAATGCGAGGTTAACGAGAATGTGGTCGAGCAGCGGGAATATGACGCAGAGCAGCCTTTATGGTGCCATTAAGAGCCAACTTTTCACTATCACACATGAAAGACGTGGCACGGCTGGAGGAATGCAAGGGTAGGTCTGACGGAGGGGGACACAGATGTGAAGGAAACCCTTCACGTTTGCCTCTCAAAGAGCAACACGAGTTATGTCTACAACTTGCTAAAACTAGATGAAAATGTATTTTTATTTTGGGAGTAACAATCACTCTACCTGTGATCATCTGAAATACAAAGCATAGAAGAGGTTAAACGTCAACCTCCTGGGTTCACATTCTTGGAAAGACATCTTCATTCCTTATTGCTGAGGCTAATAAGGAGAAATAGTGACTTCATGTTTTTTGGCAGGAATTTCCCAACCCCCAGAGCTGCACTAATACTATCTCCCCACACACTCAAATACACACACACACACACACATATGCAGAACTGAGTAGTGAAAGAGCAGGATTATTCAAAGATGACTGTGAATTCTTTGTCTGGAGGAGATAGCAGGCGAGCGTGAGGAAGCATGTGAAACCCTTTTTGTTGTGGACGTTCATCTTTGAATCCACGTCATGTGTGTTGTAGCTTATCCAGATTTTTGGGACAGTTTGGGCATTTTTACAAAACCTGCTCCACACAGCAGGGCCATTCACAGATTAAGGCAGCAAACTTCCACTATCACACAGAAAATCATCTTAAACCCAACAAAAGGACAGATTTTAAACTAATGAGCCTGAGCGCTGCTATTATAAGTCATTAAGGAGCGGCTCCAGAAACTATAAATACGTTGGGGTGATTATAAAGCTGTGCGGGATAATCAGATTTATAAGCCCTGACTAATCACTCTTACAGCTATAGTTCTGTTGTCCTGCATGAAGTTATATAAACAACCGCCTGCCTTCTGCAACATTTCAAATCTCTTTCCTCCAATCGCAACCATTCGCAGAGGCACAGGAAGTGATGTTGATGGTCATCAACGAATATGTTTCTTGCTGCCTTCCACGCAGCATCTGGCTGGAGTGTGTGTGTCCCAGGATGACGCAACAGCTGGGTAACCATTAGGAGGAGTCCTCAGCGCCCCATAGTCACAGACCCTGACAGCTGACACACACATGCTAAGAAAGCCAAAGTCATAAAAATGGCAGGAAGGAGATGTGGAGGCACAGAGAGGCTCATCATGCTTTGTTCCACATGTTTTCTAATGATGAGTCGTACTCAGCCCTGATGAGGGTGCGTTTGGCTGCAGGTTCTGAAAAACCTCGTAACAACTGCAATAAAACCGTCCTGAAGCTACAGCTGACACCTGCTGTTTAGATGCCAAGGAAAAGCTAGAACTGCAGTGATAAATATTGTTATCTGACTCATTTTGGAAACCATAGAGCGATCAAACTGCATTATTTCCACCCCTGGCAGGTCTCTCCAAACAGGAACGCCCAGTTTGGGTGGGCAGAAAGTGATTAATTTCATGTTTACAACAGCCTAACTGTTTAGTTATAAACAGTGCTCTGGAGGTTCTGTAGCTGCAGGCTGACAAGCCAGCTGGACGGGCAAAGAAACGGGCACTCACTGGATGGTATTAGACTATCAGGAAATGTTATAGGAATTTATGGAAACATGATCTGCTTGCTGTCATTGGGAAGTGATTTTTAAAAAAGTAAAATCTTAATCATGTGATCAGAGAACATTGTGGTTGTAGGGAGCACTTTAAAGGTGTAACATCTAGAAAAATCAAAGCACAATGCCTTCATTTTTTACCTCAATAACAGCATAGTGAAGTCAGTCAGGGCTTTCAGACCGAGGTCAATAATAGCGCTGGGACACTGAATCAGTCTTGTGAGCTGGGAGATACTGTGGATGCAAGGAAATCTACTAACCCTGAAGGGAGTAAAGAAGTACCAAGAGAACAAACTCGATACAAGGCACTGAGGCAGCAACCTCAACAAAGACAGACAAAGGCTTCTTTAGTCCCAAATGACTGAAACTACTACAGACAGGCCGACATCAAAGTGTACAGTATCCATTGTTCGTCCTTAGCTGGGACAAAAAAAGACTAGCTGGGCTATTTCTATGATATTTACCAGACGCCCAGCAGCATTTTGTCGATATGTGAGCAATGTTTTGTTGCTCTGGGAGGTTCACTGTCTTTTAAAATGATTTTCTATTCACCTTTAAAATGTCCAGCTGTACCAGTTACTTTCAGGGTCTGAAGACGAGTTCACAGATTACTTTGTGTACAGCTAAGACAATGTAGAGTCTGTAAAGTAATTGGCCATAAGTCTGTCAGACATGCATGCAATTAACTGCATGTGTTAGAGGTGTGAGGGATGAGTGTAACTGTGTGAAAGAGGATCAGTCACTCACAAAGGCTTGACAGTAATAACAGAATATCTGAATTTTTTTCATACTAAAGTTTGTAAAGATTGTACAACATGGCTAAAAGAATCTGATCACATGTGACATCTGAGTTAAATTGGCCCACTTGACTTTCTTCTCATTGATGAAGGCCAAAATCGCTTTGAATAGGACCTTGTTTAAACGTTTCCCTTATTAATCCAATTCAGAATTCTACATGATATTTTGACATCCCTGATGAGCACGTGTACGGTTTGGATTTTTCCATGCGGCCAGATTCCGTATTCTGTGACTGACTTAAATTTGACAGGGGCAAAGGATGTGGCTCGGCTTCCAAATGCGGATTAAGTCGGGATAGAAAAAGAGGGATTTATTCGATTACTGATGTTTCCATGCAGAGGCACGAAAACAGACAAAAAGGCTTAACCCTGTCAATAGTTATTACTGAATACATATCATGTCCAGAAACAACAAATGACTCAGAGAGTCAAGATGTTTTTATAAAAATAAAAAAAAGAAGATATTTTTTACAGTGACAAACCACTGTTGACGTGTACGTATTACTGGACTCTTCTCTGTGGGACATGACCCCACACATTAACTTGAATTCAGTTTAGAGATGTTGCATTTAAAGTGCTTACACCTCTAACACATGCACCTAATAGACCAGATCTAATGCGTGGTAATTGTGTCAGTTGACACAGATGAAAGGCAGTCTCAACCAGCGGCTCTTCACTCACAGCTTCTGACGTCTGACTACAGGAAAATACGTGAATAAAGGATGCTTTGTTGGTAATGTGGCTCTTTTATGAGGAACTTGTGCTTTATTTATTTTTTTACAAAAAATGAACGAATGAAAAAAGAATGTGTTTAGAGAAGTTAGGCGCATTTGGTGTTAGATTATTTTAACACCCTGACAGTCAGAATAACACCATTATTCAAATTATCTATGTAAACAAGACTACAGGTTTAAACTGAAGACATTAAATGGCAAATTGATGAAAATTGACAAAAGGATGAAAAACTTTTTTTTTTTAATGAATTATTTTATTTTAATTAATTGCAATAAAGATTATTCTACCAGGTAAATAACTGTAGCACCAAGGGGGAGATGAATCAATAAGCTAATACCACAAGTCTGCAGAAACTTGCTTGTGCACTGTGTACATTTTTTCTTGTGTTAATAGGGCTTGTATATGCACAATGAGGGCAAAACAATGTCAAAGACAGCAGAACCAACCATATGGTGCAGAATAGCGGGCACATGGATCACATGAGCAGTTGGCGGAAAAGACAACATGCAAACACCTCCATTTAGCCAGCATCAGGCCCTGCCTGCCTCATTGTTAGTACCAAACAAAAACGCCCTGGCCTTAAGACACAGCCTCACCACATGCTCCATGAGCCCAGCATGCCCTAAAGACCTACATATGGAAATGTACAGCTCACAGACGCTAACAGTTCTGCAGGATTATGCTCAAAAACATATGACTGGGAACAATATGTGTAAAAAAATAAGGGAGTTATCATCTAAAGGGAGAAAATATAATTAAAATAGATTATTAATAGTGCAAAGGGAAATAACGAAGCACATGCCCTGCAGCACAGAGTCTATCGGGGCATGTGATTTATTCTCTGAAGGAGTGTGCATAACATTTCCCAGAACAAATGTACAAAGACACACATTTGTGCTGGAGGATTCCTTAATGGTGCACAAAGAATCCATGTAGTAACTTAATAGACAAAAGCTAATATATATATATAGACACATAAAATGTTACACCAGGGATTACACCTCTAGTAAATTTCATGATTAGTTTGTTTGACAATTCCGTAACCCTATCATCATGAGAACTGTGCAACTTTATGACAAAATAAGGATTGACATGTAAACTTAATGGTGTTTAAACATTTGTAATAAACCCACTCTTGGTTTTGTTCATGAATGAGACTGCTAGAGTAAATGACTGGCACTATATAAGCTCTTATCTTGCGTCCCCGCAAGGCTCCTGCTGAGTTTGTAATGACTGACCCGTGACCCTTTAGCAGGAACATTAGTATTAGACCAACCCTGTCATGTTGATTATGGCACTGACAGTTCTCTGCCCAAAGGGAACAAAAATAGCAAACTGTCCCTCACTGAAATCCACACTGGAAAACAGATCTAATGTTAGCATAACAGGACAATCAGAGGCTGGCAGAGGGGAAGATGGGAGTCGAAACTAAAATCAAGATCGATATCTGGAGTGGAAAGAAGAACGGAATAGAGGAAACTCAGAGGGGAGCGCGTTACACCCCAAAACAGATGTGACGTTCGCTCTTATTTTGAGAAATTAAAAACTCAGACACACCCTTGATGTTCCATAACAAGGGAGAGGCTGATGAATCTGGACATGAGCAGGTCTAACCTTCTTTCCTTGTTTTTCTGTTTTTTTCTGAACCACGGACTTGTCTGTTCATTTTTCCAGTTTCCCTCCCGGCTCCGCACACAGCCAGGAGCGTCACCGGGCGAAGCTATCTGACTCTCATAACCTTGTTAATGTCTCTGCTCTGGGAGACTACAGAAGTGAGATCCATTGCTATTTTTAGTCACACGCTCTGTGCCACAACAACACTTTTAAAAAACACCTTGGATGAAACAGAACAGTAGGCAAAGGCTGAGTTGTTTTCGGTCACAAATATTACTCCCCCAACCACTGCAAGTAAAATGAACTCACTTCCTAAACTTCCTATAACACACAATGGCCGGACAATAGTCCCCAAAGACGTCTCCTATCCAAACTAAAGTCAAAAACAGAGAGGAAAGCAACAGCGAACTCTTGCTATGCGAGAATATAATGCTCTTTTGTCAGTAAATGTATCAATTATTAGCATGACGGACAAGAGAGTGTCTCAGGACTGATGGGATATGGATACCGACCTGTGTAAAGTTAATAGTGATGTAATAAAAGCGCACTGTCTCTGTTCATTAGCAGGGATGCAGAATAACAGCGTTACGGACGGGTAGCTAAGCCAGCTGGGCTGCAGACTTGGGAAGTTCCTGCTGCTTCCTCTCTGAGAGAGCAGCAACCGCCCTGTGACAGTGGCACAGTTTTGTTTTGTTTTTTTCAAAACGCATTCGCCTGTGGAGCAAATCAGCAGTCACATTTGAAGGAAGGGCAGTAAGGACGTGGAAAAAAGGCAGAGCATGGGAGAAGAAGGGAAAGGAGGGGAGCAAAGACGGACTGGATGGTATTATCTGCACATTCTATGGCTCGAACCCAAACAAATTTGAATTCTTACAGCTGAGGGAGGAGGAGACTAACCAGACTGGCTGATTCGAAGCTGAGCAGCTCTCTAAGAACTCCTCAGTCCAGTATGTGAACCGCTATAGTAAATACACTAACCTGCTCAACCCAAAACAATGTGGCACCTGGTTTTTCAGCAAAAGATGTAGAAAAAAAAACACATTTGCTTGAATCATTTCATCGAGCAAAGTATCATCACTTTAGACATCTTCACATACACAAAGGCGATCAACAAAGTGGTGAATCTGATGTTATAACGTCAGCAAAACTCAAAACTGAGCACAAAGAGAGCGGATGTAAGTAGGCCAGCTACATCTGCCCCACGAAAACAAAGCCCCCACACACAAGGAGAGGTGGGGGTCCGACATGGGGAAAAAAAAGGACTCGATATTCTGTGAACTACCTATTAACAAAATTCCTAGCCCTCAGACAATAAACACGAATAGACTGAAGAGTGGACCCCGGGGCTAGCCTGTTTCCAATAAGATAAACAAAGCGACCTTCATTGATGTGCATCTCGTCTCGGTAGCGGGCACACAAGGATGCGAGTGATGGGGAAGGGGAGCTGAGTAGTAAACTACTGCTCTGAACAGAAAGAGTAAGAAAATAGGTGGTTTTGTTTTGGGGGGGGTTTTTCCCCTCACAGAAGCAGCAAAGTGGCGAGGTTTGAGTGTATTTCCAAAGGTGGAAACCGGGCAGGCTTGTCATGCTGCTGCTCACAATAGCAGCCATCCAGTTAACCGACGGGGAGTCAGGGCAGCTCGTTTGGCCGTTAGAAGCATGGCAGGGTTTTTTTGTTTTTGTTTTTTTTTTTACCGGGCACGTAATTACAGTTAGAGCATCACTTCGAACCCAGGGGTTGACGGTCCGCATTTTCCCTGTCACATCTCAGGATTTGGAATCAGCACTAGCCATCAGTAGATGTGGAGCAGAAAAAGCTGAAAACCGACCCTCTATTTCAATTGACACCGTTCGACAAAACTTCACGTGAGCATCTGCCGAGCTCAAATCCAGCCTCGCGCTCCGAAACGCAGTGTCCTCCCAATAAAAGCCAAGTTCACGCCTCACTTACCCTTTTCGTTTGGCTGCGAGTCGCTGAATAAGGTGTGTGTGTGTGTGGAGCCCAGCCCTGCCGTGGCTTCGCTGCAGCTCAGTGCGGTGGCCTTCTCTCCCTTCGTTGCTCAGCGATAAGCTGCTCCCTGCAAAGCGCGGCAACGGCGTCAGAGCGGCGGAAGTTCCACTTCCGGGAAGGACTTTCAGAATAAAACAACAGGATGCAGGGATTTTCAGCCTTCAGTTTGAGCCGATAAACATTTACACAACCACCATCACATCGTTACATGGTGTGATGGCTTCATTGCATTTGAATCTGGAGTTCCCAAAGAGAAATTCTGCATTCACACTGAGAACATGCAACTTCCGCACAGAAAGGTCCCGCAGGATCCAAACCAAGAACCCCTTTGCTGTTAGTAAACAGTGTTAACCACATTTCATTGGTGCCTGGGTAAATTAGTGCTCTTTTGTTGATCCATAAGAAATCCTGTCAGTGATTATTTGCTTTATATGACAAAGGATTGCATGGCAGGTTGAATCTTCACCCTTACTTATTATTTCAAATGTATATATTAAATTGTGCTGTTGAGAATCCTACGCGAGTCATAGAAAAATAAAAACAATGAAGGTACTCAGAATACCTAACATGAAACACTAACACAGTGTTAGATAAAGGAGGAATGACATGTTTAGTCAAAGTAGCAAGACTTTGTTTTGATACATGGCTTCTGATGGGAACAAAGTTATATATATGTGAAGGATAAGTCTCCTGTACACCAAAAGATTTTCATTTTTATAAAGATAGAGCACCTGTTAATTTTTTGTTGTTTGTTTTAGTTTATCTATGAAGGCTGCTCCCAAATGTTTTTATGTGAAGCCAACCGAAAAAAACAGATCAACTCAAGGAGTTGCTGTGCAATTGTGTTATATTTATTGACCTGTGTAATATGTGTACTGTGTGTGAGCCATCAATGATTGTATATATTTTAATCACCCAAATCTTTACGCTGTGTTGCTTCCTTGTATATTTGTTTGCTCTTGCTGTACTTAATGCACCTTTTCCTCCTTTTAAATTCTAACCGTTGTGTGACCAGTGAATTTCTCCACTTGTGAGATCAATAAAGCTCTTATCTTATCTTAAAACAAATTACAGATGATTTGTAACTGACATCACTGTGCTGGACCAACTCAGATTGCACTGTAAATAAATCTTTTTTGAGTTTCAAGATCCCGCCTCTTAGATTTGAAAGCAGTAGATGTCATTTCCGGTATTTGGACTGTGCCTGTAGCTAACTTTACACAGCTCCTCCTCAGCAGCGCCTGCGTCTACACTTCCAGCCGTGGATGCTTCCAACTCAACCAGAAGCAATGTCTGCCAGAACCGGGCGGGCGGGTTTCCTGGACTCTCTGGATTCGTTCCGAGGTCTTTTGTCACTGTAGCACCATCTGTACTGCGCAGCTGGAAATGTTAGACTTCATGCTAAAGAAGAGGGCAAAAATCTGCTGGATGATGTGCAGTTTAAACGATTGAGAAAATCATGGTGCAAAGCAACCACAAAGGATCAAGCAGACAAAAAGGAAGAAGATAAACATGCATCACTTTTTAAATCATTGAATCTTAATTGACTTCAGGACAATGCCAATTAGGTGTCCAAGTGTTTGTTTTCCCAACGAACCTAAATAAAATGTACCTTAAATTAGCATTTTACGAGGACTGAGTTTGTTATTATTATTATTATTATTATTATTATTATTATTATTATTATTATTATTATTATATTTATATTTATATTTATTATTATTATTTTTATTATTTTTAATGTTATTGATGATGTATTACAAAGTGGTCAACGAAAGAATTACATTCTCTAAATTTCCCAAAATTTCAAAATTGCACAGTTGTTTTGTCTCCTACGGTGACGTAATGACGTTTCTTCCCTCTCTACGTAAGAGCACTGGTTTTACTGTACGGCAGAGCCACAAAGTGTGATTCTGATCAATTTCAATAGTTACGGTGTCATTTAGTAGGTTCAGTCAATGAAAAAAACCCTTTTCTGTTAAGAATTTAGAGTGCACAGCCAATTTGAAGCCGCTGAAATGGTCATAGTGTTTTTAGGGTGATATTTTGTTACTTCCGGTAGGTGCAATGGTTTAAATCAAACCACCCCGTCCGTTACAGGGGCGTTGGGAGTTGGAACAGGAATGTGTGTGCGTGCAGTTGGTAGCAAATGACAGACAACATGGACGACCCGCGGGACGTTCAAACTTCCAAACGAATTGGCAGCTCCAGGTCAATGTTATCGGCCGGTTCTGCGGTGGCTATGGAGATTAAACGAAAGAAAATAAGACAGAGTACCTTATTCCTGCAAACAGAGGTATGTTCAGATCGATAGAGCGCTCCGTGTCTTGCTTGAAACATGACGACCAGGCAGTTAATGCCGAGGGGGGTACAAAGTGCAACGATGCTAGCGAAAAAGCTAATAAATGCTTCTTTTTGTGTTTACACAGCCGTAATAACATTAACTTTTTGCATTTAATTCTAACTAATTTACCTCTCTCATCTGGTTACTGAAGCTTCATAGACTCAACGGCTTTTCTTTCCCTGGAACAAATAATTCATGTCATGGGGAGTAGCCTTTCTTTTCTTTTTCATTTTGTATTCACGTCCTTTAACCGGAGCCCAGTAATCTCTGCAGTTTTATTTGCTATGGCACAACTTAAACCAATGTGCATACAGGCAAAAATACGACCTAGTCTTTGAATGACACTTAACAGATAACAGACGGCATGAATTTGTTGTCCAAATCTCTATGAAGCTGCAGGTGCATTTATCCATTTGTGATGTGGAGAATGGTGGTGTTTGCAGAAACAGAACTTCTGAGTAGACATTAGATTTTTTCACCTTCTAAGACCACCTCATACATCATCATACTGCAGACTATGACATTTATATCCACAGCTGGTCATTTGTCCTTTTTAACTCTCCATCCATTTTGGGATTTTCCCATGTCAAGACGGCAAGTAGACAAAAACTGTTTCCACGTTTTCCACGAGTGATGTCTTCAAGTTTAACCCTACAGTTTCTGTATTCATAACTGTACCTTTGTTGTTCTGAGAACAGTTAAAATCCTCTTTAAGGCATGTCAAATTTATGTTTTGTTAGATTTTTCGAAAAATCTGATTGATGCAGACTTCCCATGAATGTTGGTTCCCTTAAGATTTAAGCTCTCTCGTTACCTAATGAATAAAAGGGCCTCGTATTCTACAACTAAATATATTTAGGATATATCCAAGTCTAATAACATTTATTTTCTTCTTGTCAAAATGGAGATTCATATGCAACCTCTCTTTAACAGAAATTATTGTGTCCATCTACATTCTTTCAGGATTTAACAGAAACTGCCTTATGCAATACATTTCTTGTGTTTTCTCCATCCACAAAGAGCACAAACATTCAAGAGAAGCTTGAGTTTGAGACGCGAATGCGAGAGGGGGCCTACAAGCTGCTGCTAGCCTGCAGTAAGAAAGAGCAGGTTCTTAACGCCTCTAAGAACCTGCTAACCTGCAATGCCAGGATCAAGGCTTACCTCGCACAGCTGCAGAGGGAAAAATGGAGGGATGCTACTGGAGCGGCCAAAAGGTAGTTTAGTACTTTTGTAGTAAAAGATTTCAAGTTGAAGTTTGAAGATTTGAAAACAAAGAGAAGATTTATTCTTCAATCAGTTCTGAAAGGATTTTCCTGATACTCATTTTGTGATCAGTTAATATGATATATCTCAAATTTTACTACAGAAACACTGATCCTGGCTCAGATGGCCGTTTACCCTGTAATGGGACCATTGCTATGTCTGGTGAGATTGTTTTGCTTTTCATTTGATACTGAATTGATTAAATTGGAGAAAATCTTGGAGTGCATGAACTGACTGTTCTCCCCGTCTTTGTGGCAGGACTACGGTTTCCTTTGATATGGAGGGATTCAGACCACTTTAATAACAAAGGGAGTATGTTTAGACTTTCATTGCTCACATTCATACCTTCCGTTTAACTATCATTTTTTCCTGGAATAACCTATTCTTTGCATCCCCTGTGTTTGGTAGGCTCTCGACGGGTGGCCATGTTCTGTCTGATGCAGATTGGCTCCCAGGTGTTTGACACAGAGATGGTTGTTGTGGATCGATCTGTCACTGACGTCTGCTTCGAGGGAGTCACCATCTTGTAAATATCAGTGTTGTGCTGTCATTTACAGTTTACAGAATTTCAAAAGGTTTTGTCTGTTGTCTTGATCCAGTCTATTTCAACATATTTATGATTCTTGCTCTCAGTAAAGAGGCAGATCCTCATTTTGAACTGAAGGTGGAGCTGTGGAGCTGTGCCCTGGAGGAAGAGCTCACTGTAGTAAACACACCAAAGAAATTTGCAAAGAAGCTTCGAAACTCCTTTGGAAAAACTGCTGGGAAGAAGCTCTGCTCTCTGCTGGACACTCCAGACCCTGACACCTTCCTGCAGAGCAATCCCCTACCCATGTGTGTATTGTGTTATCTTTCCAAATGCTGAACAAGCTCCAGAGTCTCTGTCAGATATCAAGTCACACAAAAATCACAAAAGTCTCAGAATAAAAGAAACAACTAAGAGCTATGTGAAGGAACAATTACACAGTTTGTTTTGAATTAAGGCTTTAATAAGTGTTGTGGTTGTGAATATGACATGTAAGCCTTTGGGCATTCAAATATTTCATGCTCCCACATGAAATTTATTTTGGTCTGAGAGGAAAAACATACTTAAAGACATTTAGGGCTTAAAGTTAGACTTTCAACTGAACATCTGTAAGTGATGATTACCACATGTTCACAGAGATCATTTGGCTTTTAAAAGGAAGAGATCATTTAGAAAAAACAACATGATTTAAGAGCACATTGTTTGGCCAGAGATTATGATTTAGGATATGTAGTAAAAAGAAATAACTTAATAAGCTTTGTTTGAAAAGTGCAAAATGCTGAATGTGTCTCTTCTCCTACCAGTGGAGCCAAATACAGCCTGCTGGCCTACACAACTCTTGGTCTGCCTGAGGCTGAAGGCAGTTTTCAGTCTCACTCCCTCATTGTCCTCCAAGGCGGTAAGAGGCAAAGGCACAGAAATTCAATATCATGGGATAAAAAAGGCTTATGTCTCTCAGCTCATGAACTGAACCAGTGCCATGGCAATGATAAAATATATTTACACCAGTAAACTTGAAACCTAGAATTAAACCAAATAACCCATAATTGAGGTTTTTCTTGGATTAGTTTTCATCTTTTTACTCAAGTGATTAAATGGATGAAAAAGAAAAGCTGGTGCTCAGGCAGGCTTTTGTTGTATAGCACTAATTTCAGACTTTTGGTTTGCACTATGGTACATTAGCGTTCAGCTCCACAATGCATATTATTAGCTTTTAAATTACTGTTATGACAGGAAACGGGAAATTTAATAGGTCTCTATTAGAATAAAAAGTGTGTTTTTGTACTCTTTTAAGATTGGAATAATTCATTGTGAATACATTTGTTTTTACATAAAATATTCAGAAGTTTAGCAAGATTGATAATTGCAGAGCTGTGTTTCTTTGGCATATTTTACCTCTGCTTTTCCCTTCATCACAGCTGAGTGTTCATCTTGGCTTCCTCTTTATGGAAACCTCTGCTGTCGGTTAGTTGCGCAGCCAGCTTGTATGACACAGAACACAATGACTGGCTACTTGAGTCAGAAGGTGTGTAGTGCATCAACTACTTTTCTCATTACCCAAAAGCTCCTGGTTTTGATTCTGTACTTACTTTGTTCTTACTTTGTTCTTGTTCTTTTTTTTCAGCAAAATTTGGAGGGGATGAGCTGTTGCTGCAGTCTTTACTGCGTGCTGAGGGCCGGTTTTTTGTCCTGTTACTTCATCCCAGAAGAAATTGATGCTAAAGTCCAACCCACTCTCACTGTGCCCATCAATAAAGTGAGAGAAAGGAGTCAAATTTAGAAATATGAGTCCACTTTTTACCCACTAATTTCACTTTTACTAAGCAGAAGGAGGAATTTTAGAATGATTAAGTTGAGCCTTTTCCTCCTTCACCTTAACATTTCGCAGACTAAACAGAATACAAAATGCCACATTGAGATCCTGTTTGCATCTTCTGGCATTTTACTGCTGAATTAAGGGTTTCTTTTTTTTTTTTCTTTTTTTTTTGCCGTATCGGCAGAAGACCTTTTAGTGCAGTATCCCACATTAAGTTCTAATTAGTAAAATGTCAAACTAATTTTCAGCTTGTAATAAGTTATTGTGTTGTTTTTGTTTTCTTTTTTTTTTTCTTGTGTTTTTCAGGGAACTCAAATCCGTGTAATGGAAAAAGAGTCAGCAGGCCAGAAATCCAGGAGTTTGTCCATCAGTAACCCCTCACCAGATGGACCTCAGACCGTTGTCTTTATCACAGACAGCAGGGATGAGCTGGAGGACTGGCTGGACGCCCTCCACCAGCACCTCTACGATCAGAGTGAGTTTGTTTTTGGGTGTCTAATCAAAGTTTTCTTAATACTTGCTCTTGCATCCCTCTGGGCCAGAAACCCATATGCAGAGAAAATGAGCTAAATCCTCTTAGCAAGAACAAACACTATATTAATCAGTGAGCTGTGTTCATTGTTTGCATGTAGACCAGTGGCTGCACTGTTGTGACCAGTTAATGAAGATTGAGGCCACGTCCCCACGAAAGCCATCACTCTTCCTCACCAAGCAGGCTGACTCTGTTTACAACGACCTCAGTAAGTAGATTCATTCGAGTTAGCTACTGAAGTGAGTTTAGCTGAAGATGATCATTGGGATGTTGAGGGTTTTACAGGATCTTTTGTTGTTGGTTTTTAAATGCTGCCAGATTCAAGTGCTCACAGCACATAAAATGGAATAAAATGGTCTTCATTACTTTGGTAATGCATGCAAAAAAAAAAACTCTCAAGCCATTAGGAAAGTGGAATATATGCTTATTTTTCCATTGGAGTTTTTTTCCTCGTATTTAAAAAAAACAACAAAAAAAACATTTTTTTAGCATATATGTAAATATATATATTATATATTTTTTCTGGCAGGTATCAGTTCACCTAGCAAATTTGAGAGCATTACTGATATCATCCACACCAAAATAGAGGAAACAGATGGCCTCTTCCTTATTGGCCATGAAGAGAAGAGGGAGGCCCCTAATTGGTCCACTCTGTTTGATGGCTCCCATTCGGTGGTTGTAGAGAAGAGTATTTTGTCCCAGAGCAAAACTTCCACCCCTTGTTCAAGCCCCAACACCAGCTCTACACCCCTCAGCAACAAGAAGCGACGCGCTCCACCCCCTCCGTCTAACAAAGAGCCTTACGCTCCCCCAACTCGCCCAGCCAGACCCCCTCTTCCTGGTCCTCTTCATCCTCAGCCTCCTCTGTCATACCTGGAGAAGGAGAACTCTGGTGCAGACGTTTCACGTCCAGCCACAAGGTCCAAAACAGGACGGCCGTCTCTGGACGCAAAGTTTTCTGCCATCATCCAGCAGCTCCAGCGGAACAATGCTGGGGGCACCGCAGCCCACAGCCGGAAAAATGCTCCCCTGGGGGTCCGGGATGTTCACCCGCAGGTTCAGCCTCAGCCTCCTCCTCAGCAGCACGATTACCAAAACCACCAGACCCAGACCCCTGAGGCCACAGCTGATGGTGGTTTTGTCAGAGCCTGTAATGGTCCTGTTCCTGCACCGCGCAGCAAACTAAGGAAGTCTTTCAGGGAGAGAATGAACCTCAAAGCACTGTAACTTCAACTTAAAGCATATTCTGTTTTTGGCTACCACTAACAAGAATGACTAAATCACAACGTTTCAGCTGACCTGGGTTAAAAAAGAAAATAAAATCGCACACAGTAACACAGTAGTGGTGACAGCTGCTTGTATGTGGCTGGTTCATCAGAGGAAGAAGAAAAAGCTTGTAATTTTAGGAATCATGCTTCTTGCTGATATATGGCTGGAAAAATTTAATACGAACCTCAAATATGTATGCTAACTGGAAGACTGGAGCTAGTTAGCTTAGATCATGATTAGTTTATGTCAAAGGGAAAAAATTACTTATGTTTGCTAATAGATCATGAAATCATTTCACAAGAACCACAACACATACTTCCATACCACTAAACGGAAAAAAGTAAAAAGAAGCACTCGTGAAATCTTTAAGAAAAAAAAAAGTGGATGGGTTTTGTTGTGGTTTTGCATATCAGAGCCTCTGAGGGGACGACTGTCCCTGGTTAAATGTGAGGTGCACATGGGAAGCTTTTGGCCTCATGAAGTGACTCACTGGAATGTGTTTGACATCCTGTGGTTATAACAAAGCTCCAGTGCTAAACTGATAATAAAACTGCCTGCGTTTAGGGTTCCGTTTTGAAGATAAAACATGTTAATTAGTAAACTTTTAGAAGAGCTGGTCAGCAGACTTTATCGAGTTTGAAGAGAGCCAGGATTTGTTTTGACCTCCTTTCAGCTTCTACTAAACAACCTTTCTCATTAGATTCATCTCAATATTGATAGCACAGATCTTTCATTTTCAAAAGCAAGGAAATTCAGTTTCCTAAAGTAGAAAAATATTGGCGTGACCCCTTGCATAGAGAGGTGGCAGCCATTAAACCTAAAGGCATTCTCAAGATCCTCGTTACAACCGCACAATTCTGCGCGACTCTCCATTCTACAGTATCAGCCGAGACGTCTCCTGCTCTACTTTTACATTTATCAGCTTTTTCATGTGCAACTAACCCTTAAAAGAAATTGAAAGCTGCATGCTGGCTCCAAGGACCACCGTCATCAATCCAACTAAAATGGAAAGGCTTATTTCTTTGCTCTGCCACTGGAACATGAACTGAAGAAAGAGCCTTTGGAAAAGCACTCAAATTGGAATTGATCTATTGGCTAACTGTGGACGAGTCATTCCTCTGGAACCATTGGCATATTATACTTACTGTGATGACTTTATGACCACTACAGCTGGTTCTAAAGGAACACGATTTTTAGGAGCAACTGCAAGCACTAATGTGACTTTCCTTTCCCCCAGAGGTCTTAATAATAGAGTGACCTCGGTTTTTAGTGGCTCCACAATATGACTGACATCATTTAGCGTTGCAGACAATAAATACTGTGAACATAATTGAATGAATGGGTCTTTTGAGTGGCTTAAATAATGAATGCCCCTGTGTTTGTGGGTGTGTTTTAAACATGCCTAGTATTGCCAGTCACTAAATATTTCAGCCACTTAATGATATTGTTTTGAGAAATGGCCATCATCCTCACACATGGTGTACCAAATGTATGGTATTGCTACTTTCCCTGAAATCGCTTCCCCAGATGAAGCATCACGATTAAAGCTACAGTAACTGTTTTTCTTACCTCACTTTAAATTCAGTTCAATTTAGAGGGAGAGATGTAGATTGGTGGGGAGGTGGATTACAGGAGGATTTAGTTTAAGCTTTGAAAGAGAAAGCAGGAGCATGGATTGTACAAAAGGGGATGTAGCCCAGCGTTAGCAGTGTGCCAGATGCTTGGTGTGTATTACCGGTACATCAGTCACTTTGATCTTCTACTGTATGCACCTGGAAAAACAGGAGAAAGCTTTAGGCTAAAGTTTCCCAGCATTACTTTCTCACTGATGATGTTATTAAGTTCCAGAGGGAATGATTATTGGTTATAATACACATCCTGCATCCTCATGAACAGCTTGTTCATTCTCAGTTTGGTTTGACTTGTAAGCATTGCTGAGAAGTGCATGTCAGCTTTAGTGGGAGACGCACTTCTGCATCATTAGGGGAAATGAACATGACTGCCTCTCGTAAAACTTATTTTTAAAAAGCAAGAGGGAACAACATCGTCTATTGAAAAATGATTAATGTAATAAGGAGATATATGCAACTGGCTAGTGAATCAATTAGATTGTTTCCCCCTTTATTACTCACGACTGCTTTTACATTAGAGATGATTTGTAGTTTTTGTACTGCTTTTGAGTAAAATGTAATTATTTTTTATAGTTTACTGCCATATCATCTCAATATCTCACCACAATTATGTAGACTCTGACTAGATGTTTATGTACCACTAAGTAGCAATAAATTCTTGTCCTAGCACAGCATAAATTGTGTTTAGCGCAGTGTAAACAAAAATTCATATTGTAATTGTATTTTCTAATCGTGCAATGTCTTCTCGCTCTGTCTTGGAAGCTCACTTTATTATTTTTCTTTTTGTACTATTGCTGATCTGCAATAAAAGCAACCTACATTCTGCCCTGGTAAGGCTGTTTTATTTCTGCTGAGCTTGGAAGTCTTCCTGAATATTTTTCATGTAAAAGGTTTACCAGGGGGTGGCAATAAAAGTCAAAGCATAGCTTTTATTACGTCCCAATTCACGTCCTATAGAGATACGTGCACTGGCATATTCCCCCACTGCAGCAAACACTGGAGAGCTTTCTCTGGCTTTGAGCCTAGAAGTGGCCTGTTGTGAAGATTAAGGCGGATGGAATCTCATAGGCAGATAATGGCATTACAATAATAAAACCCCATTCACACTGCATTTACTCATAAGAAAAACATCACTCTGATGTTAGCACACTGGTGTTAAATATAAGTTCATTCAGCCTTCAATATGTACGTGCAGTTAAGAACACAACTGAAGAAACATGTATAGATAGTAAAATATTTTAATTAAATATACAGGAGGTCATATCATACAAAATGTCTTTATTTTTTATCTTGCTTGCCAGCTGGGTGATTGGTAAACAGATGGCTATGGTATCAAAAACACTTTTAGGATGCACATTAATGGAAACAACAGGGGAAAAAAAGTGAAAATGCAACAAATAAGAGTATCCTAATTCCTAAATTGTAGTGTCTGTTTGAGCCTAACATGAAACAGCAAAAAGGACACAGCTAGATCCTGTAACCAGCTTTTATATTGTTTTTTTCTCTTTTTTGTATTTACAGATTATAACAGTTTATATGATAACAACCACGCATTACTATCTACAAGGCTATTTACACAGAAAATAAGACGAGAGAGAAGGGTTGCCATGAATTGATCCCGTTTGAATGTTCTGTACAGGAGCCAGCACTAATGCCAGTTTTACCTACACACAGCAATGTACAGTACTTAATCAGAAATGAATGTCTTTAAGTATTCAGTAAAACTTTACAAACAGACCTTTACAGCTTTTTTTCTTCTTCTTTTAAAACACCAGACATGTTCACTCTATTTCAACTATCCTGGATTGCAATTATAGTGGTTGTAAAAGCCAGCGCAGGTGTTGTCTTTCCACCCCAGGCTATGGGGCACGGTAGGCATACTTTATGGAGTCTGGTACCTTTTCATCACAGCTAGAAAACACACAAGGTTCACATGCCCTGAAGGTGACACACACCAGACCCGCATCAGTTTCAATTGTCAGTAAATCTAATCACCTGTCTGACAAAGTTAAGCTGAGCGAGTTTATTTGTCTAAGCAGAAAAACTAAACATTTGATTAGAGTTGAACCGTTTACATTTTAAAATGTGAAATTTTGTGCCTTATCCCCTCAGACACCCTCTGGTGTCTGATAGCGAGATGTGCCATGTCATTTTTGTGTGAGTGTCTTGAGAGAGTAATATGGATATTCCTACCCTGCTACACAAGATAAACCTTAACAAGTGTAGTGCTAACTCTAATCCAAGGCAGCAAAAGGCACAGATATTTGCAAAGCAGTAATATCCTAAGTGACAACATTCCTATCAAATCATATGTGGAGTCTTTTCAGGGTGTTAAATAAAAGTCTGCCACTCCCCACGAAAAGAAAAAGGTTTTCAAGTTAGGGACAAAAAAAGGATGAAGTGCTGATCTTTGTGGTGAGCATTCCACAGCAGACGGCTGCTTCATTATGCTGGTCCTACAGACAAAAAACAAGCCGCGACAATCTGCTCATCACGAAAAACATTGGGGGTTTAATCGCTTTCAATTTGGAAAGCGTAAAAACAAACAAGCTTTTCACTGACTGTGAGCAAAGAAACATTCATGATTTGTCGAGGGATTGAAGGGGACGACTGTTTTTGCTGCATCGGAACTGAAATACACGACAAATAAAAACCTGAACTGAGTAAAAAGTGACTCTACAGTACATCAGTTGTACACAGCACCTCTGAATGTTATGTCATGGCAAAACTATTCAGGTTGCACCACAGTGAGTGTTAATGTCTATTCCAAGCAGTCCAGATGGATTTGCTGCGGCACTAATAGGCAACAAGAGTCCAGCGTGGAGACGTGTAAACAGATACAACACCACTGGCTGCCTAGAGACTTTTTAATGCGCTGAAGAACTGTCGAACATTGTCTGCGATGATGAACACACATCTAGTTATATAAAGATTTTAATTTTCATTGTCATGTTACTTGTAGTGTTTTTAGGCAACAAAGTTAAGCCCTCAGACGTAGTAAACAAATGGCTTTTCTCTGTTGCCCTCCACTTTTCACACATCCAGAGCAACCACCTGACTCATGGTTATAGAGCGGCAAACTGATCTGTGAGCACATACATGTGAGCATTGTGCAAATAGGGATACACCAGCAACGACACAAACAAAAAAGATACAGTAAGTGGTGATAAAAATAGAGAACAGTGCAAAGTATATAAAAAAGACGATTTTAAAAAAGAAAAAAAAAGAAGAAGAAATGGAATTTTTCTGTCTGTCATTTGCTGGAGTTCTAATCAGTGTTTTGTCTCGACTGACACACAATCCCCGAAAAAAAAGGGAGACAGAAGAAGCTGACACAGTCTCGTGAGGATGAAGGAGGGCGACGAATAGACAGCTTTTCTATCCACTACAGTCTGGTGCTGGGGTGTACCGACGACAGCTGAGGGGGCGGGAGAGTCGACAGAGGGTAGAGGTGGTGCAACAGGTCTCCGTAGAGCGCCGCCCCGCCCGGGTGCCGGTAAAAGTGGTGCGGACTGGGGCTGGAGGCCAGCAGCTGCCTGTGGAGCATCATGGAGTGGAAGGCGAGGGGGGGCACGAGCGGAGACACGGCGGACTGGCTCTTCAGGTACTGGAGACCTGGATGCTGCTGGAGTCCGTCCTGGGCGCCGGGGGAGACCAGGCCGCTGTGCGGGTACATGCCGGCGTACAGGGGCGCGGCGTGGGGCGGGGGGAAGGTGGTGGTGGGGTGGCCCTCGGGGAGATGATTGTTGAGGTGAATGGCGTGGGCCGGCTCGGCTGGTTTCAGCTCTTCCGGGTCGCTGCGCCGGACGGCGCCGGCGGGGTGGATCGGCGTCACGACGCGCACTTTCCTCTCGGGGGCGTCTTCACTCTCCGGCTCCACCAGGCTCCGCTTACTGGGGCGAATGGGGCTGGTGAGGGACGACTCACCTGAAGCTTTGGGACTGGGAAATGGCTGCGAAGACTCGGCCGAGCTCGGTTTCGGGGGAGAGATTGTCATGGGCGGAACTCGGCACGCTTTGGGGTGGGAATCCAAACCCTGATGCATGATGGAATAAGGGAGACTACAGAAGGTGGGCTTGGGGAAGGAGGGCACCCTCTGAGAGAGGGGCTTAGAAATGGTGAAGTCTCTGGGCTCGTCTTCAGCCTCCCTGCTCTCGCCGTGAGTCTGAGTCCTGTCGCTGTAGTGAGATCTGTAGGCCAAGCCCTCCTGCTCCAGGGTGCCACAAACAAAGCCCTGGCTTCCCTCGCGGTCCCTGATATAGTGCTCTCTCCGCTCCCCACCGGCAAAGCCAGCCATCCTCTCTTGGCTCAGGCAACTCTCGGTTTGTCTGTACAGATTGTGGAGGTGAGGGGAGGAATAGCAGTCGCCCGCGTAGCTTCTGGACTGAGCGGGCGGACCGAGGACGAGCTTCTCTCCTGTGCTTTCCACAGCATCTTGGGTTTGGGGGAGGTAAGGCTGCCACGGTGCGCTGACTTTGAGCGGGAGCTGATGATTTGTCCGGCAGCTGAAAGTGTCCGAGAGCTCCCCGGCGGTGCTCCTCTCGGACGGGCCGCTGGCGGCCGGCTGGTGAAGCTTACTGCTCTGTGCGTGCTGGATGACCGACGGCCTGAACATGGGCGCCACCTCGGGGATGTTGCCCGACCCGCGCCTCTGTCCCGCCGCCGCCTCCTCCTCGGTCTTTCTTTTGTCTTTCTCCTGCTCAGCTACGGACAGGACGGGTAGCGCGGATGTAGTTGTGGGGAGAGGGGGCGGAAGAGGAAGAGAGGAAAAAGATAAAGGGTTGGACTCACACACCATGGAGATGAGCTTCTTTTTGGCCAAAGGAGACATGACCCCTTGGCTGGCTTTGCAGTAGGCAGCCGTCTGTCCAAGGTTCTGTGAAGGCTCCTTCCTTACGACGCCATAGTTATCTTTCTCTGGGAAAGAATCTGTGCTCAAATCTATACACTGTCCATCTGTCTGCTTACACATGGGCAGCACCTTCCCCACTCTCCCGCCGTGAGTTTCAATAGAGTCTCTGACCTTGGAAAAGGGCTCTGGCAGAGCAACGTGTCCAGCAGGTTTAGTCTGATCCCAACGATGAGGCAGGTATGGAATTTTAGGAATAAAATGCCCTTCGGTTTGCTGTTCTTCTGTGAGTTTCACCTGGAGGGCCTCACTGATCTGCCTCCATTCAGGCTGGGCCCCGGGCCCCGTGTGGAAGGGCAGAGCAGCGTGTGGGGCTCTGCAGTCTGCCTCTTTGGGGCAGAGCGCGGACGGCTGCTCCACCGTCAACGACTCCTCTTTCTTCAGAGTAAGATGTAATTCTTCCTCTTCTATTAAAATGGGCTCATCTTGCTGAGACACCTCTTCCTTTATGGCTGTGGAGAGCTCGTGATTCTCTTCTTTCCCCTTTAAGTCCTGCACGGAAAATAGGACATTTGTTAGAGTCGTTTCTCGAAGAGGAAACAAACAAGACACTCGTATTTTTTCTTATGAGTTGTGACTGACCTGTGATTGTTCTTGGCCTTTCACTATTTCCCCTCTGTCCTTTTTACTCCCCAGCTTCAGATTGTTGGGGACTTTTAGTTTCTTAGCTCCTACTCCTTTGGCTTTAGTTCCAGTTGTAGAGGCCTTCTCTTGGCCACCCTCCTGCTTCCTGGGTTTGGTCAAGGGGAGGGGCTTGTCCTGCTCTCCTTTTACATGCCTCTCGTACGGAAGGAGGAGTCTGAAGAGGAATGACAGGAAAATGAATAATTAGTAATGATCACAATTTTGATTATCATTTTTTCTATCTTTACACAAGCAAAATATCTACATTTCAAACACCCTAAAAGCTAATTTCAAAAGGAAGAAAAGCCAGTTATATTGTTTGTGTTTTTCTGTGTATTACTACAGAAGATTTTTTAAAGCATTTTGTTCTAAACTAACTCAACACAAACAGCAGGTTCACTATGCACATATTACTATCTTACATAAAAGAACCCTTATTTTAATACCTGGAAAGTATTAGCAGTTCAATTGTAATTAAAGCTAGGCTAGGGGAAATCCAGGCTCCAGTTGGTATTTGTGTGTGTGTCTGTGTGTGTGTGTGAGTGTGTGTGTCTGTGAGAGAGAGAGAGGGAATGTGAATAATGAGTTATCCCCTGCTGACACAGATCACATTTGGTATTACTTTAACCTTGACAGAGCGGAATATGCGTGTGGGTGTGTACAGTTACTGTGGTTGGAAACAAAAAAGAGAAAATATCTTTAAGGCCTGAAATCAAATGCTCAAAAGAGACCTTACAGCATAAAATATCTACTTCAACATACTAATATGATGAATGGCATGAGCTCTAACAGAAATAAAATATTTTCACATGATAATAATACGCCTGGGTTTTTAACCCGTGCAATAGCTGTCTACTCTCAGGTTTTAATAAGTGCATACTAAACGACAGAGATCATTCCGTAAAATGAACATCAAACATATTCTGACTTCTGTTTTTTCTTCTTCGAATACATCCCAAGTCAGTTTTCCGTATCTGATGTTGTAACTAATGGGAACATTAAGATCTGGATAATATAACAATACCCATGTGTAAAATAATGGCATGAAGAAACCAGGAAGGGAAACTTTTAGACTTTTATTGCTCAGGGAAGAAAATGGAAATTGGCAAATGACCAGAAATAAGAAACTCTGTGGAAGAGGAAACCAAGACAACTGAAAAACTACAACTCAACAAACTTCAGTAAATTTCTCCAGATCCTCTGTCAGGTTTTTGTAGATTAACAATGCATGAAAGCCAGACAAAAAACATGGCTTTTTCAGTCACGAGTGAAAATAAGGTCTTCTGTCGTAACAACAAGAGACGTTTGCACTCTTCCTTTTAAGGGACATGGCGGTAAAACAAACAATGAATCAAGAGCTGTTTCACCCACTCTTCAAAAGAGAGCGAGAAGAAAGAGAAAAAAAAGCCTTAGAGAGTTCAAGAGGCTCTGTGGGATTTTTTTGTTATTTTTCCTCTGAACAAAAGTGCTGGCAGGCAAAGCGGTGAAACTACATTTCATACAGCTGGTCTGGCACCAGGCCCCAGGCCAAGAAAGGAAATGTACTATTAAATGTGACTTATTGGAGAGACAGAGAGCAAAGAGGTTGTGAAGGAGAAAAGAGGAGGGGAAAGAGACCAAAAGAAGAAAGAAAAAGGGATAATAAGGGAGTGAAAAGGAGGATGAAAGCTAATTAATGAGGAGAAAAGATTCCTGCGATGAAATCCATGAAAAACATGTTGTCTCTTTAACTTGAAGTTGTTATTTATTAGAAAAATGTTAGTGCATCTGAGCCTTTTGATAAATATGAATGATTTGAATTTAAACTAAAAAATTCCAATCACAATAAGTGTTTTAACTTGTTAAAGATGTTATTACTTCAATCGTAAAAATGGACATTCAACATCTGCAAATGTCCGGCTTACATCCTGTCAAACAGTCATATAAACCTCACATATACCAGGGTGCACTGTTGACTATCTGCATGATCTGTGGGAAAGAGATGGCTGACTTGGCCTGGGTCAACTTTATGGAATGTCAATAAGGGGCAGGGGGAAGGGGGGTGGGGGGGTGGGGGGGGGTCTTGTTGCTGCCCTGGATAATGTAAGAGCTGATCCCGGGAAATTACGGAGGGCCTTTAAATAGTTTTAAATGGAAAAACCTAAGATGGCATGTTGGGCAGAAAAACAAAATTGAGTCTGGCAGTCATTGTCAAAATGATTTACTTTGTTAACAAAACCAGATGAAACAAATGTCGCCTCTTGATGTGTCATTCTTTTTTTTTAAAATCAATCTACTTCTTCAAATGTTGTTGCTAACCCATCTGCAAATAACTGTTCAAGCTACAGCGCTCCCATCCCTCTTTCCTATTCAGATTCTATAAAGAAAATATTAGGAAGTAAGCAGAGCAGAAAATCAAAGTAAAACCCCCTGTCTGACAAACAAGGGTAATTCAAAGCAGTTTCGCATAAAACTAAGTAATGATTGTGCAATATGATATAATAAGTGCCCGAGATACAATATCACTATGAGTAGCAATTTCCTCCAAGGCAGAGAAAGAGATGAGCTTGGCAGCCTCTACATTGGCTGAGAGAAAGCCAGGTGTAGTTTGTCGGGTGTGCCACTTGGGGGCGTACGCCACACTAACAGATTCCAAGAAACTATTTCATCAGGGCAGGAGAGGCAACATTTTTATGAGGTCAATAAATGCTTAACTTTGTCTCATGCCAACGTATCACCTGGCTTTTGTTTAAGCAGCCGTTTTCCATTTTGATAGCGAGCAGCAAAAAATATGCGGCGAGGAGATTAAAAATGTAAAGGTCAGAGATAAAGGGTGTCTCACGAAATTAAACTAAGGACTGTTTCTTCATATTTATGTAATGCGTTGCATCCACGATCGCAAGCAGTGTAATTCATCACAGCACAAGCGTTTGAATTACACAAACAGCACCTCCCCCTCTGAAAAACACAACTTGGCAAAAACAAGGTGACTTTACCAGCAATGTGCTGCTCTCATCTAAGTTTTGTGTTACAGGAACAAGCAGTGTGCTCAAATCCAAGAAATGCCTCAGTCACCAAATAAGTGGAAAAAGCCTGCGGGCTGTTCCATTTCGACAATTTCCCTCCCATCCACGCTGAAATTAATTTTAGTCGGTGTTGTGTTAAGATCACAAGAGCTGCTTCATGCATAAAAAAGGAAAAGAAACTATTTAAAGAGCTGGTGGGCAAGCCCCCAGGGCAGTAGAAAGAGTTGAAGGCAAGAAAATAACATACATTTACAAGCCTGCAAGGAAAAGAGAATGAAATTTTAAAAAGTCCCATTTTTGTCAAATCTAAGGGAAATGATTTAGTGACAACAGCACAATAATGAAACAAAAGTGCTGTAGATAAAAGAGGGAGACAAGATGCCAGCAGAGGGATAAACAGACATTGTAGTCCCTCCGCTTTGGATTCATGCCTCAAAGCTCCTCTTTTGTCTCGAAGCCAAACCACTTGAGGTGACCCCCATTCATGCAGTCAAAACAGGAGGGCAATGCAGGAATGTATGAAAACTTAAGTCCTTTGTCAAGTCTGAAAATACCAGATTTAAAATGACCTCTACTGTTCCCCTGGGGTTTGCTCTCATTAGCTGCGGCTGCTCCAGCTCGCAGTAAATGTTCGCAATAGCAGGTGTGAGCCAAGAGTTCCAACTGTGTAAAATAAATGTGCACTATTCTGAATAAAGAAACACTTGAGTCTTTCAGCTGCTTAAGTATTAATGTCCAATAATACACATAAAATGCAGCCTTTTGCTGTCCTAAAGTGGACTCAAGTATCAGCTTCAGTGTCCCTAATTCAATTTAGTACACTGATCTAGTTATTAATCTCACTAGACTTGAATAGATTCTCCACAGCCGATTGCCTGTCACACATCAGTGGTATAATTTGTGATTTCTTAGTGCCACAAGGGAAAGAAATGGCAAAACATTTACATTAAACTCCACCAATGCATTTCTGTTTTTGAAATCACACAACTCTGTGACTTGTTAGATTGGTACTAGAAAGAAAAATGTTTCTTTTTTTTTTTTATCGTCGAATACTCAATGAAGCATCTGTCATGGAGAAACCATCAAGCTCTCAGAGGTTAAAATAGCTGCCTGCTATTTTAAAGTAAAGAACATGCAGCTCTTTGGCTGCATTCCAGTTGTAGCTGGAGTCCAGACTCAGTGGAAGAATCGCAGGGATACAAAGAATTTTGCCACGCTTTTGATCCGGACAACATGTTGAGACATTGTTTATAGTGTAAAGGAATGCTGATAGTCAACACACAAATATGTTCTCATGTTGCAACTTTCCCCTCTCCCTTCTTTATGCTGCAGCTTTTTTTTTTTCTTAACGCTGACACAATTTAGGTTGTTTATTAAAATCTGTCATTGCTGCAGTCTGTGTCCTGTTTTTAACAGAGAAGACGTGAAAGTGATACTCCCTCCAGACTGCAATCCAATGATTCCCTCTGCTTTAGAACAAGACCCAAGAATAATTGAAAACTGTGTTTGGACTGCAGCATTGGAGAAAAAAAAACAAGGCTTTAAGTGTAATGCAGCATATTTGATGTATCTGCAAAACAGCAAGGACAAAGGAAGCAGAGAGATGCTGACAGAGCATGATTCTGTGAGTATGTGGAAGAGTAAGATTCAGAAGAAATGAAAATCTATTTTCTCTTTTCTCTTAGCCAAATCTCAGCCCTATGTTATTACCATTCCCAGTGTAAAGACTGACATAAGGTTTCCTCACAATGTATTTTCATATCTCGAGAGCAGCTGTAGTGAATGCAGAGGAACATCGATACCAAGAGGAATGAATAAAGGCTGAATCAATAAAACATCTAGTCAACTAAAATTGGAACAGGCGTGCATCTGTCTTAAAAGAAACACATATCTGCATGATCTGAGCCAGAGAATATTTCACAAGCCTCAGACTCTGTGTAGAGTACATCTGGCAAACATCTAATACTTTTAAAGATGAAATGATTTAATCCAAAACCCCTCATGTGCGCTCTCTGCTATTGGCCAAAACCTCAGAGTTTTTAAATAGCAAATTATTCTAAATTGCTTCTCTGTTGCCATGGATACCCCCCCCTCCCACCACAATGCCAACCCGATTGTGCAATTACATTAGTGTGCCAAGGCATGGTGAGGTATTAAAAATCTGTAACAGACAGAAATGAACAGAGATAGCAGAATTTGATGTTTCTGTAACAAGAGATCACGTAGGAAAGCAGGAAGATTAAATATGTAGGAGCTGTTAAAAGGCGCTGACCTGTATAATGAAAGAAACAGCATGAAGTGCAAGACAGGGAGGGGAGAGTGAGGAGGGGGGGGGGGGGTGCACAGAGAAAATGGCACAGCACAGAAGCAAAAGGCAGTCTATTTCAAGGTTATTGATGCCATCTTTTTCATGACCTCATTTTTAATTCAGAGCGCTGGGCCCTGACAGCTAATCTCGGGAAACGGTTTAAATAAATATCATTAAAGCTTCCCTGTAGCTGCAGCGGCAGACCTTGGCTTGGACATTTCTACATTGATTTTTCCCCGCGCACTAATGAACGACGCTCTGTGACTAAACAGTAACTTTGAAAATGACAATTAGCTGAGGTTATCTCCTGTTCAATTCCAGCTATGTAACTCAGTTTCTAATAGTGATTACTGCCTGCTCCTGGACAGCATAAATATAGTGATTATGCCCTTGGCTCCATCTTTCACAATAACATCTCCTAGGAAACCATTTCATGTGATTTTACCATTAGGGCTGTAAAGGGATAATGTGTATAATTTAAAACGAGAGCTGAATGCTTGTGGAGCTTCACAGTCTTTAACCCAAATAACACCAAGATAGCCAAGAATATCCACTTAATTGAAAGCAATTATGACCTGAAATATTGTTTCCTTTTTTCTTACTGGTTGGAGATTTTATTTCTCCGCTCTACTCTACGTTGCCCCGTTGAGACAAATCGGAAGCGATTCTCCAGAGAGAAATACAAAACATAGGTGTTGTTCCACTTTGTACGCTGTACATTCTTGCTTGTGAATTATATTTCTGTTGCACACTGAGTAATGATTAAAGGTGGAAACAAAGACGCCTCTGGGGAGCAAACACACACTTCAGCGAGCCTACAAACAGCCTCATTCATCATGCAGAGAGAATGGCCGTGTTTGCTGAGTTAATACATTGGAGCTAATTGCCCTCCAAGCAGCCCAAACACCAAGTCTCAGCTAAAATTATTCCCCTGAATGGAAACTTGCTCAGCTTCAGCTGATATTTCTCTCACACACATCCCCGGCCATTACCCCTCCCTTGTACACCTTCTCTCTGTCAGCCTGATATTCACTGCAGTGTGTGGATATTATTGCACTGTATTGATTCAGCATTATTTTCTCTCGCTGCTTCACGGTGGCTGGAGAGGGAAAGGCCAGCACAGCAGCAGTCACATCTCACCACTTCCCATGTGAATTTATCCCACTATGTCCGGTTTCATACCACCAGCGCTACACCTTACAGTCTAATGAGCTACGTGAACAATATAGTTTTTCACATCTGGCCTCACAGTAAATCATAGACTTTATAAGAAGCATAAATACTGACATGCGTTTTTTTTTTCTTTACCTGGAATTTATTTTCAAGTGAAGCAACTTAACATGTGGAGTCATATCACAAGCCCGACTAAAAAAATACATCACAATGAACAACGCAGCAAACGATTTCCCACGTCTATACTCTCTCTTGCAAATTTCCTGGGAAAGCTGCTGTAGCCTGTGCTGCCTTGGCATGCAGATTTGCTTACAGCATGCAATTCTGACACAATCTGAAACTGCCAGGCTACCTCACATGACACTGCTGGCATCTTTGCTGTATTACTGACAGGTGGGTGCGCGCCTGAGCTGTGCTGATGCATGGACCTGCCGCGGCGGAGGGGAATGGAGAGGGTCATCTTCCTGAAGGACTGACCTGCTTGATGAGCGACTGGCTATCTCTTGCTGAGAAGATCATATTTGGCATTTGTTTAACCTTGGGAAAGAGACTGTGTCGTCTATATGTTTGTGTGTGGGAGTGAGAGTGCATGCAAGCTGCACTGCATAATATCCATATGGTTCCCTCAGGATCATATCCATATGCTTAGTTTTGGTTTGGTAATACCATCTAAGTGATTATAATGAGGAGGTTCAAAATGTTGCGGTATGTGACTGAATGACTAAATGAATACATTAAACCAGTGTTTGCATTTCAGATTAGAGCTATGTGTGCTTGTAATACAGTTACTGTATATATGTGTATCCATGTAGGTCAGTTAATAATTCAAGACTGCAGTTATTTCCAGTTACTCAATCTTCTTTGGTTCATTAGATTACACCATAATTGGGTCTATAGTGGAGCACAACTGATCAATTAGTCCCGAAAAAGTATCATTTGACATATAGACAGATTTGTTCACTCTGAAGGAATCTATTTCTTAAAATAATTATAACTACACGCAAAGGCATCCCGCTGAGAAATATGAGGCACCGCTCTTCATGTCTTTAAGTGCATTGACTTTCCTTGAATTAAATCAATATTTGTCTTGTGGTGCTGAATAAAGCATTGTGAAACCATATTGGATACAGCTGTGAAGGATTATATTCACTTGTGGCAACACAAACTGTTCCATGTGTGCATGCATAGCAATAATGTGTCATATATAACTTGGCAACAACATAATTCACCTCTCATAGTGTCTCCGTGTACACGTGGCGGCACTTGTGCTGCTGGGGTTGCCGCCTAATTCATCATACACATGCTTCCACTGTCTGCGCACTGTTATCTGGAGTAAGGGATGAGAGATAAGACAAAGAGAAAGAGAATCAGATATCATGAGATGAGTACAGACCCAAATTGGAAAAAAGAGAGTGAAAAAACAAGTGTTTGACATCATTTCAGTGTCTTGAGGAGTTACTGAGTCATGATGTTCCAGTTATTGAATTCTCAACACTCAATTCTCTAACACAATAAGCTCAGTTAACATCATGCAGTCAGTTGTTCCTACTATAAGCCCTTATCCCATAACAGATGGGAATAACGGACGGGTTCCAACACAACAGAAAAATCAAGGCTGCTACTGAGCTAACAAAGACTCGACATGAAACGTGAGATAATCAGCTACAGATATGAGGCTTTTAAAAGGATACAAGCTCCAGTTATATGAGCTATATCCTGTTTACAGCCTGATCTAAATGTCTGTTTGTATGACATTATAGAGCTAGCTAATGAAGAAACAAGCATGAGCAACACACTTGATGACTTAACATCAAACATTGACTGCATTTTGGATCGATGTCACACATGAATAGTGAATGCGTAAACAGCAGGTAAGGCTGCCAACTCAGATTTCTGACTCACACTGGCTGTGTATACGCGTGCATGTAGTACTGTACGGTGCACACTTGTGGGTAAGTATGTGCATTACACTTCATCTCCAATGTGGGAAAAAATGAGCAATTTATCCAATTTCCTTTTGCCCAGCGCAGAACAGAGGAACATGTGTTTTCCACACCAAGGGGGTTTTGAAACAACAGCACTATTTCTGTTCAAGGGGCTCTGAGCAATTCTTTCTTCTTGGGAAAATAGTGACGACCTCCAGGGGCAAAAGGAGGGCAGACAAAGCAAAGACAGAGAGGAAAGGAGCAAGACAGGTAGGGGATATCATCAGAGAGGGGGATATGTTAGATTCAGAGAAGGAGAGGGGGAATATCAGAGAGTGAATCAGAGAGAGAGGGACATGGAAGAGAGGGGAGGGACCTTCACATAAGACAGGGAATATATTGCCACATATGTGAATACTTACTAACTCATATCCTCCAAGTTTCTGAGCAGCTTGAAACATAGTCCAAAGGTTGACTGCGGGAGACAGAAGACAAACAAGGCAGTTAGAAACTCTGGGAAAGGACCTGAGCTGAAACAAATAACGTCATATACAGTCATACAATCTCCGTCCCCAGAGGGAAGGAGATTAATTTTTTGGATCTCTTAGTCAAGAAAAAGCAATAACAGTAATGTAAAAATACATAAATTGTTATGCTATATGATTCTATGTTAAAATAGATAGATAGATAGATAGATAGTGCCAAAGAACACTAATTAGCTGTACAAACACCCCAATGATAAAATATAGCCTATTGCCCGTTCTGACAAAGACATTTGTTAAACCTCAGCTGCAGCCTGCAGGTATGAATGAAAACTATTTCAAGCATCAAACACTTGGCAATATGCTCAAACGTGTGTTTGAACTAATGCAGATTCATTTGCATTGATTTCCCCATGCAAATACCCCATGACAGACCATATCATGGTACAAGTCTTGTGTAACATTTTTCCAAAAATAGCCGTGGAAGCTTTCAAAAAGCCCTGGAATGGCTGTCTCACTTTGAAAAAAAATATATTTCCCACAAACAAAGAAGTATGAGTTCATTGGGGTACTTTTTGTGCCAATGACATTTGTATTTGCTTTCTGTAACATCATTGTTTAACATTTTTATATGAAGGTCTATAAATAAGAAAAGGAGGACTCGCCTTGGGAGAAATCCATCAAAATTCAATCTGTGCGTACACAAAGCCTTGCATTTGTCAAAATGACATTTTCCTATCTCCGCATTTGACAGCATTGATTTTTTCCTTCCCTCCTCTCTGCGACCGTTGTCAATGCACGGGTGGAATAACAAAGGGAGCTGGGTAGATTTTTCTGTTTGAACTGAGCATGCTGGCGCATTGTGCTTTCTGACTGTGGAAACAGAAAGATGGTCTATTTAACTGGCTTGTTATGCATCGGCTGTAATTACCACAAGCGCACATGGGATTGGGACGGGGCAGAGCACATAAAGGAAATGGGAGAACATGCCTTTTCTAAGATGTCTTGTCATTAGTAATTTCTTTTCTTAATTCCCCTCTGTTTGGCAGGGGCAATTATCACTGAGATAAGGATGACAAAACAGGAACACAATGCAGCCTCAATGACACACTGATGGCATGGCAATTAGACAAACAAGGCTGAAAGAGGGAGACAAATTGGAACTGATGTTCACAATCACTTGCTGATGTCCAAGCACTGAGGCACACATGTGCTGGAAATTGTCACACTCAGACACACACACAGTTACTCACCGACTAATCTCGTAGATCAAGGACATTCAGAATACACAATGTAGCAGCCACTACTGTTCTGCTACTCCTTCAATTCCCATGAACAATCTCTTTTATCTTTTAATGCTTCTTCTGCAGCCATACAACTTAAGAGACAGCAGCAAAGTCACTAACAACCCCGTGATAAAAAAAGAAAGACAGAGAGGTACAGGAACAAACTACAGCCCCGGTTATTAGTCAGGTTCTGTCGTACAGGTACGAGTGCGCGTTCTGGCTTTTACATGGTCAAGGACTATCAAATGGAGCCACTGCAGAGAGCAGAAAAAAAATCAAAGTACTACTCTCCTACTACAACCGAAATGCTTACTTTAAGGGAAAATAATCTATTTTAATACATCACTGTTTCAGTCATTTTTGTTTTTTTTCCACGGAAACAGAGAAAAAGACTGCGGCTCCCCCTCATCCACCAAGAAGATTTGCTTCTCTGCACTGTTGCTGGAAATAAACAAGTTGTGTGAAGATTTCATCTTGGACTACGAAAGCTGTTAACGTATTTTCACTATTTTTCTCTCTCTGTGAATAAATAACTGACAAACTGAAAAAAGAAGAAAAAAATGCATCGCTGTAATCTCTCCACGATAGTGAAATACTTGTAGCCATAAGTAATAACAACAGAACAATGGATGATTTATTTTTTCAAGCAAAGAATTAAAACTCTCTCCAGCCTCTATAAGATTCCCTGTTTTTGTTTTGTTTTTTAGTCCAGCTGGTCTCAAATCAGCACCTCTATTCTAAGATGTTTAATGCATACGAGCCCTGGAGTGAAATATAAATTCAGTATGAGAGTGAGGCAGGAAAACAAGCAGGCACTGTGTTGAGCCAGCGATCTTAATATTACAGGGCTTACAATATGTTATGAGCCAGTCGAGGTAAAAGCAGATTGATTGAATGTTTCATATCATTCTTTTGGGATGTAAAGAAAAACAATTGCAGGTAGAAATGAGGAGGCGGGGGTAGTTACAGAGACATAGTCTATTATTATTCTGGAGGTAAAGCAAATGGAAATTTTACTGGCTCAGCCAACAGAGCATGGGTAAGTCTGGTAAATCATTCAACCATCTGTTGCTTTGTTGAACTCCAGAGAACTTCATAAAGAAAATGAATACTCAAATGCAACTAAAATAACATAAGTTCTATTTCCATTACAGGAGAGTGAGTTCTTTGATCCTTTAATGCATTTGTACTGAGCTTAAAGGGAAGATTATGAAAACGCCGGCTGATTACATCTGAGGGTTAGTATTAATTATGATGTTTTTTATTCCTTTTTTTTCCTCCTCTTTACATGTGCTGATGTGAGCTTGCTGCCAAGGACGGAGTATAAACAGCATGATTTCACCATTTAATGAGGGCTTTGCTTATGATGTATCTGGTTTTGAGATTCAAAGCATGCACTGTATGTAAAACAGTTGGCGCGTGGACCTCGATTTTATTCTGATCTCAAACAGAGAAATGCCAACTAAAAGTAAATCGTGTTGGGTACATAATTCTCCTGACATCTTCTACTTTCCTCCTCTATCTTCCACAACCACAATGACCTATTTAAGCTACAACATGTCGGCAGTTGAGATGACAGGACTGTCAAAATACTGTGGTGAGGCGACCACAACTTACCTTTATGTAATAGTTAAGAGTAATGAGTTTTACCATGCTATAAACTGTCACCGGTACATTCAATAGACATCTCCCTCCCCCTCCTCCCTCTTGTTAATTTGCTGGAGTTGTTGTGTTACGGTCTGATCTGAATAGCTAAATGCTTCTTGGCTCCTCAGACGTGAATGCAAATCTGAGTTCCTGAGTTGAATAAAGACTTGAAGGAGCAATAAACTTGAAAACCACACTTTGAGATGAGAGCTCATGTTCTCATGTGTCTTTCCTCGAGATCAAACACCTTAAACAGACACACATTTTCAGTTTCAAGACTTTAATGGTGTTTATGTGCACGTTTCTGCTCTCTGCCCCGTGCACTTTGAGTGCAAGCTAAGCATCCGACCTATATTACAGATCTTTCATCTTGGGCAGACGTGTTTCCCATACATGTGATGTTCTTTTCACAGTGTGAAAGGACGTTCTTGGCCTTCACAGGAAACCCCTTTGACAAGTGTGAGAAGATATTCCCTGCTCATATGAAAGCCAGGCAAAATGTGCCCTGACAGGAATTCTCCTGAGTCTTTTACTAGCTGCTGGGTGTAATGATTTTCCTCTTAGACTCTCTTTCTTTTGTTTATTATTACTACCACAAATTGTATTTTTCAGTCTTTAACAACCCTGCAATTTTTGAATTTCTTTCCCATAATGCCCGCAGTGACTGGCAGTCATCTCCATTTCCTCGCTTAAGGCTCTCCTACTCTGGATAGTGAGGACAAAGTCTGCCTGACTTGACTGAAAAGCAGATACTTGCTTCTCATTTGCTCACAACATGGGGGCAGTATAGTTAACATGGTTAAGGATGCTGATAAAAATCCACAAAGGGTTTTTCCATGTCTGCTTACCATATTGTCTGACTTACAGTTTCACTTTTGATATCCGCAATGTGTTTTGAAACTTTTTTTTTTTCCTTCCACGCTGTGAAACCTTTTAGGTGTAAAACACGTCTCTTTGTGCTCTCTCCGACAGGTGTTTTTCTTTTCCATTTCTCTCTTTAAAAAAAAAAAAAATCTTATTGTTTTTAACTTGCTCTCAGCTCGCTAATCTTCCCCACTGGCAAAGTTATGACCTAATTTTAAAATAACCCCAGTGAAATATACCCACACAAACTTTACTACAGCACTACCGTAGAGAACTCCCTTGTTTAAACGCTGCCTGTGAGGGAATAAGAATAAGCTGTGCTACTCACTCTGTTTGAAGCCGAGGAAAGGGATCCTCTCTATGGGCGTGTCTCTTTCTTTCATGTACTTGTAGAGCGCCACCAAGAAAGCCTGCTCCTCCGCTCGGCTCTCGTCTGATGTTTCCTCATCTTTTGTCTCCTCACTTTTCTCACTCCTCTCCTCCTTTTCCTTCTCCTTTCCTCTGTCCTTCTCCTCGGCTGAAGATTTCCTGGAGAGGCCCGTCACCTTTTGTTTGGCCGGCGTGGTTATCTTTCCGTTGGGTACCGTTTTACAGCTGGGTCTGACCTGAGCACAGAGAGCACATTTGCAGGAAAAGGGAAACCTTAATGAAAACGTTATTCAAACGAGGTCAGACGGATAGTGTGAGACGGGTTTGGGTTTAAGCGCAAACAAATATTCTGAGTGGCCACAGAGGGAACCTCTCATTGATTACCAATGGAGCAGCTCCTCTTGTCATCACAGATTAGGCACAGATAGGTCTGAATCAAGCTTTAGGAGAGAATTGCTAGTATTGATTTATCTGCGCAAGGTCACATGAATAACGTGCGGAGGGCCTTTTAGAGGAGAGTTCCTTCACTTTGAGTACTGTAACTAGTCTCAGAATATTTCATCCAACACACAAAAAATGAAATTAGACATTTTTTATATGAAACACAATAAAACAACAACCAAAAGCTCTGACTGTTTAACAAGCAAAGTTTTCTTTTCTTTTCTAACCCTAACCCTAACCCTAACTAACACAATTTCAGAAGCAGTTATGAGATTCTGCCGTATTTAGAGGGCTGATTCTTGCTGACGGAAACTGTAGAAGAGAAAAGATAAACATCTTGTTTCACCGCGGGATCATGTTGTGCTTGTTTCAAAGACTATTATGTGCTTGGAGGCAGACAGGCACACAAAGAGAGAGCTGCTGTAACAGATGCTATCATTTCTAATCAATCATCTATTAAAGCAGTCAGATGAAAACAAATTGAATCATCTTAAAAGCAGTTTGGGTTCTTCAACCACAAAAATGAACCATAAAATACTTTAAAAAACCAAAAATAATTTGACCAGCAGAAAATTCCGAACATTCCCTGGGTCCCTTGCGCTACACCTGTGGGAGAGGTAGTCATCCCTTCGTGCAACACGTGGCCGCTGGCTGTCACATGTTTTCCGGCGTGCAGGTCACAGCATATTGTTTGGAGAACTTGAACGCAACGGCCTTGTTTTGCAACGGGAGATGAAAAAAACGATGAACTGGAAAGCCGTTGGCTGGCAACACAGGTTAAGCCTTTAATGCGAAGCTAGTAAACGACTGTTGTTTCATAATTCTCCTCATATGAGGCGCTTTGTTGTGTTGATAAAGATTTGTGAGTGCTGCCTCACAGACCGAATCAAATATACGCATAATGAACTTATATAATCTGTTTAAACAGTTTGGCCTGTGTCTCTGGAGTAATGTGAACTTTTGTCTCGTGTTATTTTAAGTGACTCATGTGATCTCACCTTGGTTGTAGTTTTGCCTTCGGAGCTGGAGGAGTCCTGTGCTGCCACAGCTGCTGAACTCTGACTCGACCCTGACGAGCTCTGACCCTGAGCCTGACCCTGGGAGTCCCTCCTCTGAGAGATGGACAGCTTCTTCTTCCGAGGTCGCCCCTTCAGGTTGGGAGCTGAGGGAGAGCAAACAGAGAATTGGATTTATCCATATGAGCTTGGAACGGGTCAACTCGTGTGCAGCAGTGATTTCATCTTATCAAAGCCAGCCTCTAATGTTTTCAAGTACATACTACTATATTTTACAACATCCATAGGCAAAAATTAATTTCCTGCCAAACAAGGTTTACTTTTAGCTGAGGAGAAATGTGGCTATGACAGGAACATTTACAACCAGAGAAAGGAATTTCACAGGACTGCAAGCCTGTAGCTAATTATTTCTAAACTGGATTAGTGCAACATTGTGCTGAATGGGGAAACAGCCTGCCAAATTGTTCCAATGTGCTAGTAAACATGATCCTCAAGTTCCCTCTGCGCCCAAAAGAGAGACTACATTTAAATTCTGACAGATGTATTTTTAAGACTGCAGATGAGGGCGTCAAACCAGCCGAGCAGTTAGTGAAATAATGCAAATGACAGACGTTGGTTAACCAGCAAATCCTCAAGGGAGAGACAAAAAAAATCAAGCAAAGAAAAATACTTCACACAGATGCGAGAACAACTCAAAGATTGAGTGTTTTTGTTACTTCAACATATATAATGCGACAAAGACCAATTTGGATTTTTTTTTTAAATGATCATGTCATCAACAAACATTAGAATGAAGACAGCAGTTCAAGAGGCATCATCGGTGTGGCTCTATTTTTGGTTTTCCCCTTGTTGGTCTATTCATGTCTTAAAGCTCTATACAGTTAATTAAAAACACATGAACCTGCCTGATAGGAGCTCTTTGTTTGAAAGGCTGGCAGATATAAATGCTTAGTTCACATTACGTACACAATAAACTATTTAAACCCTCCAAGTCCTTTGTACACCCACGTTTATGTCAACCCGTGATTGTAATGTAACTTCTTGGCAGAGTGCCTCGCCTGAGCGCAGCAACAAAACAGAGATATACTCAAAGGACAGAAACAGAAAGAAATAGAGGAGAAACTTCAAATGATCTCATTTCAGTCACGTATTTCTCAGCGTCAACATTTTTCCATCCGCAATGACAATTAAATCCTATCCAAGGTTGTTGGCTGCCAAAAAAAACTCTGTGATTATTTTTGTCAGATCAAATTCCCATCAAGAAGAATGTTACAACAACACAAGAGCTGAATAAAACTGAGAGCCATTAAGAGGGCAAAATGCTCACAGCCCGACTTCATGTTGTTATTTTCACAACCGCTACGCTGTGGAAAATCAGCACAGGGAAAATTCCAAAGACAATTGTTGTACATTTGTCATCTCCTTGGCAATGAAAGAACAGGTTTTCAACAATGTAATCTTTACTTAGAAAGCTCTGGGTGTGCTCCTCCCTGCAATGTTTTCTCATTTTGCTGCTTCCTTTACTCTGCTAATACCTCATTAAGACTCTATTATCACACGTCTTTGTACTTATTCATTTACAACTAAACATGAGCATTAAAATATTTAGTACAAATAGTATTTGTATTTTAATCCTTTTGGAAAGCTTTTTTTCAGTGAAAATGTTTTTAAAATAAACACCACAGAGGTATATATTGGATAAAACCTCAAAAGAACTAACTCATGACTACATGCCACAGGTTCATGGTATGTTCCATATGATTAAAAACAGACACGGGCTTAGGAAACACAAACATTTAATCACCAATTGCTCGCTGGTTTGACATATGAGATTCTCATCAGATTGAGGTCACACTCAGAGAGCGGTCCTGTTTTTAGTCCAATTACAAACCCCCATGACACCCTACACTCAGTTACATAACCTGCTTGTCTGTTTACATTTTTCATCAGGCCAAATACTGCTGTGTAAGAAAATGCTGCAATTACATCAAAACACCGCTGCATAAAACATGTTGCTGCAGCAGAGAGTGACTTGAAATCTATTAGTGACGGGATCCGAGATAGAAGAGAGCCCGAACACATTTAAACAAACCCAGGTTGATATGACAGGGGACTAAGGTTAAACAGTACATCCATGTATTTCTGTAGACATACACAAACAGGCACGGAAGGTCAAGTGGAGGCAATCGTTCTGTGCTGCAGGAGACATGCTGATCTGTTCTCCACATGGCCGAGTTGCATAAGGGAGGAATCATCAGCTTTAGAATAACACCAAGAAAGTCAAACATGAACCGACTTCGCAGATTGATTTTGTCAAATGGAAACACAAACATTTATAGTCTGTAGGAAACAAAGTCAACATCACGAGACAATGATTTTACAGCACCCTGAGAGACGTTATATTTATACCCCTCTGTGGGCATTAAGTGCTTTTTTTCATAGCACTATGAAAAGAGAGAGATCATTTAAGCAGGTTTGATACTTCCCTCTATGAGCCGAAAATGGGCCCTCTAGTCACACACCAAAAATGGATGCTGACCAAACTTCCACATTCCATTTGGCTTCTCATTCAGTTAGTTATTGTTCACTGTGCTTCTCTGCTTATCTAGGACACTAACATGACTTGGATACACGCCTTGAAGTGGCCAAAGGGCTCTGGCCTGATCTTTCACAAAGCCCTAAAGGAACACTGCTCAAAGAAAAATAGTCAAATACACATTCTGCTGTTATGATGATGAAATGTACTGTAGAGAACAGCTTTCTAGAGGGAGCTGAGGCCACGTGCACCCACACGTACAGAAATACACAGGTAAGGGGTTTTCCCCAGGGTTGAGAATCCATCATGTCTTGTCAAAGAGCCATGAGCCATGGAAGTCACAATGACTTCTGCACAGAATGACAACCTACTCTCTGGATGACACCAAATGCTCTCAGCTCTTATTAGCTTTAAAACAAGCCTCTGCTTAATGATTTCGCCCCCTCAGATTCAATTAAACAAAGAAGTAAATGCTATTTGGTTGATATCAGTGATAATAGAAAAACTCATTAGAGACAGCTCAGGAAGGGTTCTGATGGGTCTATGCTTCAACAGAAAAGAGCCACAGGGAACCAGCAAAATGGACTTATTGACTGAGGGGCTGCTGGGAATACAGAGGAAACATAAAGCCAACTGGAGAATTCATCTGCTGGATGTCTGATATGATAAAGCTTGATATCTACGAGTTTACTTAATGAAGAGTAAAACGGTTTTATAAATCCTCCTTATAATGAGAAAACACATGATTGTAATGATAGTGTGCGTGTTTTCGCATTTTTGTCTGGTAAAGTGAAATTAAAAGCTTGGGATCTAAAAATACTTTGATGTACTTAAGCAGATTAACAGCCAACTCAGCCTTCCTTTTGCACTTTTGGCACAATAACGCTTCAATAATCTATCACACCCGAAAGTGTGCGCATGACTTTCTTATTTTTATCCACGTCAGCTAAATGGATCAAAGGGTGTTAAATGGAATATGTCTGTTGATCAGTACACCAGTTTGTAACAACAACTAAAGGACGGGTTGATAAAAGCTTCATTACAAACATGCGTCATTTTAACCTTGTTACTTTTTAAATGTTACATCCAGCTCAGAGAAGTTCATATTTCATGTCTAAATGAACTATTGTATGAGTTGCCATGAAGATGATTATACACACTCATGTTTCTATCAAAATAAACAAATATCAACCTTTGTCAACCAAAACTCTACAACTGAACAAAGATCCAGCAACCAGTCAGCACAGATAATTAATGGACACCCCATTAATAGTTTGATAAGCTTCTACATGTGGCTCACTAGGTGGGGGTCAGTGCTTGAAGAAGTTATCTTTTTAAGTGTGCTTCTGCTGATAATTTCTTAAACCTGTGCCCAGTCTTCAACATAGTGTTGCTGTGCAAAAGCATCCTGCTGCACTGTGCGTCCACCACATGAACATAGGAATCATTTGAAAAGGAAAAAAAAAGTCCCAGCTAAATGAAATTATATCTACACAGTGCAATTTAAAGTTTCAAATCCAACTTTATACCCTTGGTAAGGCCAAATAATCCTGAAAATCAAATCACTTTTCTTTTTCCTGTACACCTTTACCTTGAACTCAATGAAAATTAACATATAGTGAAGGCAGGATGTTACATTAAATTCAACATTCAATGTGCTGTTGTCTCCTATTTCTTCCAGAGAGGGACTGAAAACACACAGCAAACTCAACCCTGTTTGTTGTAATTGTGTTTCATTAAGGCAACATTTTAGAAATGTTACCAATACATATGTTTGCTATTTAGGACAATAAAAACAGAAAGAATACACCACAAATGTGAAATACATTTGCAGTCACTTTAATAACGGCTTCCCACAGTCATCCTCCCACCCTCATACATAACTACATGAATCTGAATTAGCATGATAATAGCCGAGTGTCACATTGAATGTTGTGGCAGTGGGGAGTTGTGAGACTGCTTTATCTGCTTTCCATTCCTTATGGAGGCTCCAGTATTTCCTATGCTAGAGGAGATAATAAAGGAAACACTGAACCTCCTTTCCTTTGAGAAATCATGGGTGCCACTTAGAGTTGTTCAGGCATTTTACACAGTTATGACTCTATCCAAACAAAACAAATCTTGCCTGTGTTTGGTGGTACAGTGAGAACATTCAAAGCCAGGGTACTTGAGTTTGTCATGTTAACCTAATGTATCCCTTTGCTCTACTGGATTTTATCTAAAGGACAACATGGATTTAATCAAAGGCCATGTTTTTCTGCTTTAGAAAACCCTGAGAACTATTTCAGCCAATGTTTCACATTTTCGGTGAAAATCAAACAGCATCAATGCTGCCAAACAGGAAGTGAGATAAAATCTCAGCACCTGTTTTTGGCGTTGACACCAAACTGCTGTATGGACTCTGTATCTTTTTCTCAGTTTCTCAAAAAAAAAGAAGAAGAAAGAATGGGGGTTGGGGACACTGCAACATCAGTGCATCAGTAGTTGCAGCCATACAGAGGAAGTTGTCATGGTGACTGTACCCTGCCGAACTACTTTGTCCTTTCAATCTCTGCCTGCAGCTTTATTTATCTATTGTTGGCTTGCCAGTAAAAATAACTGCCGAAGTAAATATCCTATTATACAAAAAAAAAAAAAAAAGAAACAAATGTGTCGCTTGTATGGCTGTGGACTTAGAGTGTCATTCAAATGTAATCAAAGTGGCTATTTTGAATGTCGATCATTCATTTTATGGCATTTTCAAAGGTCAGGCTGAATTAAACACTTACAGGAGTTGTTGAGTGATACTAGTGTCAAAGCTGCAGACGACACAACACACCTCCGAACAACCAGCAGGTTGCTGCTGATCTCTATAAATTCCGTGGCATACGTTTTAAACAAATGAAAACTCTTTAGTTGTAAAAGCTTGTCAGATGTGAAATAGAAACATCCACGCAAGCTGTGACTGACTGACTGAGAAAAAATGTGCTATCTGCATTTTTCTTGAACCCAAACTCCCACTCATGTCTATGCTCCAACTCCTAATTCCGCAGTTTAACATCAGCTTCCTCTTACCATAAAGAGGTCCAAGTTCAAACAAATATGTGAACGGGGATGAGTGAGGTATGACTGGGACAAGCAGCGGGAAATGAAAAACATGTTTTGACACATTTTCTTGTCTCACTTGGTTGCAAATTCACTAAAGGCCTGACACCCACTCAGCAATTTTGAGAATAGCCTGCAGCTAAAGGTAACATTTGTGTTGCAATACGTAGATTTTTCGGAACAGCATAGTACTGTATGTCCCGCAGGACAGAACAAAATAAAGTGCTATATAGCGCAGTTTTGAAATTAAAATTCAACCCCTATGTAAACATAAAATATCTTGCTGAGATTAGGAGTGTTTTATGAGAGGGGGAAGAGGACAGAAGGGCAGCAGCATACCAAACCAAATTCAGTGACAAAACATCCTGCTGATAACACAAACCAGATATTCGGAGCAAAGATAGCGCCACCCTTTGAGGAAGTTTAGCAGCACACAGATCCTGACGACTGAATTTACATTTTCATTGTGCAGTTTTAAAGATAATTCTCTAAGAGAGCTTCATAAAGTCACTGAACCTCCCTAATGAGTCTCGTGGTAAAGGAATAGGAAGACATGGAGAACCTTTAGCCAAACACAGCGTACAGTCTTCTGTGAAACATCCTGCAGTAGCCATCCCCTCAGGACAGACACTGCACCGTATGTATCTGCAGAATTGAGAAGGAATGCTCCCATGGGAGGGATTTGTAAATGAAACTGTACCTGTGAATACGCCGACGCATACACAAAGAAGGTCATTCAAGTCTGACATACACAGTTGCAACACTGGAAATTTACAGCGAGTCATAAAACATAAAGCACCACGGCAGACAGCACTTCAGCTCGACAAACCGTGATCACCAAAAAGAAAAAACAAAGCCCCAGAATTCTTTTACTTTTCACTGGGAAACACAATGCTCACCACTCAATTAAACTAAATATGAATCAGAAGAAATAGCACCTGTCAGAATGCAATCTAAATAACAATGACTAAATAATCAAAAATACATGACAAACAACATTACCAAACACCCTGTGATGCAGCTCTCGAGGCAGAGACTTTAATCTGTGGAGCAGTGAAGCATTAAATGTGTGATCAGTGAAGTGATATCACACTTTGGTAGAACATCTTAACTCTACTGGAGGCACAATGAAGTGACAAGTGGAGCTCCAAAGCAGCAAGGCAACAGTACGAGAGAGGATATAAAAACACAGACACATACACACACACACACACACACACACAGCAGTGACTGATTCCACAGCCAGCAGTGACAGGCGACAATGTGTCTTCACTATACATCAAAGAGCTGAGAGGTTGGAGGGATTTCAAGTGTTTCTGCTCATGGAATGCATGAGTCTGACCACAGTTCGGGAGCCGATTCTTTTAACAAACACGTTTGTGCTGATGTTTCTTTATTCCAGCTTGTCTCAGCCTAAAAAAAAACTGTGTCTGATCTTGTTTTGTCAGAGTTATGATACATGTTACAAGTTATTCTGATCAGAGGGTCGTCTGCAAATCCAGAGGCTATGTTAGCATGAACGTAAACACGTATTCACCAAATCCAAATCAAAAAGGACACCACACAACAAGAGGGACATTTTACTACTCAACACCTTAACAGGAAACTTACTATCATTTTAAAGGCTATATCTGCCCCTTACATTTGCTATAAATCAGGGTCTGGAGGTTCTTCTTTTACAGGAACCATAACTGTCCGCTGGGTATTTAAACCACATTTCATGTTGCTGCTTGAAAGACTCGCTTAATTTTTTCTCATCAGTGTCCTCCTACTGTTCAGCCATTAAATTCCAGACAAAGGAAGAGTAAGGATCATGAAAATGTCTGTTCATAAATCACTCAGAATTGACTTTAATTATTACCAGACACACCTTGCAATATTGCAGGGAGATTCTGACATCAACTCATGTTTCCTCTGCCAAGAAGACTTTCATGCTGAATTTTTTAAAACTTGGTGCAGATGTCAAGAGTGGGCAAAGGAGAGAATTGTTTCTGGATCACTTTCTATGAGTTCAGACATTTGCTCTGGGGATGGGAATGTCCTTACTGCTATTACATTCTGCCTGTAGATTAGAGTGAGGTAATCTGATATATGGTGATGCTATTGGATTCCAATAATCAAGAGATAACAGCTAATGGGTTAAAATAAAAGATGTAGCGGTGCATGAGGTAAACAAACAAAAAAAAAATTACAACGCTTCAAACCCAGAGAAGTGCTGCATTACTCTGCTTTTAATTATTGAATGGAAAGTGGCATCAGCCCCTGCTCCTTCCTCTCCATCATTACATTAAGGGCCGTGCCACCATCACATTCCACATGCTAATATGAGCTGTTTTCAACAAGCTCCCAATTCCTGCGCTCCAGGCACGTTCCAGCAAAGAGCCATTTGAGACACACTGATAGCACAAAAAAGAACAGTACAGTCATACTTCAAGCATCTCTATCACTGCAATCATCAAAAATTGCACAATGTGCCCACAGAGTGTGTGGGCGGACACAGTACACTGTTTTTATTAATCACCAAAACCTCCGTAGGTTGATAGATGATACAAGTGTTAATTAATTTCTCATAAATATACAGAACGAAGATTACCATCGATTTAATTGTAAAACATTTCCCAGCTAGAGCCAAGAGTACAGCGAGTCATATTTGGTCAACCTCAGGGGGAATTCACATCAATAATACTGACATATTTTCATGACTGTTTTCGCCCATGAATGCAACTGCAACATGAGAGGATATTTTTATGCTGCAGTGCCTGACAGCTATTTTGAATTTAATGAGGAGGAATGCATCTCGCTCCTTCCTGGGTTTGATAATAGATACTCGTAACTCTTATTACACAAACATAGCCAAGTTTTGCCTCTGCTTTCAACAACAGTAAATTAAAATGTTTCACTGGCATGCAAAATTGGCCAGCTTGATGAAAGTAACTAAAAGTACCTGCATTGGGAACTTGTTTTCTAAGCACTGACACAGGAAATGACTGTAATAGAAGCCCGTTAGAGCGCGTGCCTCTAAAAGGCAGGGATTAGTCCAGCTTGTTACTAAAAGAGCACTAACAACAGTCCCCCGAGGTTCGGCCGACTCATCTGCAGGTCGTAAACCTGAACTTTCTTTCTATCTGCTCAGTGCTCTGATTGACTCTGCTTCTGCCTCTGAAAGCTCAGCTTTCCCTAAATTGCACGCACAGAAATCGCATTATCGGTAATTTGTGTTCATACAAATTTTTATTTTTCAAACATCTGTCTCTGAGATTTCTCTGAACCCCCATGCAGCAGTAGGAGGGGAGAGGGGGGGGAGTTGTCTTTTGATGATCTCTGAATAGACAAATTACAAATAAAATTGCACTACCTGTTTTTTAGGAGGGAGGGGAACGAGTCAAAGACACAGTACCCACCCATATAACAACCTTGGAAAATTGTTGGAGGAAAATTGAAAAACAGATGTCTTTGTTCACGTCGAGCAGACACAAGTTAACATTAGTATTCATTCAGAGTCTTGTTTACTTTCTATGTCAAATATTGAGTCTCTCAGGAAAATGCCTGGCTCTTTAAATGCTACAGTTTGTTTGCCAACTAGCTGCCACATTTCCTTTTGCCGAGCATGAAGTGAAGCTGGATTTTTAGACTGAGAAGACACAAATTACACACTGACCTGTGGAGCTGGGTGATAGTTCGGCTCTACGGGAAATCCATTTTATATGTAATTGTTATTTGATTGGAAAATAAATACGGAAATATGGAATAGCAACTTTAGACCAATGCAAGTTGCCTTTCTATTTCTCCCAAAGAACTAAGGTAATTCATATTTTGGTTATTTAGTGTTGTTTTTGGACAACTGTTATCCCCTAATGTCATGAGTACCATAAACTGAATTCCATTACCCTCCGTCATAATGAGGTGGAGATAGGCTCCCTTGAAAATATCAAAACAAAACTATCAGAGGGGTTGTCACTCGTGGTCAGAGAAATAAACATGTTTTTCATCCTTTAATCAAATGTTCTCCCTCAGATGTGCTTTGATGCATGTGTTCATTACAAATCTTTAAATATGCTGACATTGAAATTCAATCCACATCATGTTTTTTTGCTTTTCAGCATCTCACTAGATCCGTTCTCCTTGTTGCTACGACTCTGACATCCTGTTCCACTCTATTTCCCAAACCTATCATTTCTTATACAAACGCTGCATTATATTGGCTACAGTCTGTTTTTATTTTCCTCAAAGACGATTCCCTTCAGTTGGCTGACTGACAGCAGTGTGTGTATGCATCATTATCTCCTTCACAGAGCCTGTCTGTTGCTATAGCCTGTGGCAGACCTCAGTCACACAGTATTAGAAGTGACTTCGGTTTCCACAGAGTGCTGTGCTAATGCCTGCTGCAGGTGCGCCACACATTCTATTTAAACAGTGGGGTATAGGTGAACAGGCAAGTTAAGTTAGACACAGCACTGTCCAAGTCATTTGAAGACAAAGCAAGTGAGAGAAACAAGAGGTCATACAAGCTGAAAAATCTAGTGGATAAAATTGAAGATTAAATGGAGAAAAAAAAAAAAAAGAAACAGCCTGACTTTATGGACTGAAAGCCACTCTGAAACATCCTGTATGTACTGTGAAATGGCTTAAACCTGTAAGCTCTGATAGTGAGGGAAACAAGCACTCAGATGTGGTTTTGTCTTAACTATTTAAGTTATGCTGTGCTGCCATTTGTACTCTGAGTTTATCTTAGGTTTAAAATGCTGATCAGGTCTGAGGTTTTAGTCCGAGGCTTCAGAATGCAGTAATAAGATCTACCATTGAGAGTCTATGCTAATGCCTTGGTCGGTAGTGCGCAGTAGATAAATCATGTTTATAGATTGATGTCCTTCTCTATGGCCCCTGTGAATATAACAAGATTGCTTCCAACTGCATCTAAATCTGAGCTTCATGCATGCAAACACTGCATAATAAAATACAGCTTGCATGGATGTGGAATAAAGAGTCTCAGTTGCCATGTCATACCACAGCCCACCACACTGGCTATTATCGGGTGTTTATATTCTAATATAGGGCTATGCTGTAAAAATGCTCAGTCTTTGTGTTAATCCTGACAATTTAAATCCAGCAGTACTGCGAAGAACACATCTATTCAAAGTGAAATCAATTCTCCCCCCTCCCTCCTCTTCCTATTTTTGACTTTCTCCCACTCTCCTTCTTCTTCTCCTATCTATTTCTCTTTCCTTTCTGTAATAACTATGTGAGCGGCAGCAAATGTAATTACAAAGAGGTGGGGCTGGGAGGGGTGTGCAAACGTGTGTGTGTAAGTGAGTGTGTGTGTGCGTGTGTACATGGTGGATTGATTGCTGTGCATGCACAACAAAATGCAACATTAAAAAGCTATTATCAGAAAAGGGAACATTTTGGCAGATATACGGCGAAGGGCAGCTCCCGCCATATGTTTGTAGAGTCGGAGACAACAAGTCAGGTAGTAATTATCAATCATCATCAGGAGAAACTGTCAAAGCGATACGCCGGGCACGCTCTGACTAGTGTTGCCATGGAGACAAGCCCACATCCTAGTGAGTGTGTGTTTACCAGGACATTAAAAATACTCTCCCATATTTTTATCTCACACTTATAAAATCACACAAATCACTCTTTTAGCTTCTCTGAGCCATGAGCACTGCTGGCGTGTGTGTTTATACTCGAGTGTGTTAAGTATTTCCTGCCAAGCCATTCTAGTGAAAAAGGGTGAGGTTATGGTTTTTGGTTTTACGCTGATTTCCTTGCCTTCAAGTTCTGGCATGTTTGCGGTCACAATTAGCAGATGAACATCTAGATGAAATATTTTCAACATAGCAATATAACAAGATAAACGTGTGTATGTGTGCACATACATAATGCATTTGCCGGTAATGAGCTCATTTCTGCGACCATACTGGTGCTGTACACAGACACTCCATTGAGAGAGTCACTGTTAATATTCCTCAGCCGAAGAGAGAGGACATTCTCCCAGAACATCATGACTTTGTCAGATTCGGTTTTACATATTTCTTTCTCCCTTTTTTGCATAACCTACTTCAGTTCCTTTTTGCATACACCACATACCCTCAAATCAGTCCTTACTACTTCCCTTAAAGGCCATTTGTTTTCAGAATAGTGTACAGTAAGTGTGACTTTTCACACAATCACACACTGGGAATGTTTCTGGAACGTTTCCAAATGTTTCTGCCAACAATGGTGCTTTCAGATGACAATCAATTTCCATGTGACCTCAATCCATTACCCTTCCAGGATTATTTTCACTTAAAACAAGCTCTGAAAATTAGATACATAAGCAAGTAAACATGAAAGCAATTTAGGGGGAAAGTGGTGTTGGAGCAATATGATTTTTCCTGCTTTATTATGTCAGTCGTTTGTAGGAGAGAAAAAAAAGGATAGTGCTCTTAATTCGTTATTTGTGCGCCGTTGTGCATGCTCCCCCTGGGGAGAAGCAACATTACTCTTTCATCAGATCAAATGAAGCGAAGCCGTGTCGTTCCAGGAAGAGCCAATTAAACAGTTCAAAGAAGTTTATTATTGCGATGGATTATGAAATCATTCTCATCGGATTCATTGGGGTGTGTGTTTCTACAGGGGTGTGAATATGTGTACTTTAGCACTGCACAAACTCATAAAGGCTGTCGACTCAAGCTTTCCATTTGCAAAGTAAATAGGAAATTATGTTACAGTGCTGCGTGTTTTATAAGGGAGATTTCACGAGCTTAATTTGTAGCCCAAATTAGCTGAAATCATTCCCTGAAATGTCTGTTTTCTTATTCAATTCCTTCCTCTTTGTCTGTGTTCCTTTCATTTTATCCACCTCATGTGATTGCCTCATGATGGTAGCCTCGGCTGTTAAGCACTTATTAACACACATCACATTTGAGACATGGCGGGGTTTAATCTTAACCCAGTTCCAATGACTGACATACACACTGACGAATGCACCGGCCTCTGACCCCGAAAAACCAAATATCTCCCATTTTTATCAGAAGACACACACGCCTGCACAATGTAATTACACAAGAAAAACAACACTGTGGTGTTGGCTGAAGTCCAATTTGGCCCAATCTTACTGCACAAATAGTCCCTAATAAGTCAGAAAGCTATTTTTCCCGTCAGTACCCCAATAAATCTACAACACAACACAGGCTTTAAATATCCGACAAGTGAACACATCACTTCAGCTTTTACCTCTGCCCAAATATTAGCAAGTCTCTCTTAATGACCACTATCCCAGGGTAGGAAATTAAAAAAATGAAGCTCATTTTGCAAAGAAATATTTGGAGCACGCAGAGGGACTGTCCCACATATACACATGTACACACACACACCCACACACACACACACAGTGTTGTTCTAAGACTGCCACATGTAAAACAGAGTCATAGTTACATAATGTGGAGGATTTGCTAAAAACGGGATAACCTTCAAATGCTTCCACATCATCTGCACTGACAGACTGCTGCAACAACTCAGTAGGACTGGGGCTTTAAAAAATACAGTATTTCAATTTGGCTTTTGGAGGAAGTGAGAGGGATAGACAGTGGGAGGGTGGGAAGGGGGAGAAAAGAGGGAGGGAGAGATGAAAGGGAGCAGTGGATAAGCTTCAAGGCTTATCCTATTCATTACTGGAGGGGGGAAAAAAATCGCAGCATCGACCTATAAATAAATGAATGCCAGGATAAACACGAAGCCCATACATCAATAAAACATATGTATTCTAATAGATCACGCTCTAGTTACACTTGATAGGATTGAGTCAGCCAATGAGCCCAATCATAGAGACTTTATCATTTTGAAAAGGTACCACGAATTGAGCCATAGTGATTAAAAATGATCATCATTCTCATTACAAAATGGGCCAATGGATACTTTTTCTTCTATGTATGCTAATTTATGGAATTTGATTAATTCAAGAAGCTCATTCCACAATCGGCATATAATACATTAAAAAAAACAACAAACAAACAAAAAGCACAATGAGTTCCTTACTTTCTTTGTATTCTCTCTTCATTTAAATGAAAGTAGGTAAACATTCAAAAGAAAAAGTAACACATTTGCAAGCCAAAGCAGCTGCTAGCAGTGATACAAGGGGAAAAAAATGTTTGGAAAGTCCTGGGAACATCAATCACTGCCATCACATACAATATAATCCTTCTTTTGCTGCCATCACGTATGATCAGTGTAACAAGGGTGTGTTTGACGTCACATATTACACAAGCTCTTTTCAGGAATAACAACTTGAAACAGGCCTCTACCTGCAGAAAGATAACTCAGCAGCCCGGCTAAAACACTGCATTCATGCAGTGTCTCTATACCCAACTCGCTGGCAGGAGCAGACTTTGTAAACAGCGTTTACTGTTACCGAGATGACTCACTTCAAGCCAGGCTGCAACATGCTCTTCTGTAAAGTTTATCATGAGCAGAAGCTGTATCAAAGCTCGCATCTGCAATTCAGTAAAAACATTGTGTTGTATCATTTTGCCGTGTTATTCTTTATTCAAACGGTGCCCTCTATTACGATTCCTCAACATTTCACAAGTATACTAATGAGAAAATCATCAGAGCCATTATGAATAAGGTCAAGCTGGTGATCTCTGCTGGAGTGTAAAGTCATTAACAACTAAATCTGCAGTTTATCAGTTGTTTTTTTTAGATAATACATCAGTGCACCTTTAACATTTTGTTCCAGCTTTTTCTCTACAAATGTCATGATAAGCGGTTAAAGTATTTTTGTTTTTTTGTAACCATCATGCAAAAGTGCTTTAACACATGTAAAAGATTTTGTATAATGCCTTCTTTGTGAGCTACTTGTTTATTTAGGGGATTAGCTGCTTTAGTGTTCCTTATCGGTCTTATCAGCATGAAGCACTGAGATAGTAAGGAAGAGATGGTTTGAAATCATTTCCCCTGGTGCATTCAAAGACACCAACATCCACTGCTTGAAAGTCTGCTCCAAAAAAGAAGGAAAAAAGCGAAAACAAAAAAAAAACAAAGCAAAAAACTACACAAAACACTGCATTCTTAAACGTATGTACAATCTGCTGACAGAAAACTACGACCTGAGGAACAACACACAACAATACCACAACGTGTCACTGATCTGATTTAAAATGCTTCCTGTTTGGCAGCCGACTCCGAGATCTTGGATGTTGGAGTTTCCATAACTGCAGCCACGGGGCGAGATTTCTAAACAGCCACTACTCACAGCTGCAATAACATGTGATGACAGGGTGACAATAAAATGGTGACTGAACGTTTCAGTGTGTTGGATCACCTGCATAAAGTAGATTTTATGCTTCGGTGAAGTGATTGACACACTCAATTATAACAACAACTCCATTAAAGACAGGAAACAAAGTGTGTTGCAAATACTATATCCAAGATAATATATATTTTTGAAAAGCCTCAGGTAATTGTGTGTTCCTCTATGTTGTGTAGTGATCAGAAGAAAGTCAAGAGTAGCATATTGGAAGCCTGTAAGGGTAAACTCAGGGACTGCCTTTATCCCCAGAGAAAATTAAACCATTTAAACATGTGATTGACTAGAATTCTTTATTTTACTTTACAGTAAGTGAATTCCCCGATCTTTAACTCATGTCAGACCATACCCTTCTTTTTCTAATTGTCAATTATCTTCGATTAGCTGCTCCTCTGAGAAAACCTTTGCTCAGGCCAACATATCTGAAATGCTCCCCCCCCCCTATCTGTGGTATTTGCTGAGAGCAGATAAGCAACAAGGCTAAATATTATGTGTAAAGTCAGTGAGTTGTTGGTGACATAATAAGGATAATCAGAAAAAAAACGGTGACTTATTCAACCTAGAAGTAATGATAATGCTCCTGAGGCCAAGTGCTTTTAGTTAAAATAGCACAGTGGCCTTGATTCTGCATACGCATACCAAGTAGATTAGGACTATGAGAAAGAAAGAAACTCGACACTAAGGCAATATGTTTAGTTATGTGTTATATAGGCAATTGTCAGTGTAATGATTCTCAGTTATATGAGAATATGGTGTTCTGTGTACAGTAAGTGGCCTTACAGCAGATGTTCAGCTTAGCTTACAGTCCATGTCCTGATTATGAAATGTGACCATACAGCCACAGCATGTGCTCTTTTCTCCTCTAAAATCCTCCTCTATGGCCTCTGTACACCACAACATATGGACAATGAAATATTCATGGGCTGTTGGTTAACACAAATCTGCAAAGGAGATGAGAAAACATGGGCTTAGCAAGCAATTTGCCTATTACATTAACAGAAGGGGCTGTCGAGGGACAATATTGACATATGCATATTTTACCTAATCAGATTTCATGTTTCAAGAGCAACAAGAAAGTGTTTCAAGTTGTGGAAACAATGACATCATGCTGTATGTTCATCTGGTGACCCAACCCAATCAAGCCGGAAAGATATTATCTCAACCGAGAGGCTTAAAATTCTAATGTTTCCCACTCTTTAGAACATTTCTTTTTCCTGATGTCGGCCTCACTGGTTCATGTGAGTATCTGTTTCAGTGAGACGCCTCAAGTTAACTTATACGAAAAACAGCAGACTGACATGCCCAGAAAGTCCCCCACATGCACTTAAAACACAAACTAATTCAACTACAGATGCACAAATGTGGCCCGCACGCATGACAGTACAAAAATAGACTGCTGTTCATAACCAGTGCATCTGGACAACATTAATATACTGAAGCAGTAAATTGTTTTCATACTCCTCCCACTCAAGAGGATTACAAAAAAGGATTCCATAGGATTGCGCAGAAAATGTTTCGTTTAACAAAAAAAGCAAAAAGGAAAATCAAACCAACACTAAGTGGGAGATATTTCAAACTAAACACAGCGAGCTGAGTATGAACTATATAGTTTCTGTGCCAAGAAATGAGACCTGGGGAATATAGGACAAATGAGCGAGAGGAGGAGGAGGGTAACTTTGCCTAGAACACGATTGCCTCACTAACTTTGAAAATACTGTTGTTTTAAGCTATGTGCACAAGGAGTGTTAGGTTTCTGACGGGGTGGAGGACGAGGGGGGGGGAGAATGTCTGGGAGGAGAACTTCAGAGAGAATCAGAGAAAATGGGAAGAAAAAAAAGTCGCTCATAACATTTTTCTTAAGGAACCACCATCTTGCTGAAATAGATCATGATCATAAACCACTGACTGGTTACGCTCATGCATGTTTATGGCGTTTATGGTACGGTTTATAGGGGCAAACCCTGCGCAATATCTCTGCATAGTATAACATAACATTTTAGTAATCTGTCCGTCAGCTTCTCAAAGGTTTGGCTCACTCAAGCTATTTCAGGCTTTTCATCACTGCAGAAAAGCCTCGGTAATGCCAATATTATTACAGTGCAGTATGTCACACCTTTGTTATTCTTAGGTTCATATAACAGATTGATTTCACTCTGTATGTCAGTGAGAACGCAATAAGTAAAAAAAAACAATTGTACCAGTGTGGTCGAAATGACAATTTCCACTGCCTGGTGGACGATTGTGCAGCAGTAATATTACATTCCTCCTGGCAAGAGATGAAATTGAGGACACAAAGTAGCATGGGTATAATCAATCCACCCTGGCATGATAGAGAGAATGCGTGATAATTATAAACAAAAACTGTGTCATTCCCCGAGAGGAGAGCAGCTGCTGGTGTGACAGGCGATGCTGAACATGAATATGGATCACAGGACAGAGATCTGGTAGCCCATGCAACCACAGTCTTACCGGAGATGGTTTTAACCAGGGGACAGCAGCGGTGACGCAGGTTTGAAAACTGATTCGGTTCAATTAGGCCTAACCTCAGTTGGCTAATATAGCTCGTCCTCATCATGCAGTCAGAGCAAACACTTATGAAATGAAAGACATATCAAACAGAGAAGCCAGAGGATGTGGGTGTTTCATTACTCATCTCCTACAACGCAGATAAAATACAATGAGACATGCACAAATAAAACAGCATGGGCTGCTTATAAAATAATGAAACTAAAGCTGCTTGTGCTGCTCAAGTAACTAAAGGACTGTGTCACAAACCGGCTGAATTTCCCCAACTGAAAATTATTTGTTTGCTATATTTTACAAAATAATGACACTCAGCATCTGCATTGTTTTTTTTTCTTTTTCTTTTTTAAGCTGGAGCTTTCTCTTCTTTTTGACCCCCTGAGGTAGTTTGACACACTTTCATGAATTAGCTAAGACAAGATGGACGACTGTTACAGCTGACACAGTATATCTGACTGAGTCAAAAAGGTCAGAATTAGCATTGAGCGAAGAGCAAAGCAGAGTCCTCAAATTGTTTCTGGGGTCAGTTTTGAACTTTTTAACATTTCCCATCAGGGCAGTGATGCTTTTTGCATGTCCACAGAGCGGATAGTTATCCTAATACGGCTGAATTTAATGTCTGTATATGGCTATTTTTGTATTGGGCTTGTAAATAGAAGGAGAACTGTTCTCAGCAGCAGTGCATGTTTCTCGGTGCATATGTGTAAACATTCATGTGTGTGTTTATGGCTGTAAGTAGGATGCCCTTGAGGCTGTATTCACCTGCCAGAGCGATGGAAATGACTTAGCTCTGCTGTTTTGAAGCAAATCGCAATCAGGTCTACAAGCAGCAGTTCAAGCAGAAATGAAATTTAGCTTTCAGCTGAGAAAACCTTCATGTGAACAACATTAAAAAACAATCCAGCTGCGCAAGTTTGGGGGGAAAAAAAACAAACAAACAGAAAAAAGAAATTCCTTCAGCTAAGAAAACAAACCTTTAGCTTAAATGTGGCTCACGGAGGAATGGCATCATTGAGCCAGCGCATGAGCAACAGCGGTCACAGGATGTTAGGGTTACTATTCATAACTTATTTTCCTATGCCCAAAACCGTTTTCCCCTCTGGTCTCACCTCTGCCGCTCTCTTAAAATGCTATTACCTTCTGGCAAATTTACAGGAAAAGCAAAACAATGACTTTTGACCAGATGAGCTGTTACTGGGAATGTCATACTTTCCTGCTGAGTAACTAAGTGGAGGAAGTATACAGAGATGAATCAAAGATGAATTCCTCCTTTGTTTTAAAACCAGCTCAGGCTTAATAAAAAAGTTGTGACTGATGAGGATGTTTGAACAAAAGTCACTCATATTCATAAGCACACAGTCTACATTTGAGAGTTGCACAAGTCAAAGAAATACAATCATAAACTTTATTGTAATATCTTGTAAAAACTATCTTGCATAGTGGCATTAATGGCATTGGAATCTTCTTTTAGCCTTAATTATCATAAAACTTGAAGATCAAAAGCATGCTCAATTTAGATGGCCTTAATTCATCTGGCAAACACGACAAACAGAATTCATAAACAAGAAAGTGCCATCTGATGTGAGAGCTAAGCACAGATATATGATCTCCACTTAACTACAAATTGCATCTATGTAGAACGTGGAAATAACTTCTTTCTATCTCTCTATCGCTCTGGAATGTAACTTCAGTTACTCAAGCGCAACCTGAGCACAAACATGAGGTGCATGTGTTTTTCCTTTTCACTTCAGTGGCACTTGTGAGATACAACAACCTTTCCATGAAATATTCCTACTTGTCACACCATGCATGCAAAAAGTTCTGAAAACCGTTCTTATTAAATTAGTCATTAGCTAGAAAATAATTTACAGCAACTTCACAAATCACTAAAGTCATAAATAATAAAAAGGAATATATATTATTCCAGCCTTTGTACCTATTAATATATTATTAGTTAAACTAAGCCAAGGACAGGGTGTCATTGAGTCTTTATAACATTTCTCACAGTTTCTATCAACCAAATATTTCAGAAAATATTTCAGCAGATTATTCCTTCAGTTGTTAGCATCGGTTGCATTCCCCAGACAAAAATGCAGGATCTGTTCCAGCCTAAGCAAAATCCTGCTTTCACTACAGCACAAGTCATCATAATGTGAAGGCCTATCTAAACAGATCTGTTCAAGTGGAGACTTCCTTTTTTACTTTGAACACTTTAAGGTCATTGCCCTGATGCTATTATAAAAAATTCCTCTTTTCACTGCAATAAGTTAAATAAAGAATCTTAATACTTTCCCAGCTATTAACATAACTTTACAAAGTTTTTTTAAGACTAACTTACATAAAAGCAACTAAAAAATCTATGATGTCATCTTAACACCTTCGCATGTGTATTTGTCATTGGCAGGGTATCATTTACAAAAAAAAAGAAAGAAAATTAAATGCCCTAAAGAACAGTTTCTGGAGATCCAGAAACACCAATTTTACATTTAGAGAAGAATCAAACAAATAGTCAGCTCAACCACAATAGACTTCATTGGAATTTTGAAGACCAAGTGACTTTTACGTGCATGCTAAAGTTTCTCAATCAGAACACAACAATCTGGATGTCTCGCAGTCCTCAGAACACCACAAACTGCTTCTGTAATATCTGTTGCTGTTTCCCATGAACTTGCAGCCTGTGCACTCACCGAACTCGTCGCAGATGCTCTCATTCTGCAGCAGGGTGGGGTGCTCGAAGGTGTCCCGGCAGTACAGGATCCTCGTGCTGCCGCCCAACGCCGCGATGCCGCCCAGCGCCAGCACCGTGTGGTCAATGAGCAGAGTGGACGGCTGCTCCCTGAGCCGCGCCAGCACCGAGCGGTAGCGGCAGTACTGGGGGTAACTGAGGACCAAAACTTTCCGTCCATCCTCTTCTTGGCCTGAAAAAAAAAAAAAAAAAAAAAAGACAGGTGATCAGAAGGGTCTAAAAAAAAAGTTGTACAAAGTTCAATTTATTGAAGGAGAAAAAAAGCACTGTGGGGAAATAGGAAACAGGTTTTTCAAGTGCTCCTGTAAGATTTGTGGAGAAGGGGCTTTACAGGACATGTTTATTCTTCCATTTCTCCTCAGGTTTTATGGCTTTATTCGTTCTCATAGATCTTTTTGTAGCTACTGTTATATTTCAGCACAGCTGCCACTGCACTGTCAATACGATCCTTAAATTCTTATGACAGTAATGTCTGTGATGTTGGTCTCTAAGTTGGAGCGGGCAAAATGGTATGCAGGAAAAGTATCATTATGAGCCAAAACATCTCCGTTCTCATTTTGGCTTTCGTCAAGCATGCACTCGTCTATTTTATTACTTTACATTTCTAACCAATACTTTTGAGGAAATGCATCACACTGAGGAAGTGGCCATGCTGTAACATTGCTGTGCCATAGTAACTTTAAATAGCTTTAACAGAGGTTTCACATCCTCTCCATGTAAGTAACAATGCACTCCAGCCAACCAGCACATCTCAGCACGCCTGCCGTAAAAAATGCACTGCAGAATGTTGTTAGGCTGCATTGTTCACATTTACCTTGGCAATTGTTTAGGGGACAAGAAGAATGTCAGAACAGTTTCGGATGCATATTATTTTGACGGACTAATGTTCTAAAATCCTCAGAGCAATTTAGACAAGATAGGTGGGAAATGAGTCTGTAAAAGCATGCACAACCATTTGCTTACAGACCAAACACACAAAAAAGGAGAATTTAAAAGCACACTACAGCTTTATCTTGGTTTAAAATCCCTCCCTGTTTTACTTGAGTTGGAGAGAGAGCCTTTCCATTAAAGCCAGACTTCAGCTCCACATTGTTTGCTCTGCCTCTGTTATTAATATTTCACGGACAGTGTGTTTGTGTTTGACAAATGCATTATCATGTGCAACAACTTGCTGGCAAAGAAATGTCTTCCGTTTTTTTTTTTAACAACCTTAGGACAGGAAGTGCAGACTGAACAACATTATTAGCTGCCATAAAAGCCAAGAGGATATGCTGATATACAAACTGTTAATGTTACACCGATGCCACATAAGAGCCACAGAGGTCCTGACTGCTAAGATGGCCATGACTGTGCACAGATGACAGAGCAGTGCGCATGCTAACCTGCTACAAATGTCCTAAAAAGGACTAAATGCAAAGAATTGCTGAGGCTGATGGGAATGTTGAGTTTCCAGGTATTTTTGGCCATAAAACAGCACATGGATGAAGGGGTCACCACGGTTTTTGGAATTCATCCTGAGGGAGGCATAATTGTGTGTATGAAATTTGCTGGCAGTTCATCAAATAGTTGTTTAGATTTTTCGGTCTGGGCCAAAGTGGTGGTCCGCCTGACAGGCAGCCATGCCTGCCTAATAAAAATACCATGAAGGCTCTGTTGAACACTTACAACTGAAAGGTTATTATTATATAGTAAAACAAAACAAGGGCGGGATGAAGGCATACAAATGCAACACTGAGTATCAGAGGGGTAACAAAAGCTGCTGCAAGAAAATAAAGCCTCTGCAATCAACCAATATTTATGTATGAACAGCTCTGGTGTTTGCGTTTTATGAGTAATATACATTTATGACATTTTCCCTGCAATTCTCAGAAAAGAAATAATCAAACCATTATCTTTGTTGATATTTGAAAGGAAAAAAGAAGTAGACTATTGAGGTTACAGGTTATTGGTGGTGAATGAAAAAACTATCCTTATTTTGATTAAAAGAACACATTGACTGCCACCTGCATAGAGAAAATATTCTTACTTGTAGCTGAATATGTGCGTGTTAACGGTTAAGTAATAATCAGCCAGTCTGAAGGGGAATATGTGCTGACACCTCTAATAGGTTTGATCTGCAGATGAACATTACTGATGCAGAGCAAGTCTACATCTTACCAACAGATCAATGATCAAGAAAATGATATGTGTATTTAAAGAGGCGCTGATATTCTAACAAGACACAAGATGTACGCCATGCACCACACGGCACACAATTAAATACACACAGAAAACAGGACTATCTTCATCTTCACCCACCAAATTATTCATTGGTCAATGTTATCCAGGGTAATGCATAAAATATGTGCGTATGAAGGCCGATAAGGTTAAAAAAGATGCTAGCAAAGGAATGTTTGATTGTATTTAGGCCAAAGTACCAGCAAAGAAAGAAAGATAGATAGATAGATAGATAGATAGATAGATAGATAGATAGATAGATAGATAGATAGATAGATAGATAGATAGATAGATAGATTCCAGCCAAAGTCATAGTTTTTAAGATTTGCTCATTTCTTATTGAAAGACAGTGGTAATATCTTGCATACAAACGCTGTACATGGTTCAGCTGATGAAGCACAGCCAGGCAATTTGAAACACAGCTTCATATGAATTATTCACCCTCCTGTCTGCTTTTACAAAGCTCTTGGACATGACATTGGTAAGTTAATATTTCAAGGCTGGCTAACTAGCAGGCTCTTTTGCTTTGCTTTTCCAAAGACGAGAAGTTTTAACATATTTTAAAAAGCTTCGTCTTCATTCTTTTCCTTCTCTGTGTTATTTTGAGGGGCTGGAGGCTTATAAAATCACTAAAAATGTGCAGCAGGAGAGGGACAGTAGAGACTCCATTCACAGCATATTTACAGCAGCTGCATTCCCAACAATTAGTGTAATTAGTTCCACTGTACTCCAATATGAAGACCACTTCAAAGGAATGATTAAAACCATTCAACCAGCTCACAAATACACACATGCACGCAGCAGACTCTACTTTCCAGAAAGGTGCCACAAAGCCCACAGATGCATAACCACAATTATTTCACACAGCAGACGCACGTTTACACAAGACTGCGGCATTTGTCGTGTGCAATTAGAACTCAGAGGTATGGAGCCGGCTTTGTTTCCAAATGTCACAGATTTTATTGTAAGCGGTCACCGTCAGACCTGCTCTTTCTCCCGAGGACACTCACAGCATTTCACTTGATTAGATTCAATTTGGTGAGTGCTGCGGGGCATTAATAACTGTACTAAGGCGTTGTAAAGTATGCATGTCAGCGTACATGAGTGCGCTGGTGTGTGTAATGTACACTGAGTGTATGTACACTTTAAAAAATTCCTTTTGTTCTTACACCCCAACCTTTCAAAATGAAGGACGTCCTTATCTCACTGTACGCTTTCTAATTGGTCGGGGCTGTGGCTCGCTGACTGTAGGGAGCTGCAAGACACTCTGAGAACATAATAAAAATCTGTTTCTTCCTCTCCGGACCTCTTTTTCTATTTTCCCTGCATGTCTGAGTGCTCTGTTTTAGTGGTAGCGTAACGTGTAAATCAAGCAACTGTGTTGCTGCAGATTATTTTCAGAACACGCTGTAAAGATCCTGACCTCATAAAACACAATAGTGTCAGGGTCATAACAGTTCTGCGGGACAGCTCATGTTAGAGCCGCTCAGTCACTGCAGCACTCAAATTGTAATGCTCTAAAATATGCAGTGTACTGAGAGGGAATACAAACCATTAAACAGGTTATAATGTACTGTGCAAACTCCATTCAGATGTGTTTCTTTTAAAGAATCCGGTTTCATTTTACACACCTGCATAGCTTAACCCAAGGAATAAAACCAATGATGTCATAGCGTATCAGAGATATCTCTTGGGATTGAGGTCTTGCTAACATGAAGCCTGTATTCTCTAGCATGGGTTTAATATCCTGGTAGGTATGTTCCGCTTCACGTTTGGCCATTTATCCAACGGATAACTATTTGAAATGCAGGTGACTTAATTTAAAATCCCCCTATATGCAGACTTTCTTCTGCCAGCTCTCTGTCCGTTTCCATCCTTTAGTTACCAGCTATCATTAGGGCTTTAAAACGAATCACCTGATTGTGATTATTCAGCTGACTGCACTTAATCTCCATAATTGTCCGAATCTTAAAACAGCTGGAGGAAATTTAAAGAAATGTGATATTTCTGCCACGATTACCAGCTGCTTTTCGAATGATGTGATCTAGTTATGGCCATTCCTCTGCTACGGTTATCCAAACATGTAGAAAGCAGCTATTTATCTCGATTTGTGTAACTTCTACATTCAGCCAAATGCATTTCAAAAAGCATCTTTGATGCTAAAATATTACTGTCTTTGTTTGCTGATGCCTTTTCTCTGTAGGGTATTTTTATCTGGATTATCTGTACTTTTTTTGTCTGTGTTTTTATTTTTTCAACATTAAGCTTTGTGTACATATATTGTTATTCCTATCTTATTCAATCTGTGCAATTTCTGATTACAAAGCTCCCGGTCAATAAAAAATAAATAAATACCAGGTCATTGCAATAATCGCTGCCATCTAATGGCTTCTCTTCCCACAGAAGCACTAGAAAGGATTACTGCTTCCTACGGCTGCGTAACAAAATGAGCAGAAAAAGACATCTGAATGGTGAATGCATCTTTTTGTTTTTCTAAGTTAGTGGCACTAACACATTCTCCGAGCTCTGTGATCTTGGTCTTGGTAATTCTAAAAGGGACGAATTCAAGGGAATTATCTGTAATTATGGAATGATTGCTCTGTATTAAAGTTGATTTATGTACTTTCTGTAAAAGTCTAAAAAACAGGGAAGAAATACCCCTCCTCAGGAAAATCAAGCAATTGCAAGCAAACTCATTATTTTATTAGAGGTTAATAACAGTGGCTGCACCAGTAGCATGGACATCTTTTCCATGTTATCCTAACGAAATAAAAAAGTATGTTGTCACTGGTTCAAAATCAAAGAGCCATTGTTACTTCTTTCACGGTTACTGTGACAAGTGATCGGTTGAATTTTCTCACATTTCATAGAACTTTCATTTACTTCCATCTTTGCAGTCCTACAATTGCTCTATCTTGCTGAGATCTTGTTACTGAATCTGTTTCTTTTTAAACTCTCGCTGTACATTGTGTTATATACAATGAATCTTTGATGATGAAAAATGTCCACTGAAGCCAATGGTGTCTTATGGGTGGGGTGATATAGAGTGATATAGAGTGGGTGAGGGCTTTAGAGTTGGAGGTGTAAAATAGTACCATTCCTGCTGTCAGAGGAGTGCAGGCTTATGTATTATGGTTTCATGTGTAAAGCCAAGTATGAATAGTCGCCGCAGGTAATGGGGATCCTCTTTAAAAGGCTTGACTCCTCGCCTTGCATATAACAGTAACAATAGAACCATCTGTACAAACACACACATGCATGCATACCACCACATATCACATACATACATTAAATGGGTTTTTATCTATCCGTTTCTGAATTAGGTCAAACCTCTTAAATGACCCTGATCAACTTTATTGCTGCAGCTTAGCAGTAGAATCACGATCAGTAGCTGGAGACACTCACCATAAATTACAATAGTGTCTAATGACTAAATTGAGACATTAAAGCAATTCCAAAATCAATCTGTCCTGATGCTGTTCAGCCAAATAGGGAGAGAAGTTCGCCTCTAGTCTTATCAGTCTCAAATCAGATCTTTGATCAAGCCGTGGGTATTTAAAAGTTGATGGTTTGTCACATGTATAAGGAATGTGATTGAGGCCCAGCTGATTCATGATGTGTCTTGAGATGAGAAGATTGGGATGACTTTATTAACGTCCTGCGGATTAAAGGAACCAAACTACCTTAGTCACGTTAGTCTGGATCAGAAGTTACTGCGCTCTGTGAGGACCAGTGGTTAAAATGTACGCTTCAGTTTGCGAGTTAATGAATCTCAGGCGTGTAACAGTTATATAAAGTGATCAGTACATAAAACTCTCATCTTGTAGTTTGAATATTTAAAAGGGATACACCAGCCGGCAACTAAAAAGTCAGAGAATGTATCATTTTTTTATTCCTGTATTTAATAAAAGATATGTTTGTGTGTACGTTATGGTTGTGTTTATGAAGAAGCACAATACACACTGGTGCTGTAACCTATAGTAACAAAAACAGTGGATTGAATGTAAACAGCATGAGTTGTTGTACACAGCGTACACAGTGAATCAACTGCACAGCAAATGAGTGACTCATTTGGACAAAGTGATACAACAGAAGCGTCACATAATTATTTCCAATAGTGTGAATAAATTAATACACTGATAAATATTCATGAACATTGTGAAAACTTGTAATGTACAAAATCTTGAACGTTTTTTTTCTTCTTTTTTTCAAGGGCTGAAAATACTGGATTTATAGAATGGGTTTTTAAGTTTTGAAGAAAAAATAAATACATTTTTTCTTCAAATGAAGCCGCAGGTCGGACTGGGTGAAAAGGACATGCTGCCTGATCTGACTGCGCTGATTCCCAAGCCTCCAGGCAGACTTTGTTCTCTATTCAGTGTGAAAAACCACTTGCAGGGACTTTAGAATTGCTAATAGTGTATTTGGAAATCCATCACAGAGACCAAATTCAAAACAAATGCAGGATCTAAAAGGAAACATGATGAAATTCACATTGTTCTTTAAGAAACATCTGGGTCTACATACCATGTGTCTTCCAAAATTTGATTTCCTATAAAAACTGCTCTTCACTGGAATGACTTGCAGCTCACTGTTCTGTCTTAGATGTCCACACATTTAATTTGACTAAAACACATCATTCCATTACATGGAACACAAACCACTTCCAGCTGTTTGTTGAAAATATACACATCAAAGAGGCTACTTAATACCTTTTTGGTTGTTCCACATTTCTTGTGTATTCATAAGTATTTTTTTCCAGAGCAAAGTTAAGAAGTCCACACGCAAACAAGTGATTATTCATTTTTAAAAAGAGACTCTCCCTCTGACTGCACAAATGTTTTTAAAACCCTGTAGTTCAAACCTTTCCCTCTCCCCTTCACTTGTCTTCATCAAAAACATTTGTACAACATTTGCTTGGTGGATAGTTTGGGACACCTAAAAGAAAGAACAAACAATGGACTCATACACTATGTTTGACCTATTAGCTGAAATATATTAATATATAATATATTAAATATTATATATAATAATATATCTGAAAAATACATATAATATAAAAGTATTCAACCAGAATATGTAAATAACTACAATTAGTTCTATAAAATCCCTCTGTGAAACAGCAGATTAACAGAAAATGACCGATAATAACGACTAACTGAAAATCGCAAAATATCTGTTTGTGTAACAACACAGTCCTGTACAGACATGCTAAAGTGGAAACACTGAAGTCCTTTATCACCCTGTAAACGACACTACATCAGTCCACTGCAGACTGGTAAAGTCATTAGCCACAGTAGCTGCCATGAGACGCTCTAAAAATAAGGATCTCAATGTACTCCAGCATAGTAAAAACAACACACTGTAACGCATGCGTCCAGTGCCGGATCGTAAATATGACAAAATTATATTTAACCGCACAGACTGAATCTTATAGTTTTCTTTTTTTTTCGAGCCAGCTTTTGCTTTGCTGATGCAAAAACATAAGAGAGGAGGCTGTATAGCTACACTGCAGACTGTATGAGAGAAACAGTGGTGGAAATAATGAGAGCAAGCTCTGATGTTATATGACACCATGAGCAAAATATTTGATGTAATTACATTGAAGGAAGAATTTCTCTTTCATAACAAGCATGACAAATTACTCATCGTGATCAAAATCTCAGAAAAGCTGCATGCAACATGAAACTCATTAGTTGAGATTGAAGCTGCCGCTCGGCTGGATGAACGGCTATTGCAATATTAGATGAAACATCACAGATATCATTGATTTCCAGATCAAAAAAATAAAGATCGTCATCTAACGCTACATCTCTGAGATCTTCTGCCTCTGTGACAGCTTTGAAAGTTGGAATTGAAATGAGTTGCTTTGTGAGGTTCTTTCACGTCCCAAAGAGGATTCGTGCAGCCAATTAAAAATCCAAAATCATTAATGTAAACTGTGTCATTTAGAATCAAGCGTGCTTAAAAATATTCACACTGCCCACAAGCCCTGACAAGATCTCCCAGGCAAGTGTGCTCATTTCTCTTGTCACCGACGAGCAGAAAGAGAGCTGAAAACCATTACTCTCATGCTCTCTGTCACCCGCTGTAGTCTTTAAATCACTCACTCGGCTAAAATTCGCTGTTGTCAACATTTCCACATTATCTGCTTAGCCAAAGAATTTACTGGATCCCCCTGCTGCTTTAGTGAAGTTGGTGAGAAACAGCAGGGCAGAACCAACAATGTTCCTTTCATATTTGATGTCCGCCACCACTTCTTAAAAAAGAAATTGCATTCTGAACTTCAGTGTTAGCATAACACAGTTAAACGCCTATAATATTAAGTAAAAGTATTACAAAGGTGGAAAAAAAGAGGAAGACAGACTGTGAGGAAGAGGTTCTTGATTGGTATTCTCACTTCATGCTGCATGCTCTCTGTGCTCTCTATGCTCTGTATTGATCTCTCCGGTTACCCTGTTTCCATTTAGCCTCTTCTCATAATATATAACACATCTCTGATTCATCCTCCTCATCCCTCTGCCTCACTTCTCAATGACACTGAGAGGGGGTCATATAAGCAGCAGGCACTGAATCCGGCTATTGGTTTCATGTTATTGAAACCTGACCAAACAAAGAGGACACAGCATCTGCAAATGACAGGGACTAAAAATAAAATGCACAAGAAACAAAGAGCAAATTACGCAAAGCAATTAAACAAATTTATTGAATTTGCATGAGTCATTGCTTATCCAGTCTGAGAATGACTACACTGTCTTGGATGAAACAAAATGTGCTAGAACATTTCACTAATTACAACCTAGTGAGTGCGGTAAACAAAATCGCATTAATTACGGCTGTGGTGCAGCATCAATAAATCACCACAGTGGAGTGAAACAAAGGAAAGGGATCGCACACTCACAAACAAATTCAGTTTGCTCTATTCAAAGGGAGTAAAAATGGAATTATACTTCAAATTTGTTTAATAGATCTGCACAGGATAACAGACTGTGTTTGCAAATGACTCAGAGGCCGTCCGTCATCCACCGCACATCAGTCACACACTCTGACTCGCCTCTCCTCTGCTCATTATCTCAGATGCAAGCTGTGCTCTCACACACAAACATCCAAAACGTCCACAACATAGGCGATGAAAAAAAATCAAATACGCAAACAAATAACAACTGATATTTTTCAGGCCGCTGGCAAAGATGTGTACAAGTCACCCTCAAAGCTTACAGGAGGATGTTAAACTCCAGAAAATGTAGAGAAACTCTTCTGTTAAAGCATGGCTGACTGATATATTACATAACACGAGGAAATAACAGGCAGGGATCAAAATCAATTTCAGTTCTTTTCCTCAGTTCATATTCGACTTCCTTTGTCTGTCATCGGTAAACACATCGTGTTCCAGACCTTCATAATGGGAGGAGCGTTTCAGTTTAAAACATCTGCGGGCTAGAATTTCAGTCTAACAAAGAGTCGGATGGTTTGTTTGCGAGGGAACGGTTTTAGTGGCAAGCTGAGGTTCAAGTGCACGCTGGCGCTGACAAAACAGCCCGGACCCAGGTCTATCGGAGGGTCGCGTCCCTTGTAAAAGCATGTTTCTTTTCGCATATGGCAATTCAGATCCTGCAGATGCTCTGCAGCAAACTATGCAGTCATACAGAACATGTTTGAAAGGATGAATCAACTGCACTCATCAGGAATTCAAGCTGATCTCATCTTACACTCATCCTGGAGGTGTTTTTTTTGTTGTTGTATTAAGATGGGAGGAGTCAATGTTGTCACTGTGAGACATTTCTGTCTTTCACACTTGCATGCCTAATTCTTTCAAAAGAGGCACGTTCTCACTAAAGGGCACCAACAGCCAGGGGGAAATGTGTTGAAACTGTACAGAAAACAAAGACAGGGAGTGTGATAGGGAGAAACCGCCATCCATGCAAGCTGGCTCCTGTTCTTAATTATAGTAAAGCACTAAAGTGTCTCCTTCATTTTAGCCCAGTGGGGCAAAGAAGAAGAAGAAGAAAAAAAACAAAGGAATGTTTATTCAATTTTTACCTCAATTTATTCAAGTATGAGGCGCAAGGATCGAGGACACAGTTCTACATGCGAAAACAAGTACAAACACTTGCGGTCACACTCATGTGAACTGTACACACTCTCCTAAATGGAGAAAATTCTACTTCCCTCAGCTCAGTTCCAGCCCAGATGTTCTTGTGGTTGACGGGGTTGGGGGAGCTGGGGTGCACCACATTTTCAAAAACACACACCCATGTTAAATGTTGTCAGATAAATAGAGAAGAGAACAGAGGAGAAGAGAAGGGAAAAAAACAACACAAGCATTTTCCTCTAGTTGATTTATGTGATTCTATTACATTAAACATTCTTTCCCCTGAGCGAGCTCTGCTCCCTAGCAACCACTGCTTGCAGTCCTAATATCTCTGGCACAGAGCCAGGAAAAGCTGCCTGCCTTATTGATTGCCAGATTGAAAAGTTTGTATTTAATAGGTCCTGTAATACATGAAGGAATTATTCAGAGGGGCTCTCTGTCAAACACCCAAATTGGTTCTTTTGACTATCAAAAAACAACAGGGGGAAGGTAACAAATTAGCTTTCAGCAAACTCCAAAGAGCCTCTTTTGTGCAGGGAATGAAATTATTTGTCGCTTTGGCAGCTGAGAACTGTCACGATGAAGTTAACTTGAAGCTGTTTACCGCAGCGGTAAAGGCCACATTGTCGCTTAACGTGAGGACAAGTCTGTGCCATGTTGATCCCCTTTTTGTGCGTTGACGAATTGGCCCTAAACACAGCTCGGTGTCTGTTCCCTAGATGCATCCTGACTAATGAAAGGCTGCCGCTGGGTTTTGGGGGTCAATCCACTTATAGCACAGTCAATTCTAGGACTAAGAAGAAAAAAAAAAAAAAAAAAAAGCTGCTCTGCAAGAACCCAAAATGTGCAAATACCACAGGGAATGTTTTTAATCATCTGCCTTTGGTTGGAGGGATACAACTCCCTTTAGATTAAACAAACAAGTGAAATACCTCTCCGTGTCTCGTCCCTTCGCTCAAAATGAGCCTAAAAGCTGTTACACCGAGGTGATGATATTCTATGTGCTATGACGCCCACTGTCATTTGTCACGCAGCGCTGTCCAACACAAACTCGATTGAACAGCTGTGATCGGGTATCTCAGATGTTGTCAGTGACAGAGAGAAAGATGAATATATAGAGTTCCTTTGGCTCAGCCGGTAACAGACAGCACTTTCAACTTCAAATATCCTTCTCCTGCAGAGTGAAATGGATGACATGTTTGACTTTAAATGCATCTTTAATGGGACAAGTACCCATTTGAGGGAGTTCTGCTGGAAGGTTACAGCACAAGAGGGACAGGGAAAAAAAACATCTTATCTTGAGATTGGGAATTGGGTCAGCCTAGGAATTACATGCCATTCTAGATCAAAGTTTCTGTGTGTATTTCCTCAAAGAAGAGTCCCTCATTATCAACACAGGCTTATTTCTCAGGGCTAATGCTGTGTAATAAGAAACATGATTTAATATGTTTTCAGTAAAATAATAACAAAGAGAAAAAGAGCAGAATAGGGACAAAAGCATATGTCTGAAGGCTATTTAGAACAGGCTTCTTTCCCAATGGTAAATCTGTAATGAGAAAGGAAAAGAAGTGGAGGGTATACTGTCTTTTTTTTTTTTTTAGATCTAGGGGGTGGAGGGGGTGTTATTGTCATTTGGCAAGAGTCCATTGTGAATTCCTGTCATTATATAAAAACTTTTCTTTCTCTCAGTATCTCTCCATCTCTCCATTATCAGATCTGTATGGAGGAGGGAAGCTTTAAATAAACAGACTGTACAGCTAAACCAACTCTGAGCCTTTTCAATAACCACGTCTAGCACAATACTCAATTTACTTTGCATTTATTTAGCTGCAGGATTTGACAATGCAGCAAAAAAAGGGATGATATTAGCAGCAAATAATAACAACCAAAGCAGTGTGTTTCCAAAAGAAAGAAATGTTACACTGTGGCTTAGAGAGAGACTTTACAGATAGCAATATGTCATTAAAACCAGCGCCATCTGTTCAGATTACTTGTTTGTGTGGAGAAGACACAAAAAGCAAACCCCAGAAATGCAGTCTGTATGATTTCCCTCCTCCACACTTGTGCAATTAGTTGTGATTACACATTTTAACAGCACAGGGAAAAAAAACAACTAACAATTGCTTTCCCTCCATGTGCAGTGATGATCTCTGTTTGAAATCGCCAAGCTCAGCCCAGCACAAACAGCTCCCACAAGACTGCAGACTTTTTTGAGCATCATACTAAACTAGCAGGTAATTTCTGATAAACTGTCGACGGCTTGGCTGTAAACTCATTCATGTCAGATTACAGAACATGACCTCTGATGTGGCAAACCTCCATCCCTCGCTTTGCTAACAGAGCTGTAATCACTGTAATGCGGCACATACAGTGTTTGTACCTGCTTGTCTCACATTGCAGCACGAAGATAAGAACTTCAGTGGAAAATATCTACTTGCTGTGATAAAACGTTCATGCGCACGGTCCGTTCATGCCAAAATACTTCTTATTTCTCTCTGTGATAGTGCTTTGTGAGGAACATGATACAAAGAAACATCCAATGAGTCAAACATGACAGATACATTTTGTTTTTGTTGCTCCAATTTGTTCTCTCTAGCTTATCATTTTATCGATGCTGTAAAATGATAACGCTCTGAGCTCAGCTCATGAACAGAGTGGATTTGATACGAAATGAAAACATGCATCAATGAAACTGTTTGGAGAATATTTCTAAGAGCATGTCGGTAACATGGGTGTGTCATAAGTCACAACTTGTGCTCCATTTGTAATCAAAGCTGTTCATTCTCACACTAAATAATCCTGTTTAGCGAGATGATTCAAAAATAGTATCTACACTGGAACACGCTGTAGTGATTCTACATCTGGGTCATTGGTAACTTTAAATATTACATGCTGACATGCCCAATGAAACAATAGCTTATGCTGAGTTATGGCTGACAGGAAAATCGGGGGAAAACAAGACTGGCTGAATGCCTCCCATTTTGCCAAGTGCTCCTCGGGCCACCACATAACAAGGAAACAGACTGACAGGTTGAGGGAGAGTACAGAGGAGCATCAATGATCTATTGTTTGCAGCAAGGGCCCGAAGTCCCACTCCTCTGGCAGTCAATAGATCAAAGTAACCTAAATATATTACACCATATGTACCAGGACACTTTATAAATACAAATTACGTCATTTGTAGGTCCTCAGTTTAATAAAAACATTAAGAGCAGTTATGTGATCACACGTACACATACAGCTCCCACCAAAGGTCTGGAATCTATCAAAGCCTTCATTGTAATTACCTTTCAATGTGGGAAAAATGCATTACCTCTACGCTGTGAAATGAGCTCTGTTATTCCTACAAGGCTAAAAGTGCACAGTCTATACACTCTATTACTACAGTATATATTCTGCTGCCTTGTTCTGTCTCTGCTTTGGTTCTGCTTTACAAATCATGAAAGATATTATGTGGATATGGAAAAGCAGATCTGCGATCAGTGTCAAAAGCTATTTTTACATACACAGTTCTGACTAAAGGTGTTTTATAAACACTGAATACTAAATGTTTTTTTTTTGTGTGTGTTCACACATCCTCACATATAAGAGACTGCCTGCTGTGAATTTGCACAGTTCAGTGTTGAGCTGGAGCCAAGTTTAAAATCTGTGTTGTAAAAGACAGATATAAATAATTCATGCTCACATGAAGGAATTCACTATAAATTAATAAAATGAGTGTTTAGGTTTGAGCATCAGAATCCACCGCAAAAGGAGGGACAACAACGGGAACACAGTCATGAAGGACGTGTTTTTACTACTGACATCAGCACGGAACCAAAAGCATGTCCACTTACTTGTCCAAGATATAATGTAATTATGTGAATCAAATCCATGTGCTTTTATCAGAAAAAGCAGTCTGAACTGATAGTATCAAGTAGTGGAAGAATTAATTTAACCGCAAATTCTGTTAAAGTACCAGTAAGCCAATGTGAAAACACTCAATTATAGCTGAAAGTCATGAGTTGAAAATGTCAGTTAAATAATACTTGGATACATACTTGACCTGCTTGTCAGAATATCTTAGCATCATTATATTGTGTCAATCTGGTAATAATTAACAAACTGAACTTTTTTTGTTAAAGCTGTACTGGAGCATGTGTATAAAGTCACATAAAGCTAAAAAGAAAAAAAAATCAGTTCAAATCCCTCCACTGCTTCTTTTAATCCGCTCTTTCTCACGTTGTTGATTTGACTTAGCGAGTTGGCACACAGTTGTGAAATTAAACCGCCTGAATAAACTTGTTTAGCGGTGTCTATTCTTGACTAAATGTACACAAACACTTCACATTTCCCAACACTTCATAGTCTAAACTCGATCATTGCGACATATTTGCTGAGAAAATATAAATACTGGAGCAACAGCTTCCCACCTATCTTTTTTCATCTGTTTCAACACATTCCAAGTAAGAAATTCTGTTTTTTTCCTCTACCTAAAAATAATGCAAGTGATTAAATATAGTGTTTAGTATCAGTCTGTCCTCTTCATGCATGTTAATCAGGTAGAATGTCATTAGGGACACTTCCATGTGGCATGGTTCAGTGCACCGCCACCCACTTTGACCTCAATAACAAACATCACATTCAATTTATAGCCTGTTTGACTACATCAGCAAAAACAGAACATGTAGCAGCTTTGTAAAAGAACTCTTGGCCAAGATGTTGGATTGCATTAGATTGCACAAGTGTTCCTAATAAAGTGGATAGCATAAACGAACTGAAAGAAAAAAGTGCTGGTTTCAGTTTCAGGCTTGAAGTGCGGACCAAAGTGCAGACTGCTCAATAAAGTTTAATAATTCAACACGGAGGAGTTGTACAGAAATGATGTAATACATTTCTAAGTAAGAGAAGAAAAAAATTCCAATACCTCATCAAAAATCATTAAAAGCCTGAGTTCAATTATGAACTTGAAGTACCAGACAGATGGATTTGTTTTAGACTGCTAAATGTTGGCATTAGTCATTATTGCTGTACTATGATAAGGGTTTTAACAATACATTAATTTGCTTTGGTTCACAACGCAGAGCAATGGATGACAGTAAGTTTTATGTCATTCTTCCTATATCTGCTGTTTGTTGAAAAGGCAAACTATTGTATGCGTCTTCCAAGTTTGATCACTTCCTTAACCCATATAAATGTTAAAAAGGAAAAGAGAAATGCATGAGATATCATTAAAAATCGATGAATCACTGTGACACCACTGTGTTGTGTACTGTTGAGTAATCAAATGCATTTCTAAATCAATATCCTCATTACAATTACAAAACTTTATACACTAGTAAACTTTTATTACACAGTGGCTTGTGGCCAGTGAAGTGGTAAATGATTTCCCAAGCTTCATTCAAAACAAACAACCCACTCAATCAATGAAATCTTTTTTTTGTGGCAGCCTCAAATCAGAAAATACAGGAAACAGAAGCATGTCAGGATTTTTAAAGGTTGTCTTATGCATGTAATCATTTTAGGAGCCTTTAATTGTCATCATCTTAGATTAATTAATTCTAATCATGTGTTAATTCAAACTGTGTTGGCAATTAAATCAAACTAAGAAGTCACTACAAATTTAAAACAAGTCCCTCTTTTACAATGTGCTGTTAGGAAGAAAATCATTCTAATGTTGTGAAATAATCTTGTCCTTTTACAAGACTCAAATCTCATTTTTAAAGTTTCCTCCAAATCTTCCAAAAGCACAAAGAAAAAGAAAAGAAAAAAGCATCATCATCAAAGGCTGCCCAAAATGCTTTGAAAGGGACTGAAAAATCACTACAGACAAGCTCATTGCTTTGGTTTCACAGACTTAATAGTCACAACAGGGCGTCCAGTGAGGGACAATTTTAAATGCATTCATAAAGCAGATGGACTGGCATGCACATAAAATATGCAGAGCTATTAACTGTACAATCTGTGATGTCTTGAGTGCTTACTGAGCAGCGCAGAATGATCTATAGCTATCCATCCGAAGGCTGAGTGAGGAGCTGGCATGTAAAAAGAATCAGTGCAAAGGGAGGTGTACAAAAACTCAGTTTTTGCCGTAGTGCATAAAATGAGCAGAATTTCCAGCAAAGACTCATATAGAACTCTCTGCAAAAGATGCCTGCTGGTTGGGTAACACTTAAGAATGAGTCAGAGTAACAGGAACAGGCAAGCAATTTGCTGAAGAAAAGAAAGCAAATGTCTCCCAGTCAACAGACACTTTCAAATAAAACCTCATGATCCATGTGATTCTGCTGCAGTTAATAACAAGAGGATCATAAAAGGGAGAAATACAATATAAATCTATCAGGGAATTTGTCTTAAGGGCTGAGGAGCAAGGGTCTCTGAAAGCACCTCACTCCCTGTCTGCCTGTTTAAGATGCCTGGCAGAGGTCACATCAATAGCGTCTCTGTTGCTTCAGACCTGACTAATGGAGAGAAGAGAGACACAACTGTTGTTTCAGACCTCCCTAATGGAGAGACAGAGCTCTTCATTTCCTCTGAGGCCATGCTCATTGTTTAACCATCCACCGGCCTTTAGCCTCCTCCCTCACGCTGCTCAGAACACACATTCCAGAAATAAAATAACACAAATTATTGACGAATACAGTTATCCCAAAAGCCAAATTTGATTACGTTGTAATACATAACAAGATATGGGTGGTCTCCATTTCAATGTGTCCCTCTCTCTCTCTCTGTCTCCCATTCAAATGCGAGGCATGCTCAAACATCTAATAGATTTTTCCTCCGCGGCACACAATTTACTGCTTGCAGATTTAGAATTCTCTGGCTTCCGGCCAGGCCACAGTCAGAGGGGAATTAATGATACGAGCACATCACTGAGGAAAAACAGCTTGTGATTCTTTCTCTTACAGGTCTGAGCATAATAAAGAAGGTACTGCCATGAACCCCCCAAAACAGGGGGAAAAAAATACTAGGGAAGGAGGGAGGGTTGAGAGCGGCACATAATCAATACAAACACTCCATTAAATTACTTCAAAGGAGATTTTGGACAGTTTCTAGAATTAGTTCTGCAGAGAAAGCAGAAGGACAAGCAAATATGTTTGAGGGTTGGAAAGCAAACAGTGCAAATGATACAATCTGCCACATACTCTGCATGGAGCAGTACAGTGGCAGCGTGTCTTACAAAACAAGGCATTCCTCCCCTAACAGCACACAACATACAACCCTGTTACACTTGTAACAGCATTGTCTGTTGTCTTTATCTATTTAAAGAAGCCATTTACTTCCTTACTACCCACATTCGCCTAAACGTGCGACTGCCTCACACGTGATAGTGACTCAAAGTCTCATTTATTGTCCTGTATTGTCACCAGGACAAATCAGCCATGAGAAGACAGCATCAGTCTGTCTCCTTATCGTAACGTCCTAGCCTGCATAAACATTCTGCGAGGATCTGAACAGTCTCAGAGAAGGGACAGAATCTCCCCTCCACATCAAATTGAAATGTTACGACTGAAATATTGTCAGGATATCAGCATTGGTTTATGTGCCAAGCCTAGCATACAGATCAGATGCTGCATCAGTGGGAAATACAGTGTGTTTATCCCTGAACAAGACAGACTGCAAAGAATGTTGAGCTGCAGCTACAAGGCTGCTCTGCTCTGTTGTGCCTTCAAGCTCAATCAATACAACTGGCTAAAAAATGAACTAAATTGAAAAACTCAACAATGTAGACTTAAATCCTGTTACATGTACTATTATTGCCTTATGATACAATGGAGTTGGGATGCATTGTAGCATGGTGTCATTTACCTCGGATCAATCCTAAGAAATACAAATGAAATCTTATATCAAATATTTGACTTCCAAGTCATCACAAAACATGGTTCTAAAACTCCCAAAACTTGGTAAATTCAACCCACATGACCTTAAACAAGAATAACTTATTGATCTGAATCTGTCATTATGTTACCAGCCCTTCAAATCAGTCTTAACGCCGCTGTTTAAAAGAACTGAGGTTTTCCAGGAATTTATTCACGCAGCGCCGTTTTAAGGCATTTCAAGCAGGTTGAGGTCTGGACTTTGACCCCAGTATTGTGACACCTTAGTTTTTTCTTCTCCAGCCTTTTCATGTGCAGCACTTTAGTCAACAGGCAGTTGGTTTTAAATGTGCTTCGTAAATAAAACTTTGACTTACTCCAGGCTCAGGCTACTGCTGTGTGTGGGAACAGTGTCCCGTTTCATGAACCAATTTGAGCCTAAATGTAGCTGTTGGACAAATGACCATACATTTGACTCTGGAATACGTTGTTATACAGAGTGGTCCACGGTGGACTCAATAATACCCAGGCGCTTGGGTCCTGTGGCTGCAGAACAAGCCCAAATCATCAGCTGTCCACCAACGTGACGGGTGGTTGGAAGTGTTGATTTGGTGTGCTTGTTTTTTTCTTTTTCTTTGTTCAAGGGCTTGACATTTTCCATCTAAATTCAATTTAAAAGTTAAATATCTGAGTTACAGAGATACTGTGTTATGTAATGTGCTATTGTTAATATACGGTGGTAGATGACTCATTTTAAAACATGGTAGTGACCAATTTAAATGTTATTTTGTCTAATGCATTAAATATTAGAATAGAACAAGTTTTTTACACTCTCTTTATAACTGAATGTAAAATTGCCAAAAGATTCTCCATCCAAAAGACAATTTAGACAATTTTCTGCTTTAAGATGGTTCACTTGGCAGATATATTCAGTTCAGTTTAACATTGTTCTCACTTCTATAAATCATGGCTGCGAGATGCTGTGATGAAACAGGAAGTCGCTGTGTGCCCTTTGTAATCACAGCTGCAGAATCAGTAAAAAAGTGTGGACACACACTTTCTTGCAAGAAACGTAACCTTTTTATTCCTGTGCATCCACAGCTGCAACACAACAGTGAAGAAAAAAGGCAAATAACTGCGTACTATGAGAAGAAATGACTGGAGGATATGTACTCAATTCAATTTAACCACACTGTGAAAGACTCATGTTAGCTTCAAGTTAACCTTTAAAGAGAAAGAATGAATGGGAATCTTTTGTAAAAGTGGGAAAGTCTGAGTCATGCGTCCTGTAACTAATTAGTCAAAGATATGGAATTAGGGCACAGATTTTAAACTGATTTTAATAGATGACAGAGAAAGTTGGTCATTCATCATTGCTGGTTAGAATTCTGGTTTATCTGAATCAAATGTGTGAGTGCCCTTGAGCAAGCTAATAAAGGCTAAACTGATCTCAGTGTAGTGATGAGAAAAAAAACACCATCAAAGTTAATCAAACCATTTGCCCTGACATATACGAGTTCAAAATGAGGTCAGTTATTAAAGGATTATTGGGGAAAACATTGTGAAGTCATACATTCTAAGAATTTAATTTAATACTAGGTACACGCTGATTTAATTCTGTTAAGCAGAATTTGAATGAAGATTAGAGACAATGGATGGCAAATGTTAAAAGCACACGAAAGCTTTTCATACAGAGTGAATACGCTTTTCTCATAATCAAATAATATTCAATTATGTTCCATAAATTTTTTTTATATATCTTTAAAAACTATGACATGCTGTAAAGGTGACATGGTACACATTGTTATAAATGACATTCACTGTCAAACAAGAGAATTACTGTGGTTAAAATGTTTACTTTATCATAGTTTACATTACTTCACAAAGTCAAGCATGGGGTGAATGCAAAACTGTTTACAAGACAGCCCTGATTCTCCCAAGCACTGTGGGATGAACAAGCTAGAAAAGATACCAAAGTTGAGAGCAGGAGTCATGAACACCATCTTTGAACGTAAGGAGTCAAAAGATGTGACCTTGTTTAATCCCCCCACATCTCAACTCACAATCTGCTCACTGGCTTCCATACTGAAGGCTAGAATTTAAGAAAGGTAGGACAAAAAAAGCCTTTTTTCCTCTATAGGTCTCTGTCTCTCCCGGCGCAAGCCAACAAACTGTATTAGCAGATACAGCTCTCAAACGTTCAGCCTCGAAGTATATGACCAGAAACCAATTTCGGCAGGCAGCAATGAAAAAAGAAAAAAAAAGAATCAGGCCAGTCCTCTGGGGAGAGATAGAGGAGGGGGGCAGAATGTAAACTTCACTGGCAAGCCATCCCTGGTGGATTGAACTGTAAAAAGAAACTCTAAAGCTCACAACAGTACAAGATAAAGTGAGTGGACAGTTTGCATTACCTGATTAAGTGAATTACATTACAGATTACGTAAAGAGTGAAAAACACAATACATCACCCTTAATGCACTCGTAGGACTGAGTTATCTTTGAGGTCTTGCAGTGGAATTTATCGAGCGTTGCTCACACAATGCATTCAATTAAATCGTCCTATAACATAATCATACGTCATTTGTGCTATTTGTGTGCCATAAGTGGACTAATACTTGAGTGTTTGCTCATAAAGACCCTTTAAAAATGCCTGACTGCTGACACTACTATTGTGTCGTACTACACAATGCCATTTTGTGAAGGGCGCCATTATGAGATTTAGTTACTTACAGCAGCAGTACTATCACGTTTAGCACTGAGTGAAAGGAGGTGTTCTTTTTGAAGACTGAAAAGCCACTTTTTCTTACATTCAGCAAAGAAAGTTACAGTAGAAAATATAATGTGTCTAAAATCCCTGTTTGGACTTTAAAAAATAACTACTTTTTATGTTTTTAAAGATCCCACAGAAAAGATCGTGATATTCCAGGTAGGCCACTAAAATACCGTCACACAGCACAGCTGAGCTGTAATTTGAATTATGACACCAATCATCTCTCTGCCTCAAAGGTTTAAGAGAGCTGCAAATGGTGCAGCACTGCAGCGAAGGTCACTTGTTTCTAATTAATTGCTTTATGCGGGCATGCATTTCTGAGGTCAGAATACAGTAGGGCTTTGTTCACTTATGAAGTCATTCCACCCCATGTACCACAGATCAATAAAAAACAACTGTCATTCTGATGTTTCAGACACATTTGGCTTGTATTTTTCACATGTTGTCTGTGAGACACGCATACATAAAAAGGGGCACTTCATTCGCACTGGCCGCATGCCAGGAAAAGTTAGGACACACACTCGGGGGAAAAAAAGCACTGTTTCCCTGAATAACAATGGCACACTTTATTGCTCTTTAGCTCACAATGGTTTTCTGTGCAGCTTGTGGTATTGCTGCAGTATCCTGTTATGGGGAACAATCCAATTCTTCTGACATAGCTACACATCAGCCTGAGAATAACAATCAGCAAATACATCATTCAACTAATACAGCAGACCAGACAGCCGCTTCAGGCTAGACAATTCAAAAAGAAGAAAGAAAAAAAGACAGAAGGACTATAGCTGTATCATAAAAATCAGTTTAGTGAATGAGCCAACATATTACACAGAATTACAGACATTCAGCTGCAAGATGCTTTAAGGCTACTTTTCTATCTGATCTGCTGCTGCTGCAGTATGAATATTTCATTTCGGGAGTCAGCGGCATTGCAGTGGCATATTTCATATTTCTATGCAAAACCTTATACACAGTAACGCTCATTTGCCTTGATGAATAAGTGATCTCTCCCCCAAACTCTCTGCCCTCCTTGTATTGTTCTACTGTCAACAACTGGCACACGCCTAAGACATAGTGAACAAACAAACAAATGGATAAGCGAGTGCACACTGCTGATTGTCTGTGCGTTGCAAGTGTGTGAGTCAAAGTCTGTGTGCGTGCCTCTGGTGCCCTGCCAGAGTCTAAGCCCGTTCTGCTGAGTGGGCAGATTCTCTGGTAGAGTGTCCCATCGGAGTGACAAGTGCATTTAGAAACAGCCTGATGGAGTCATTAGCGGCAGTGCTGCTCATTAGCAACATACGCATACATGTACACATACACACACACACGCATTTCGCGTCAACGTACACAGCCCCTCGGCAACAATAGCATTATCGTCAGGTTATTGCATTGACAACAGTTAAATCTATAAAATCTGGACGATGCTGCACATTTATAGTAAGCCAAGATATGGAACATTACACCACTCAAGAAGCAAGCTGACATATCTATTTATGTGAGCAAGCAATCATACACACACACACACTCAGAGGCACATTCACGCTATATTGATTACTGGAATAACAACAAAGCATTCATTATTGATCTCCTTGTCCTTTTCGCGTATGAGATTCATGCAGTGTCGAGTAATCAAGGGCATTACAGCATCACACAGAAACACAAGAGCTTCTCTTGGCGGAAGATTCAGAGCACAAAACACAACAAGCCATCAATAAATCAACATTTTCTACACAGCAAGTGAAGTAGTTTTAAGCATGTAGGAGTTTCACTTCATTGAAGGCTTCAGTGACAAGATGGTTATTAAAAATAGATTGATACATCATGGAGCTAAAATTCTGGCTTTACTATCTATAGTAAAACCTCGTGACCGGACAGGGGGAAGTTTCATTTTGAATGGTATTTTTAGCTTGTATGATATGCTATATTACACCACTTCAAGCAGCATAAGGCATTACATCACAGCCATGTGAGAAATAGGCAAATATGTGAAACAGCTTCAAAGAGAACATAATGTTCTTTCTGATTATTAGGTTCAAATGCCAGAGTTTCCTATTTGCATCGGATGACTCATCCACAGAGACATCCAGCTCAATGTTGGGCCTGATTCATGGGCAAATCTGTTTTGAGAACCCAAGAAGCACTTCAATTATCCAGCATTCATTGACAGTTAATGGCACAGCGTACATGGTGAATACATTTAAAAACCATTCAGATGCACACAGCAATGACCTGCAGAGCTGCTGAGCTCAACATGACCTGAACTGATGGAAACAAAGACCGGAGCAACAGATGGGAAAAAATTACCTCATGTTCTTCCAGTGTAATAGTAACAGGAATATGTGGTTTTTCAACAAAAGGTTGAGAATGCACATATATTCTACATGTGTAAAGCAAGGAGCCTGAAGCAGGCTGATTGATATCTAAAAAGAGACACTTTAGTCACCTGTCAAACAAGAGAGGACATTGAAAAAGTCACTGAAAGCTAAACTGAGTGATTTTTTTTCAATAGTCTAAACAAAGACTTGTTACATTTTATGACCTGTGCCATGTGGGCAAATAGGCTGAAATGAACTCCGGTCTGCCTCTATTAGCCTATTTCTCAGCTTATTATATCAGGAGTCGTTCCAGCTTCAAAACTGATGAATTATCCCAGGCAAGACAACACTTGTTAAACTAACCAAAGCACTATAAACATGAGGTGATTTATGGCGAGCACATGACACAAATACATAAACACCAGCCACAGCAGCCCGCCGATAATGGAAACACTGCAGTGACCTTCTGGGATGAAGAAAAAATGTTAAGTTGCCGGGGCTCACCTAGCTGAGTCCTCTCCCTCTGGACATCCTTGAAGTTGAGTCCGCTGGTCAGAGTGCTCTCCCTGTAGCGGTGGAGAGCCTCACGCCTCCCATTGGTCCCCAGCTCCCGGAGCACGGCGGGTTTGAGGGGCTCTGCCTTCAGACCGTTGGCCCATCCTGAGTAGTCTGGTACCGTCCACTTCACCAGGTCCTCCAGACGCACGATCACCTTCTCAGACACGGCAATGACCTCGTGCTGAGAGGAGGGAGAGGGAGAAGCAGGTAATGGGTCAGCTGCTGCGCCCCCAGTTTCACCACTCTGATGCACCGTCTTTAAAAGTTTAGACCGAAAGCAAACAGCAGTCTTCTGGATAGAATGACAAAGCCGAGGTAGTCGTAAAATAATAATAATAAACAGCGGTTCATTAAACAATAGCGCTGTTTATCACACAGTTTTTCTGTTTTAAATCAGAGCAAATCGCGGGTAATTACATTTCAGGAAAACACTTGTCTTCAGAAATAGCAGCGGGCCATTATACCATGAAAATCCTGTTTACAGACTGATGCTTTACAGGGTGTGAATATGAAAGCCTGAAAAAGGTCCACAAGCAAATGCATCGAAGGTAATAATCAGGCTAAGTATCCACATTATTTTAAGTATATGGTTAGAATTACAGTATTCAAGAACATGTAAAAGATGGTTTGATTTAACATGAAAATTGTGAAGGTAAAAAAAAGGTAATAAAAAAATGGAATGAAAATCAAGTGATCATCAGAACAAGAAGCAGAACAAAGAACGGGCCATTTTTATTTATCAAGTAAATTGGCATGTGCGTCAAGTGCCATCACGGCTGTGGATGCACATTAATGTAAGTAAATTACAGCTCCATGAATATGGATGATGTGGATGATTGCCGAATTGAATTCATGCCAGAAGTTAAATCAATGTCAATGAGGACGTAGGTGTTTTAGACTTTTTGATTATCGTTTAGGAAGTCGGGTTCCTGATATTGGCCATGAATGCTCGCATTTTCTGCTTTTCAAGCCACTCCAGGCTGCTTTGATTACATCTTCAAAGAGTATGGGAGTAGATGAAGTGAAATTTGTTACACTGAGAGCCTAATGAATAAACAGCAGAAAAGCTGCGAGCCACATAAAACGCGAAGTGAACATGTAAAAGTGGAGCGGTGATGTGCATGGATGACACTGAGGTATGACTTTGTGTACTGTGCTCCAGTCTGCTCAGCGGCTCACTAAATAAGATTTGCTCTCGTTTCACTGCGTGGTTTAACCTTGTTTTTCTTCTGGGGTTGATTCAGCTCCTTTTAATAACTCTCAAATTCGAAGAACTCAGAGTCCTTCAGAGTGGGAAGGAAGAAAAGACGGTTAAATGTGTTTCCATTTGAAAAGCTAATGGCTGAAGTGCTTGTTACCAACAGAATGGAGTGCAGTGCTGTACGATGACTATTACTGAAACAGGGAAATCTGGAGGACAGATGTGTACAGGCAGAAACACTCAGAGTAGGTCTCTGATGTTTACCTTGGTTATCTCCAATTTTACCAGGCATCTGTCGAGCTGTATGCATTTCCCCTTAAAGGGCTGGTGTCTTGCTGACATAAAAATAACACTCATTATGTTATATTTATGTGTCTAAGTAGAGGGTTTAGATACAGGAAAGAGACATACAAAAACAATCATATCCAACTCAAAAGCACACTTGTGCAGCAAATCCTTCTTTATGAAGCTAAAGATGTTAGGATAAGTCTCTGTTTTTTTGCAGTTCCCCCGTTTTAATTATTTCAAAGGGTTTCTGTTATTTTGACATCCAGTCTCCAAAACAAACACATGCTTTGCAGTTTTTAAGAATCTCACTGAGTGTTTTGTCCATACAATTACTCATATTCAGCTCTGACATCTTCTAAAAACTACAGGCATATCGAATCCCAGCCAGTTGGAGACAGTTCTTCCTTATAAAGGAAAAGCCTGCGAGGGATAGCTTGATATAGCTGTGCCTTCCACACTAAGTAAAAACATCAAACATGGGTTTTTGGTCTTCTCATAATGAGCTGTCTTCAGCTGTCAAGTGGTGGCGGGTGGTTGTAACCGGCTTTCCATGCAATGAAAAACTGACTGCTGTTTCTGCCTTCACAAAAGAGGTCCATTTGAATAATGCAGAGAAACAGTAAATAGCATTTCTGCCTCCAGCTAAGAACCACATAGCACTGTATCCCTACAAAATTATCGAGTGTACTTTGATGTGATCTGTTGACGGCACACGTAGAGACAAAATACTTCAGCCGAGTCCATTCAAAAACTAAAACAATGTACTGAATGTTCTGCTGCTGATGTACACACAGAGAGTCCAATCCTAATCTGTCGGGCAGAGCGTACGCACGCCGGAACTCAAAAACAGCCATTCCCTTTCAATTAATCAGCTGGATGACGCTGCGCCTTGTGCGAGTGTCAACGGATCCTGTTGGGGGACTTGTTTGGCTTCAGAGCAAAACACAACAGGTGAGCACAATTCAGCAGCTGTCAGCACCGTCCAAAATATAATCAGTCTATGGACGGGGCTGCGGCCACATCCATTAAGTTGGCCTCACTACAACTTATTTCTTGTTTTTCTAAACCAGCCAACTTCACACGGGTAGATGAGGATGAATGATGGCCTGTGGTTTGCGTAAGTTGCGCTATTTTGGTTAAGAAATATGCAAATACTGGAAAATTAAGAGAGGAATTTCTGAGAAGCGAACAAAGCAGTCAGTTATTGGGAAACTATCACAACATCATCATTGCAGCAACATTGTTCGTCACCACCATGAGAAAAACATGAAGCTGTCCTCCAGCCAGATATGATTGCTTGTAATATGAGTCAGTTTATAAGCCTAAACAGTCCAAGTTTATCGAGACCCATAAATATATCAAGTATAGGCAGTCCAAAGCCAAACAATGAGAACACCAAATCATCAGGTTTGGGAAACGGAAATTGCAGCAACAGATACTTTGAATGATTACTTTTTTTCAAATTGAAGTGATAGAAACACTTTTTAGACAGTGTCAGTGCCTTTCCTTTACTCATTTAGGTTTCCAACCAATTATTTAAAGGCTACAACTTGACTAACGTACTCATTTAGGAGTTGAAGCGTTTCCATTTATGTGATGATGGAGGATAAAAAAGTACAATCAACTTGAACCAACTGCTGCCAAATAATGATCTGGGGGATTTGTTCACTGACTAATTGTCCCGGCTTTAAATACACTGTAACTGTGAATCATTTCAGCAGTATTCTGCAGCACTACAGGGGTCGATGACTCACTCCATGGATTTTGGGCTTAGATGCACTTATGAAACTCGGACCCTTGCTCTCCTGTAAATGCCGCCCATCCACACTGTGCTGTCACTCCGAGTTAGGCAGTTGATAGTTTAGCAAAGCGGCACACACAGCCAGCGGGCTACTTGATAATATAGGTCAGAGGACTGCAAGCCCACAGCCAAGAGGTGACACTCCACATCAGCCACATACCAAAGAGCCGAGTGTCATTTCAGCGAGTCTGATTTCACAAATACATTAGCAGCATGTGTAGACTGTGAATTTTGGATTAAACATATTAATGTGTTGGAATCCTTTTCAATCGGCCGCGTCAATAAACACACACGCATATTAACTTCTGCCTTTATGCTTGAGTTGAAATGCAAGGTAACACATTAACAGCTAAATGTTACATCCTGTCTCCATCCTACTATCAATAATTCATGTTATTACTACAGCAGCATGATATCTCCATAAACATTAGAGAGAATTCATTGCTATGACTGCACATAATGGACTCAAAGTGTGTGTGGGGGGGGGGACACAGACTTCTGCTCTGAAACAGTAGATAACTCAGTTCCAGTGACGCCTGACACCAGCAATCTCATTTAAATTAAACTCACTAAAATCCATATCATTCCATTTGTATATGGATGTGGCTAAACAGCACAAAAGGGGACACTTCCAATTCCATACGCCATGATCCAATTAGAGACAATGCACCCCGAAAAATGCCATATTCCATATCGGACAAATCCACGCCGCTGCGCGCGACATTCCTGGTTGTCAGCGTTCTGCGGCGGAGCGTCTCATTGGCCGGACAGAACTTTCAGCTTGGGAATCAAGGGGTGCTGGCTCCCACTGGGTGGATGTCTTTCTATACCGTGGGCACACACACACAAGACTCCTGTCATGCTGGGAAGGTTTCAGCCTGCTGCCTCCGAGAGGTCAGCGCAGGAATTCCTGAGGCCAGAGCAGATTAGTAATTGAGTAATGGACATGGTGACATGGTCAATGAGGAGGCAGAGGAGGAGAAGAAGAAGGAGGGAAGGAGGTAGAGAGAACCGGAGTATGAAACACAATATGAGTTCATTATCTTTCTCCCCACCCCATGACTGACCTTGGCTGCAGTGTCCCAAAACAAACTTATCTGGGAATTGAAAGGGAGGTCTGGAGAGTATGCCAGGGACAATTGAATTAGAATATGTTTGGTTGAGACTGTCCCAAGACTACAAAGAGTTCAAGGTGTAGCATTTAAAAGGTGAGAATCATTGTACATAATGGTGTCCCGCTTAATTCAAACAATGTATTCATATATGCACAAAAGTTGGTGTCACAGCGGTGGGGTGCTGAACTCATCTTTTATTCACTGATTCCATTAACAGATTGCTGTTACACAAGCTGGGCTGATGTATGAACTTAGCATTCTTTTGGAGTCATAATGACAGAGAGGAATAGTGAGATAAGAGGAGTTTTCAAAGCTTTTCTGGAAGTGGGTGAGGCATCCATCATGTAAGGTGACACCACAGAAAAAGCTGTGTCAGCCCCCCTTGAATCGCTGCAGCTTTGTATCCCTGCACGTTAGCAGATGCAAACCAAAAAAAAAAAACAACACAAAAAAAACCCAGAAAGGCTAAATACACGATGCTCTGTCCAAGAATCCGCAGTTAGGAATTAAAAATGTTGGCCGGAGTATTAAGCAAGAGCTTTCCATCTGTGGCTGCGTTCTCCTCAAAGGTTATAATAATGATCCACTGTAGCTGGAGGCTCTGGAGTCATGCATCAAGGCAAATGTTTGCCTGTTCAAGTGGTTAGTCAATGACAAAGTGGAAGAAACCGAGCTAAAGAGCACCAAAAGTCTCCAGCGTGTTGACAAACAGGCGCTGTTGAAACGTATCATTACTTAGGCAGCGAAGACACAAAACAGTTCAGCGAAAAAGAATTAGTATGTTTGTGGGCTTTTTTTTTTATTGCCTTTGAAGTCCTGGGTATTACATTTTAAAGGTTTTAAATTACACTATCCTAAAAAGCTGGTAATAATTTACATGCTATTTCAGCAATGGTGAGGAATTCACTGGAGGGCAGTGTTCAGAGTTAATGACTTGTTCTGCGGCAGGAGGAGGCGTACCTTAGTGCACGGCGCACATGCACACTATACCCCCCCCCCCCCCCCACACACACACACACACACACAGCACAGCCTCCACCCCCATCGCGCCACCTCCAAATTCCTGCCATTGTTGTGTGAATAAGGAGATTTGGTGTAATTCACAGACTGCCCAAGACAAGAGAACTGTATGGAAGTAGTAACGAGATCACTGTAAAAAAATGCGCCATATCACATTTACTTCTGAGTCACTCAGCAAGAACGACCTTATCCATCAAAGCGCTGGTCGCACACTGTATCTAAGCCACTTACATTTAACTCAACCAGCATCCCAGATGCCTGAATTACCCATTCAGGGTTTTTCCCTCAGGAAAAATCAAAGAAGCAGCAAATGAATACAATCTAATTTCCCTACAAGCTGGCTTTCCAAGCACCGAAACACATGCATGGCCTACTGCCATGTACTGAAGAAATGGCTCTGGATGCATGCCAAAGTGTTTTCCACAGCAATCAATACTGGCCTACTGCTGCAGTCCCCTGCCTGTCAGTGTGTCTGTGTGTATGTGCCAAAGCCTTGTCAGCTAGAGGGACAGAATAGAGGAGAGGAGAGGTCAGATGAAATCAGAGGTGATGATAATAGCACATTAATATAACATGATCCAGGAATATTCTCAGCGCTTATGAATTCCCATTAAGCGTGCCCCGCTAGTTGCTGTTAAGTGGTATGTACAGTATAAGATAAGAATAAACAATTAAGCCCCTGCAGCGGAGCACATGAGTTAGGGAGTACTGTAAGTTGGCGTGCCACACTGAAACAAGGAGTCCGAAAAACAGAAAGTATTACAGCGGGCCGTTTGGAGTGGGAAGAAATAAAGTGTCACTCAGTGAGTTTTAAAACACATGTGACTGTTTAGTCAGTGGCAGTTTGCAAGCAGACAAATAGAGCGGAGGCCCCAATAGAGGGTTTGTCATAATGGGTGAGCAACCCGACACAAAGCCTGTTTAAAGAGCAAGCTGAGCTCAACTGGTGGTGGTAAACACTGCTTGTCCAACTTAGATACAATGAAAAATAGAGCCTCCTCCACATATGGACCTAATAATTAACTCAGTATAAATAGATTCATAAATTTACTCTGGATCTGTTTATCATTTAATCAGCAAACACAGGCGCCCAGAGTTGCATTTATTCAGCGGATCATTATTTTCATTTCCAGCCAAAACTGACTGGCTCGAAAGCTGGCTGCATTTAAAAGGAATTGACTTCCAACCCCCGCGACTGAAGAAAAACAAGCACAGTAGGTCATGGGTTGGTTCCTCTTGTCACTGCACAGCACAGCAAAAACACGACAAACACACTGCAGGAGACGCTGAGAGCAAACAAATACCTGAGAAATAACCAGGAAATTACATCATACCTCAGCGCTCAGAACACAAGTGAATCAGTAATCCATTTCCAGTACACTAGTTCAATATCAGGCTGCTCTGGTGCCTTCTAAGAAGTAATGCCTTTTGGTATTTGGAGCATATTGGCTCCAGGCTTATTTTAATAGCCATCTAGGAGATAGGAGGCCGGGAGAGAAGGAGAGCAACCCAACGTCAGCTGTTTAGAAGTCACAAATCAGACGCTGCTTCTGTTTTGTGTTGGGGAATATGGATCTCCCACTGCCAGGGAATGAATGTTATACAATCAAACCGGGTAGTGGCTTTACCTCGAGATGGTGCATGTTCTCACTTAACACTAAACCCTTGTGAAAATATCACACTTCCTGAGAGCTGCAAGTTATCAAGTTCATATCTGGATGACTCACAAGGCCAATTTGGACTCTTGATGTTCAGCCAGTCAAATACAAATTTACAGTTCGGTGTTGCTCCACAGCCATTCGTCTGTCTTCACACACTAACAGCTCCGAAGAAAAGCGGTTTATAAATTCCACCCCTCGGCGTAGTTAAAAATGAATCCCTCTCCAATGTTTACCTTTTCACACACATATCGCTCAGGTGTGGAATTTAACAACCGATGAGCTGCGATGTCGTAACTTTTCTATACCCTCTTTTTTTTTTTTTTTTTTCTTTTACACATTTACTCCTCCTGTTTGTTTTTTGGATTATGGGTTACATCTGGGAGCGCTCCTCGCTGACTCATGCAGCGCACATTAGTGTTATGGGGCAAAGTCAGCGAGAATCTGAATGGGCTCACTGAAGGTCATAAACTGGCTCCAAGTTGTTGTGGCAATTTCAGCTGTGTAATATACAGAAAGTAGTCCGATTTGCTGGGCGCAAAAGCGTTTGACAAGCCCTTTAATTGAGGTCAGCCTGCAGGCACCTAGACAGCACTTAAACTTACCATCCCCAAATTATACAATTTCAGTGTCTGGGCCCTCCTATGATCTGTCCAACTTCAAAGAAAAGGCTGTTTTGCTAAATGATGTGCTAAAACTCTGCATATATGCAGGGAAACTGATTCCACTCTGTTGACAAATGCATCTGACTAAACCCTTACCATTCTTCTGTTCAGTGCTTCACAACACAAGATAAATAAGTGGGATTTCGTTTGTGCTGCCATCCCCAGCCCTCGTTGGATGTAATATTTTCCAGATATACTCAATGGACTGGAATGTAAGCACTTTGCAATGCAAATAAGTCTTTGGGAAAGGGGCGGAGCTGACATGTCGTTGTGTAAGTGTGGTCTTAGTGCACGCATCAAAGTGATTACTAAATAATTGCAGCGTGTTAAGGACTAAAACCAGAGGGCTTCGAGCCATGATACCCGTGCATAGAAGAATTCACAAGGATGATATCTTGTCTAAGCGGCCAGCCATAAATAGCCACCTTTCTCATGAAAGAGAAATGTGATAGCCACTCAATTACTCAAGAGGAAAGAATGTAAGTAAACCATCAGCGGAAGAGTCAAGTACAAACATGGCTTTGTCCTTCCCCGTAAACAATATAACAGCAGCAAAAGCATCTCCACGCGAGCGATCAGAACCAAAGAGAAGTGGCGATTAAAGTGCTGCTGTCGTATCAGAGGGTGAAACAACACGTCGTTGGCGTTCCGTCCAGTGAGAGAAGAAAAAAAACAAAAAACTCCACAATCAGAGAAACGCCGCGCAGCAACAACGCTGTAACCGGATCACAAGCGCCACATATGGCCACAGTCAATCACAACTATGGCTTTTCGGTGCCAGCGACGGCGTAGTGCAGCGCGGGGCTGCTTTTTTAAGTGCCGCCTCAAATGCGAGCTGACAATATCGCATTGTTGAGGATGGAAATGTTCACAGGGAAAAATTATGCAAAGCGCGGAGAGTAGTTTGAGACGTGTCAGCGCCACCGGCTCCGCGCAGCCACGCTCTCGCCTCTCTCCACATCAGGCTGCCTTACGCCAAAAAAAAGATCTAATAAACTATCGCGGCCACACATCTGAGCCGGTTGGATCCCATGCATTCATTACCGTTTCGCAATTTCCGCCCCATACGTCAGTATTTGACACGCTTTTTTACCAAGAAATGAAATGACAAGAGGATTCGTGCGGATTTTCCCCCTTTATAACACAATTAACCCCGCGGAGCGCAGCTGGGCAAGTGCACATTCAGCAGTTGACACAATGGACAAACAGACTCAAGTAAAACTACAGATTCCTGCGGGTCAATTCCTGTTCTGCTCGATACATCAATGTCAGAGTGAATACATGCGCGTATGAATGCCTCCGTCACCGGAGACAGCCACTGCCAACTCTTAATGCAGTAAAGATGCTGTTGGATCAAATCGTCTCGGCCAAAAAAAAACAAAAAAAAAACAGGAAATACAAAAAAACAAAACATAAAATAAAGAGAGAAATATTTATCGGCCGGTTGATATTCCTACCTCTCCGTGAGCGACTGTCCGTCCATGGGGAGTATCCTCGGGTAGAAAATAAAGTTTGGAGCTTGATAAAAGTTGCTTGCTTGTTCTTTCTTCCCAGAGAAGCTGAAGCTCCGCTATGCAAATAGGATCCTCGGGTTTACATCTGACGAAGAAAAAGTCTCCGAGAGCAAGAATTCTCGGTTTTCCGTCCCGGTGAAATTTAAAGGCTTTATAGAATATATATGGTCCATGTAAACCGCAAGACGAGCCCACCCACTGTAGGGGAGAAAAGCAAAATAAAGACATTATTTAATGACTTATCAACTCAATTGGTAAACAATGCTGACACCGTCCCTTCTTCATTACGCACGGCTGGCCAAAAAAATAATAAATAAAAAAATCACACCGAGATATCTCAATTTTTCTGCCCACAATATGTATAATCTCACAATTCTTAGATGTTCGGGCTAGGAATTCATATTCATAGTAAAATGCTGTGTGTCAAAGTTTTTGAGGATGAGGCGCCTGTTTCCAGAAGGAGGCGATTAGCACAACAATTAAATAAATCGACGCTTGATAACAGACGTTACCTTCAGTGAGTTCGGCTCCATCTCGACGTTATGAATTGATTAAACTCAACACGCTCTCCAAACTTGCTGGCTTGAATGGATTGCCGAAGGTCCTGCCAGGGACATATCTCTCTGGAGTTTAAAACATCATGTTTTCGCCGTCAAAGGCGGTCAGAAAAAAAATCCCTTTCCTCCACATGCGCTTACAATATGTGTTCGATGACAGAGTTTGTATCGTCTACTCGAAACGGCCAATAACCGCCACCGTTCGGTGGGTTTTTCGTAAGATGCATGGTGTTGTGACGCTAAATATTTAGATTCGACCACAAACAAACAAATATTTTCACATCGTTAATAACACGTGGCTTTGTGGCAACATGAACAGCGTCTGGTTTAATAATCTGCCTTCACAAGAGTCGTTTGTGTCATTATTCCGCATTCTGAGGCGTTATGTCTCTTCCAGGACTTCAGTAAAAGACGTTCAGTATGAAAGCACATTTCTCACAGTAATGACACTGGCGCTTGCTGTGGATGCCTTCAAGAAACAATGTTACATGAAAGTTAATAGGGCTATCAAATGATTCCTCTAAAGGAATCAGTGGAACCCGCGAGGCGCTTTGCTTTGCGTGAGACTTGCCGTGCGTTATGGCCGTAGCGCGCAGGTTGGCTTCAATATTGATAATAATAATACCTTTTTTTTTTCAAATATATATTTTTTGAGGCGAACGTGGATGAACAAAATTGGCCGAAAGAGAAAGCGAGGCGTCACGAGACACAGTTCACGAGGCGGAGGTCCATTATGCAGACATAAATCACGTTAAAACACCGGGCTGACCTTGTGGAAGAAGCCTGTTAGTGGCTATATTTGACAAGGGTTTACATAATTGCACGATCGAAGCCTCTGATAAAATTATCCATATCTCTGTTTTTTTAAACAGTCGATAAAAAAACATTCATATCAAGATCCAGAAATAGCCTATGGTTATTTTTTTTTTTATCATAGCCCTGTTATTTATGCCATGTTACATAAACTTTACGGTCTCTGTTGACACCCATTGTCCTTTGAGTTTCGCTCGCTGAATGTGTCAGCTGCATTTTATTGACTTTGTGGAATTATTCATATTATTAGAAGTACCCCCTCTGTCCACGGCGCTGTGCTGTTTTGCCGGAGCAGTGCTCCCCTTACCCTGCATTTATCCAGCTCTCAGATCACAGAGCATGCAACAACATAGGCCTACTTCTGACACGAGCTATTTCAAGTACAGTATTACGCAATGCGCTTTTTTCCCTCTCCTGGGATGGAGTCAGAGCGTGCACACACGTTGATGAACAGCCTGTAAAGTGTATTCCTGTCTGTCAACCCCGCATGTGTCCTCCTCTGATTAAATAAATGGCTCTCTGACATTTATCTGAAAGTCATGCAGAAATCTGGGCTTGCACAAAACACCGTCCGGCTATTAGAAGTTATCTGGCCTCTTCCCTCAGTACAAAGAAGCAGCGGGGTGTTATACATTAATACAGAAATAGCTGAGGTAGCGCTCTGTGGCACTCAGATATTTTAAGTACCAGTTGAGGGAGTCTGGACAGGGCAAAGTGTGGATTACACAGAAGCTCATTGTCTTACAAGCGGCTGCAGTACTTTCAGGGTTCCGGCAGCTCACAGCGTTATCTTTGCTTATTTCTCTCACAGCCATTTCGGTGGCTGAATCAATGGGGTTGCATTGTTAATGGCAGCCACCATAATGAAGTTGCTGGTTAATCAATGGCACCACTCGAGCTCTTATCTGGCAGTTGCAAGTGTTTGCTTGTCAACAGGCAGAGCCCGGCGCGACCACTGCATTATGATGCAGATATTGATGCGAATGGGGCCCCGAGCAGGGGTGGGGGGATCTTTATCAAAAAAACAATTGTGCATGGAGAGAGAGAGAGACTGGTACAGAACAAGTATGATAATATAATGTCACCTGATCAGAGGCGTCTTGAAAGGGAGCCATTTCAAATGCAGAATGAACAGGCTCGGTATTCAGATGATTTACATGTGAATCTGTGTAAGCTGTGTAATCATGTATTTTCACGGAGAGAATCGATCTCACGTATTTGAATGGTTTTTGCCTCATAAGTTAACATTATTGACAGTAAGACCCCAGCACATTTCCATCGCCATATAGACAAAAAGCCTAAGCTGCTTGAGAAATATCCATAAGCCACGGGAGATGGAACTGCATGAGTGAATTTACAAATGAACTCACTGAAGAGCTCTAACGTGGGCAACCAAGGTTAGAGCAGGACAAGTGTGTTTCAGGGAGATGTATAGCCGCACGCTGAATGTAGCAGCAATGTACTCCACTTGGTGAGGCAGTGAGAGGTTTTTTTTTGTTTTTTTTTTATCAACACCGGCGTTCCAGATCGAACATAAAGAGGCAGCCTCAGCAGGGAGCCACAAATGTGGCTGGAAACTCACCGCACAATGGAGAGCAGGGGTTACACTTCCAACCACCGAAACGCTACACAGATCCCTTTAGTCGACACGTGTAATTCAAAACATGTGAGGATGTGTTTTACTGATGAATTTTAATGATCTTTTTTTTCCAAAATGACTAAGAAACAGGATTATGCTTGAAAGAGACTGACATAATACAGCAATCCAGGGCGAAAACATTAAAGGAACCACATCTCACAGGACAGTAAAATCGAGGCACAACCCATTTTAATGCTTACATAAGGGAGATATTTAGAAACAGCTGTATAAAACAAGGAAACATAGCATGCGGTTCAGTTTGTGTAGATTAGCTTCCTCTTCCACTCGGTTTGAACATCCATTGAGCTGATGTTGTACACAACAAGTGATAAGAGTAGAGAGGTCAGTGCTGACGTCTGATATTCTATCAATATGCTTTTGTTATTGCTCTGAGAAGCAGTTACTCTTATCTCTGCTGAGTGCTTCTCTGGCTTTGACTTAATTGTTTTGGGTTCATTTACCCACAACTGTTCTGTTTATGTTCCTGTCTTTACCAAACAGCCTTTTACAGTATGCAGTACCAGCCGCTGGCAATCTCACTGTACAGTACTTGTTCAGCTTTTGATAGACGTCAAACAGTACATAAAAAGTCCATAGAACAAACCAATTACACACTTTTCACTGGAGCCAAATGGAGCCTTTGGATGTTATTAGTCACCGGAGTAAGAGCAAAGAGAGAGAAGAAATGTTATGCTTAGAAATATGCTTTTAAAAAATGATGATTCAAGGTATCAGTGTTGTAAAGTAAACACATGACGGAAGAACTGTGCAAATGGATGCCAGTAAAGCTCTGGTTAACATTCATCCATACTTTTCTTTTTTTTTTTTTACTTCTTCTACATGTGTCTCTGAACCTAAACCCACTTGTATGCTTTCATAACATCTGTGTTTACAATCTAATTTTTTTTTTCAACATTCAGAGATCCCTGTTCAACTTTTTAAAACACGATTTTCTCCCTGATGACATTAAATGGAGAAAAACACAAGATCTTCTGTTTAACATGCGGAGCTTGAGACTTTACACACTTTCCAACTTTTGGCTTGAGGCACTATTTACACTCGAAACAAGGCCACGCCATCCCGGAATGTCATATTTTTGCCATCTTTCAGGGTTTTTGTATAATCACAGTTCAGGGTTTTTACTTTATCAACCTTTTTTCTGAGCTAACTTGAAGCTTGAATGGCACTGGTGTTAATTCTCAAACATTACAAAGCCACAGCTTTTGCACTTCTAAAACTGTGATAGCTTAACAAATGATCACTTATCTACAGGGACTGAAAATACAGAAGGTTTCCTTTTTCGAGCCATTTTTGTATCACTACATTCATATCACAGCGATAGTGACTGATTCACAGTTCTAGATCAAGACATCAAGCATTAAGCTGCTACATCTAAAAAAAAAAAGCGACAAAATGATCTCAGCCTTGCATAGATATAGATTCTGGGGTATTACATAAATGATTGTGTAATGTCATAACAACTGCACTTTGTTTGACTCTTAATGAAGACATCTCTACACTAGAGAATTGACCTTTTTCATTTCTAGCATTCTGTCATATCACATCAGTCAGGAGTAAACTACATTGCCAATCAGGCTAAATTCAAATACTCCTCAGATGACGATGATTGTGTAACTCAATGGGGCTTCCTGCCCAAAGAAAGCTAATTAAAACAAGATGAATGACAAAGAACCTTGAATTAAACATTTTTATTTGCCATGAGTACATTTCAGTGTTGATCAGTGACATTTAAAGTGTAGTGTTCTGACAGTTAAAAAAGAATGAAAATATCCCCCATTGTCCCTGTGTGGTAATATTCCACACATTCATTTATTTGGCTCTTTTAATATGTCCACTTAAAGGTAAATAATAGTTTTGAGGAATCATATTTTTTTTATGGATGAGGGGTATGAATTTACATTTAAAAAAAGAGTTTTTTTCTGCCTCTACACAGTGGTCAAGACGTATTAAGGTACCAGCATTGGGGGGGGAACATCTCATAGAGAATAAGCACCTGACATTTCCTAAATTTGTCAGATATTCTGCAAATAAATTCATACAGAAAGGATGAATGTTAATTTTTTCAAATCCTTAAACAGCAGTAAAGTATAGACGTTTACAAAAGAGGAAAAGTACCCCCTCCCCAGGGAATCATAAATATTTCTGATTAGGTTAAAGGATATTGAATGCATTTTAAAAATCTTCCTGTAGTTATCAGTAGGGGTTCACATAAATTGGCCTAAGTGTGTTTAGTTTGGTCAGTTTTTTTTCACAGACAACAGTAGTAAAGGAATTCAATATTTTTCCAAAGTCAATAGCTGCTATTTGTTGATGAATGGGATTCAGTGTGCAAAGTGGACATTATTATGACATCACAGGCATCATCGATCATACTTGTTGGCATCAAACATAGACGTTTAGTATACTTATTCATTTCTAATAATAGTTGTTAGATTTAAAAAAAGATGATGTGTCACACTTGAAATACTTCAATAAAGATTCGAATTACAAATATCCACAATTTGTATTTGTGAACAGTGCTGGAGTATTTGTATTTTTTCTGTTTCAAAGCAGTTTCGATAACATGGCACAGCTCAAATTATGCTACCAAAGAGAAGATAATTAACTTGTAAAAAACACCTACGGCTTTCTCTCTCACTTAATTAGTCATCTAACAAAGTGTGGGTGGTACCCTGAAAGCTAGTCAGATTTATACAGCACCATTGTGCTGTAAAGAGGTGTACAGTACAATATACACATGGCCAAACATCGCATTCACCAACTAAAAAAACTCCCAGTGATACATTACAACCAACATTTCTAATGATTCTACCAGGGGATTACAAAAATCTACAAAGCACTAAAACAAGAAAGCGTCCTTAAAAATTAGGGCAACATGCCCTCTCCCCTACTAATTCAACATGCACAATTGCATTACCCAGTGGATATCCATCTATCATCAGTGGAAAGCCCTGGGACATTAAAAATCCATCAAGTGAATTTGTCCAGAGGAGCATGTTTCAGTAGTAACTTTACACCTGGGTCTTTGTGCCGCTGTAATCACATGACAATGGCCCCCGCGTCTGCAGCGTGACTTTAGGAAAGGTAACAGGAGATCTGAGAGAAGTCGCAGGGCTCATTTGAACATCTTTGACTCAATATAATGGGTGTTACATTTCTCTCCACTCAATCACATGTGAGTGGACGTCGCATGAGAGAGAAACCCAATTAGTTTGTTGTGAGGATCCATTTTTATCGGGACCAGATTTCAATATGTTCATCTGGAAGCCATTTCGGATGATTTCTGTGTATATTAGCAGGTGTCAGCCAGAGCACTGGAGGCTGAATATTAACTGGCTGAGCTCATAAATATATGGGATGCAGGAATATCTTCAGAACATCAAAGGCGCGACTGCATGCGGTGAACTGTGCTGATCGCTGCTGTTCACGGCAGAGCAGATAGCCCCTTCAACAAATAACACATTACTTCCTTTATGCTCCTATTTCGTGTCTCACTTGTTTATTTTAGAACCATACCTCATCACTATTTATTCATAATTGATAGTTTCTGCTATCCATCTTTTCAATTTCACTTTTCAGCCCTGAGGTCCCTCATTTTCAACAAAGCAATTACTACATCCATTTAGGAGTGCGACACTGATCGCCCCTAATACCATATATTAATATGTATATGATAATGATTTGTAAAGCAAACATTGGTTGGCCTTGTCTGAATGACTGCCACAGCTATGAATTAATTGCCTGAAAAACACAATTTCACATTCACGGGCAACTATTAGAGCTAAACTGTTTGATAATGTCAAGTGAGTCATTTCATTAAGCACCACACAAATGTAATCATGCAGCAGGACAACGCGAATTTGAGTGTATACAAGTGTTAACATCAAAATGGGTTTTAGGTTATTACTGCAGTGGTAAATGTAAATTTACCTCATTGATGGAGAGTGCTCCGCTGAATCAGAAATGTGAAAAATACAAACAAAACAGGCAGCTTCATTCCCCTGCCATCTGCACACACATCAGTGCACACACACTTTTTATATCTCCCCATCTGAAACCAGGATTACAACCATGAATAATGTATTTATGTAAATGTCTGATGGGTATAACTATAAAAGATGAGAGTGATTGAAAAGGCATTTTGTTAGATTGAGTTACGGGCTGCCTGTGAGTTATGGATGCTTTCAAAACAAGGAGCGGGTGAAACACTGACGCTGAAAAAGGAGAAAGAAGTGCAGTGTTTTGACGCTAAGAGGTCACAGAGTTGCCTTCTCATCCGAGCGATACATTTATGCAGAACACGATGTCAGCATTCAAGATTTGCTTTGAATGTTTCAAACATCAGTCGAGTTCTTACACCCACTGGTCAAACCGTCGCTGATGAAGAGATTGCTCAAGAGGGTGACCTCAGCGTTAACCATCTGTGTAATGCATCACCGTGCTTTTTCTGTCAAACACTGAATTCCTATGAAATGGGCACGCATGTCACCAGACTTTTACGGTCAGATTATTCACTGGTACATGTTACCATCTGGGTCCGGAGCATGATGTTGTGGGAACAGGCAGCTATTTTACAATGACTGCTCCAGGAACTGACAGTCGGCCAATTCAAGAATGAAAACAAATGATCTGAGATATGACTGACAACAGCTGAATTCTTCCATTACAGCCTTCCAAACAGTACAGCAGGAGCTCAGAGCCCGAGCACACATATTAAAGTAAAAAAGCTCTCTCAACATTAATAATTTATCTAATTTTATAAGGCAATTTAGCAGTCACTTGAAGTTGCTATGGTGACAAGGGGGTATTTTGAGACAACTAATGACCTATGCAAAACCCACTCACTGTAAACTTCACTCAAGCTAAATGAGATTGCTGTCTGTGCTGTGTGTGATACATGGCTGAGAACTTAATCCCTGCGTTATGCTTGGCCTTTTTCAACGCAGGACAAATTAAGGTTGTTAATATCAATGTAAAACATCTGTGGGCTGTTTACTGTACAGGGAATATGAGCCAAGTAGCAACCAGAGGCCAGCACTGCGCGGCATAATAGTCTTTTGTTTTGATTGCTAATGCAGAATTTATAACAGTTGTCAGGTTAAGGTCAGGAAAAAATCCATCCAGTGAGGGGAAAATGAATACGGTTTGAGTGCAATTCAATATGTTTCACACGGACTCTGCCTCAATATCTCTTTATTTTTCAGCTTACGTCAAAGATTCCACTTTGGAAAAGCTTTGAGGAGTTGCTCTGTTCTGAGTCGAATCATATTTGTCCAATAACTGCTTGGCCTGTTGCAGCTGTCAGGGCTGAGACAGAATGAGTCATGTGTTACCCATTTAAGTCTAATTTCTCCCATGCAAATGCCGGACATGTGTGACTCTGCAGGGCCCTGAGCTGAAATAGTATTTTCAAGATGAAGGGAGGAGAATCAGTGCCAGAGCCATACGACCATTTAACCACCTGCTTCACCCGTGACCTGTACTGTTTAAAGAGAGCTTATATTAGGGAAACAATGTGCTCGTGTTGTTTTTGACATGGTTTTAAAGCAGGCCCAGCTGCCATGAGATTCAGTGAATGAAATAAAGAGGAGTGGAGTGGAAAACTGTGGAAAATACAAGTTATTCCCACCGACCTGTGGTGGCTGTGTTGAAGTATTGATAGAACATTTTTCAAAAAAACACTTGTCACATGGGGAGTAATGTCTCACAGCTTTGACACACTCCTCTCGCCTTGTCCCAGCTTGCTGAGACTTTTGTCTGTTAGCATGAATGTCAAATTTACTAATACAGATGCCGCTCTCAGAGCTCTTAGGCCCTGGAAAAAGTGGTGTTGAGTGCCACCTTTTGGCTATCAAAAGGAACGACATGGAGACAGCTGTAAATGTAAATGACAGAACTAAATGTCCATCCACCCTTCAAAGCAAAGTTCATTTGTGGCCTCCATACATAAAACTTTAAACTTAATATTGAAAACTTCAGTAATCTTTGATGCTTTGCATGTGTTATTTTAACTATTTAAAATCCATACACATGCAAAGTCTTTGTGTTTCCAGCAGAAACTTTCATCTCACGGGGATAAGAAAGACTTTCCAACTTCTGTTCGGCCGAATATTACTCAAACTGTGAGCTGTAAGCTGTCACACGAAATATCTCCTTCCAATTTCTATAAATGCAAAGAAAAAACACGGCATGGTATGCATCAATTATGTGGCTTTCATGGCTACAGAGTACCTCTGTTTCATTTGGACAACTACCACAGTGGAAAAAATGCAGACATGAAAAGCAACATTTTATGAGGAATGACATCTTGAAGACAGACAAGAAATTCCATTAAAACAACCGAGGGAGCTACAGAAGGACGTTTAAAGGATTTAAACTAAATAGATCCAAACAAGGGTTCAGGGAAAACATGGCTTATTGGGGGGTAACTGAACATTGAAGCAGACAGAAACCAAATGGACTAACAAAGATAGCAGGAGACACTTTAAATGTTTGAAAGGCGCATCAAGACCCAAAAGGCAGGAAGAAATATAACCATGCATCTTAATCCACTTTCCCAATTAAATAGCTGGGAAAGAAACGGCTGAAAAATGCATGAAAGTTTATTAGTGTAGAAATCCCATCATTTACTTCAGTTCTCTGTCCTGTCTTCAAGTCTAATTTGCCTTTTGAAATTTGCAGGGTTATCAGTATTTGAAAATCACTCTTTTCTCTGGGCTTGATTCCCCATGATGGAACGGAGAGCAGTCCCGTTTTCCGTGAGCCCCGTAGCGTGTTGTGAATAAGGCGGCTGCACAGAGGGGAGCACTGTTCTGTGATCAGCTTCAGCCACCTCTGTCGTTATCATCTCCTCAAAGCCAAGAGCTGGATCCTTCACAGCGTGCAACTCTGTCTCAGAGAGTTTGTTTTTCTCGTCAGAGACTGATCGCTTTATGGCAGCAATGAGCTGCTGCTGTCACTCTTCATGAGCACGGCGGATATTTCAGCGGCTCTTTGTGTTGTGTGTTGATTCTGTTATCACCAGGAAACTGGACAAACCTTTGTTTCTTAACAACTCAACACACTGTGGTATTTTTATTTTCCAACATCTGAAATTCTCATTGCGATTTCACACACATGATGTAAGCTGAGACACGATGACAGATAAATTGGAACAAAGGCAAGAAAAAAAGGTCTGTCTCCTCTCCAAGGTCACAGTCCTCACTGCTGTTTCTTTTTTCGCAGCCCTGAGTGGACAGATTGATTTCAACAGATATTGAGTCAGCATGCAGCAAAGTGGGGTAAGCTGATGTTTGTAAGGTTGTATGTGTGTGTGTGCTTTAGTTTCAGAAAGCCAGTAAAGCCTGATGTGTCTTTTCTTACATTGTGAAATAAAGATACCCATCCACCCATCCATCCATCCATCCATCCTCTATAACCACTATGTGCGACTCAGGGGTGCACGAGGGGCTGGAAACCAATCTGTCACAGGGCCAACACAGAGACAAACAAACTCCTTCACTGAAATTAGATGAGGTTAATATGCACGTTTTTGGGCCGTGGGAGGGAGCTGGGGTACTCTCGCATGCATTTGGGGAATGAGCAAATTCCACTCAGAAAGGCCCCAGCTGGGATCTGAACCAGAAGCCTCGGTGGCAGCCAAATAAAGACACAATGGTTTTTATGTTGAGCAAATTCTTATGGCCAATGGGAAATATTCATTGATTAAAATATTTCTGAATATTATTAAATGTCGACCTAATTCCAAACCTGTATCTAATAACACTGCAATAGGTATCCTGACAATAAGTTGAATGTATTCATTTGAAATAGGGCTCTGCTCTCCCTGTCTGACTGTAATGATGCACCTCTCTGCTCACCAGTCAGCCTCATCCAGTTCACCTGAGTGTTGACCAGTTGCGTCCCTGTTTTCCCCTGTTTGTGGCTCTACTTGAAGTTCACCAGATAGGCTATGATTCTCCAAATTGCCAACTGAGTTCATGTCCCTGGACCATTCCTCTTCCTTTTTCCCACGATGGACGTCTTTGGAGTCTCTGGAAATCTGGACATTTACACGTGCTCTGTGTTGGGCCAGTGACTCTCGTCTACTTCCTGTGTTTCTGACCGTTGCTTGTTTCTGACCTTGTCCCTGGATTCCTTACTCTTTATCTCGTTGCTTACACTCAAAAGCCGGCAGCAGCTCCGAACCCCACAATACTCACCGCTAATGCTCAGCCCGTCGTGCAAATAAACTTTTTTTCTCAATTGGGCCATCACTATCACCCTTTACAATCACTCTTGGATAACAAATACAGATATTCTTTCCATTCAGGCTTCAGACACACACATACATACACTGATGCTTAATCCATGATGGATGACATATTTTTCATTTTTATAACACAAAAATTGTTTTGAGTCGGTGAAAGGTTTGGACAGCGTGCTTATTCGGGGTATTCACTGTGCAGCCGTGCAGCTTTGATACCTGCAGTGTGTATTTTAATCAAGTAAATGAAAGGCCTTTGAGGCCTTTTTTCTAACATGGGAAAGGGTCAGAGCTTGTGCATTTCAATACAATTCTGAGCTATGCTCACTGACCATGCTTTGAACCCATGAGATAATCTCAGATGTTTGTTTAGATATGTTGATTCTCACTTGCCCAAAGATCATAGCAGTCCACCACTGGTGGTTTACCCGTCCTTTATATGTGACATTTTCTCTAGTTTATTGGATTTGTTTTGTATCATATGATAAAACCAACTTATCAAACCAACTTATCCAAAATTGGTGTTTTAATGTTTAATGTCTTTTGAGATTGCCACCCGCCTTCCTACATGTGTCAACTCCAAAAAGGCTGTCAGAGATACACGTTGTTTTGTTTTTTTAACTTTTGTGAGAGCTGCTCATGAATCGTTGTGACTACACAGCTTTTGCCAGAATTTAAGTGTTGTTTTTTTTGTGTTTTTTTTAATACACAGCCCTTCAGATGGCATCCTTACAGTTTGTTTTTTCAGTTGAGCAACGTAGGTAAATCAACAAGGCACTGATTTGAACTTTGTTCTGACATGACTGGCATTTGTAGGAAAACATGCGCAATCTTTTTTTTTTAAAAGGTTAGAACCATCCCCCACAGTGATTTAAACCTATGCACAACGTGAGATGTTTTGACGCTGGGCATGTCCTGTTTGTTTTTTGTTTTTTCCTGTATCCTGTAAAACATTGCTGAGGCTTGCTCTCCATGCTGCTGGCGCAATGTGATGCTGCCCTCTTCTGTGCGCGCAGTTCGCAGCGATGTCGCTTTTGAAAGAGGAGGCAAACGATCCGCACACGGTGAGATACTTTTGTCCCCCCCCCCCACTGGAACTCCCTCCCGGGGTGACGCAGCGCGCAGCGTCGCTGCTCCCCGCGGTCTGTGGATTCTGGTGGGAGCAGAGGGTGGGGCTTAAACTTTGGTGACTTTTCTGAATTTTCTGTGAATGAGCTTTTTGTGTCAGTGTGGAAATACAGGTTGACATGCTTGGCGGCCAGTAGCTGGAAAGCGGGATGTCTCTGTTTAAGTTTCTGAGCGCGATCATCACCAGAGCCCTGTTTGTCCTGCTGGCTTTGGTTGGGGTCTTCAGAGTGATCTGGGTGAAGAAAGATGGCATGTATTGGCTCCTGACTATCATCTTCCTGCCGCTTGTCGTTGAAATGATAATAACTCTTAAGCGGCGTCAGGGACAGGATTACAAATGGTGAGTAGCTGTTCATGCCTGTTAGTTGATGTGTTGTTGCTTTTCTTCCTCTAAACGTGTTGCTTTGGTGTTGGGGTTGAATGAGCAAAAACAACATTTGCTGCCTAGTTAACCGACTTTTAAAATCGTTTTTTGTAGTTTTGATCTTTTTCAAGAAAGTATCCCATCCCCCTCTTACATCCTGCATGTCCCACTGTGTCTATTGTCCTTGGACAGTAAGGATTGGGTGGTACGCTTTAATTATCACAGCAGGAAATCAACTTCCCCAGTCTTATTCTATCTGCACATTAGGGGGGTTTCACTAAGATTTTATCACGAGTGCATATCACAGCCTTAGACTTGACATAAGCGACACCCACATGTGTCCTTCTCCATGCTAAGGGCATTCTGATGTTTTTTGATAGTTTATTAAGCCTAGAAGAAACAAAGTAGTGCATCTGGGTATGTCTAGGGAGAGAGAAGAGACGACAAGATCCTTTCACACTTCCATTCAACAGTTACAATTCACAAATATTCCCAGGGGCCGAAAAAAGAAAACAGGGGAAGAGGAAATTTCCTTTCATATTCATGGGGCTCTTGTTTTGGACAGAAAGTTTGCTGCTGTGCTGATCAGTTCACCTCTGTCCATTAAAGGTACTTATCATCGATGTTGTTCCATTCAAGTACGAATTTGGAATAATGATGTTTAAGTGTGCGCGACTCCATTAGGGAATAAGCCGTAACGATAATGGATGGATAATGGATGGATAGTGGATATTTAAGTGTTGTTCCTGTTTTCTTCCAGGTTTTCGCCCCCCATCTTTCTGTTTCTCATCAGTATCATTCCCTCTATCTGGATCCTGGAACTCCACCACCGGCATGGCTTAGTCAGTGATCCGGAGGTACTCCATGCTCGAGTGAAATATAATCCGTCAGTGTGCAAATACTTAAAGCAAAACTTTCTGTGCTTTCCAAATTTGTAACCCACCAACAAATAGGAGTTGGTGGGAAGTGCTGCAGAGCTCGTTGCATTTAAAGCTACATTTCTATTAAATACACATTTTTTTCTGTGTTTATTTTGAACATTTAAATTTGTATGAGTAGTTTGAGAATGCCTCCTTCATCTGTTTTCAGTGCCAATCGCTTGACTCTTGGGACAGTTTGCGTAAACTGATCAGTCAGAACAAGACCTTAGGAAACCAAACAAACAATGATTACCTGAAGGTAAGAGACTGAACATTTTAATTAACTTCCCTCTTGTAGAGAGATACAAGATGACTACGAATAAACTAGAATGAGACAGCTAGTTCAGATAATCTGTTTTGTGTTCTGTGGAAACGACTGAACAGACTCAACAGAATTTATGAGGAAGTGAAACTTTAATGCAGCTGTATGTCATAAGAAAAAAAAGGGTACACTTTCTGCCATACTATGGACTTTGAACAGAAATTAGGATAAATAATAACTAAAATCTAACTGAAACCAACCAGTTCCAGCTATAGAGTACAATATCAGCATTCATCTGCTGTTTATTCCAAAAGTTGCCTGTTAGATCATCGTTGGCGGAAAGAACACGTTTGTGGTCTGCACAAAGTGGGTGTTTAACTCCTCAGTGGGAATCAGAGTCAGACATATAGAAGAGATCCCTGAGGACACATCTTGTGCAGTTGAGGGGAGGAGTGTTGTACATAATCTTTGACTGCCAGACTTCCTGGAGCGCTGCTGGGAGATCAAAATCCAGATGTGGGTCAGACATGAAATATTTCAGAGATTACTCACCAATGTCAAAGATTTTAAAACAAATGCAGATTTGGTCCCCTTGGAAAGGGCGTCCTTCTTTCCTTCCTAAAAATCTGATTAGTTGTGTCACATCAGGGTTGTTTAGGGGTACTAAGTGAACAGAAATAATTACTTTAGACCAGTTGAAATTTTCTCTGCTCTTAAATGAGTCGTTAAGTGACTGAATAAAATCATTGACCCTCATTCACATCCATTAAATCCAGGTGAATTACACATAAAGGGGCAAATGTTCAATAGCCCTGACTTTTCCCTGTCTTGTGTAATATAATTCAATTAATTCCAGTTCAGTTTTATTTGTATCGCACCAGATCACGATGATGTTATCTCATGACATTTAAAAAATACAACCCATTTAAAAAGTAATCAGGTTATTCAAGCAAACACTTACAGTTTTCTACATTTGTCAACTGTCAGTAGATCCCATTTAAAAATAACACCCAACAATGAACAATTGTGGTGGTGGTGCTAGAACAAATATAGCCTATTCACACAGACCTCCACCGTTATCTAAATAACCCTGAAAAAAACCACTTCAGTTAGACAAGCTGTTGCTCTGATTAATAAGAGGGCTGATAGCATTGGGTTCTTTGTGCTGATTGTAATCAATTGCACAGTCCCATGTATCACGGTCAATGACACTAAATACGAAAATAGAACTTTGAAAACTGCTTAAAAATTCTCAATTGTTCATAGGCTTTATAATCTTTGTTCTAAAAGCTAATTAAGCGTTTCTTAGCTAAAGAAGCAACCAGGATGTGACATCCTGAGAGGATGTGACCTGTGAGCTAGAGTAACCTTTGGCAGGTTACACGGGAACAGAAGCGAGGAGATCTTTCTTCGGACAGTTTCTTAAGCTATCAGCAGACAGGGAAGCTGGAAAGCCAGAGATCTGGACTTGGTCTTTTTTATTTTTAAACTAACAGAAAGAGAAATGAAACAGTGTCAGTGTTCTTTTTGCAATGGCTTTTGGTTTTTGGCTTAACATTTGATAAATCAAATATCATATATAATGGTGTCGTAACTACAGATGTGGCTATCATTTTAAATAGTGGCCATGTTTTTTCTTTCTGTTGTCAAATAATAAGTCAATTTTTTATCGATCTCTTTTCCTTCTCCAGACATTCCAAAATGTGTTTTCCGCGGTCTGTTCGAATGAATGGATCCTGGCTCTTCATCAGTTGGTGCTCATCCTCCTCATTTTCGGGAAGTGGCTCCTCCCCATTGGAGGCGGGGTCTCAAAAGGCGAACTGTCTGAAATTCTACTAACGTTTGTTGGCACTGGGGCTGACATTCTTGAATTCAACAGTGAGACACTGAACGATATCAAGTGGGTGCAAATAAAAACCCTGAATCTGTCATGAATGGTCCCTGCAGTCACATGAATGTGTCTATTGGGACATAGTTAATAGTTAAAAGTAGTGAATAAGGACTGAAAAGCTTAATCTTTCTATGCTGTCTGTTTGCCTTTTGCAGAGATAGGAGGCACCATGTGGTCTACATTATCTTGGGTGTATGGACCTGGAGTATGCTGCAGTTTCCCATACATCCGTCCGGTCGGTGTCTGCTTGTGTATTGTAACTCTGTCTTTGGTGTCTATGAGGGAGACAGTGAATTGAAGAACCTTCTGTTGAGGTGTTCAAGCTGGGGCTCAAAGACAGCAGCAAAAAGCCAACCATGAGTTGACCTTCGGTCTATAGTGCTATCAAATAATTAATCCAAAAATCTGTTTTCTTGCTCTTTGTGAGCTTTTTGTTTGTTAAATTGCACAGGCTTCAGTTCAAAACACACCGGATGAAAATAATTTTTGAGGGACATATTGTTCCCTTTTTCAGAAGTTTGCACAAATAATTTAGAAATTCATGAAATATCAGTTTCTTGAATTGGTGAAACTGCAATCACAGACAATGCAAAATCCCATTTTCCTTCCATTAATTTACTTGGATATTAATTTTTTGTCATAGAGTAACTTGCTTGGCTCGAGTCCACTTTTAAATGTAGTACTTTTAAAAATGTTTGATTTCATTATATTTTCAAGTTACAGCATTAACTGCTCAGAATTTGTGCGTTATTGAATAATAATTGAATAATAACTGAATTACATGGCTGTGATTGTTAATGTGGACTTAGCCCTTTTTCTTTTTTTCCCTGCAGACCCATCAAAAATATAAAATAGGAAAAATAGGAAGCATGTTTCCAAGCAGATTATTATAAATCTATGAATTATTCCATTTATTTTTTTATTTTTTTTTGCATAGCGGCGAATTCTGCAGGAGAGAATGAAGAAAGTGAGGACACCCATGAAGACTCCTGGTGTGCCAACCACATCAGTGACATATGGAGCATCGTGCAGGCTTTGTTAATCCAAGATGGCCCTTTCCTTGTGGTCAGACTCACTGTCATGACCTATTATAGAGTCTTCAACCAGATGCTGGCTTTCTTTGCTTTTAAGAACTTCCTGGTGTTCATACTGAACCTGTACAAGTTGGCTGTACTGAGTCAGCACTGCAGATCCTGCAGGCATGACCCGGTGAGGGCCAGCGATGTCCCGTGAATCTGAGATTTTTGGGATATTCCTGGAAATGAAGTGATAAATCGACTCAACTCATGTTACAGTAAAAACCGGAAGAGGAAGAGGAAGAGAAGGAAATGCCTACATTCTGTTTTCTCCTTGTAATGTATGTACAGAAGCAATGTAGGTTTTTGTGTACTTTTCAAAGTAGAGAAGTGAACTGTACAATTCACATCTGACTCAAAACTCATTTAGAAAAACTCATACCTCATCCTAATCACCACTTAGCCTCACTGAAATTCAGTCAAAGCATGTTACTATTTAACTACTGACATTTCAAAAGAGTGGACACATATTACGTGAACTGCTAACATTTTGAATGAGTGAATGTGTCCAAACGGATGTGATATAAATATCTGGAAAAAGTCAGAGAAAACTGTGTTGTTCAATAGCATACATCCACAAAGGAAACAGAGCAGGAACAGGAAAAGGAACCAGGAGGGATGTTTAAGAGTAAAATATGCAGAGGTGGTAGAATGTATTTTGACCTGAGCATTAGAAAAAAGACCCAAAACGAGAGCTTTGCTTTCCGTCGTTCTAACAGTGACTGAACCACACAG